>BLXT01005617.1:1782985-1793506 GCA_019648995.1 Plakobranchus ocellatus
TATATATATATATATATATATATATATATATATATATATCTTTCTTTCTATTTTCCCCTCCTTTTCTCTGTCTTTCCTCCCCACACCCCAGCTCTCTCTCTCACTCTCTCTCTCTCTCACTTTCTATACCTCTTTCTCTCTCGATTTCTCCAACTACCTCATTTATATAGTATATATATATATATATATATATATATATATATATATATATATATAATATATATATATATACTTGTAAGCTAATTAGCTACTTTGCTATTCACCTAGCTGGCTTTTTTTTGTCTATCCAGGCATTATTTTATCATAATCGATTTTCCTGTCCATCGCAACCCTTTTCTCCCTAACAACGAGGCCGTGTGGGCATAGATATGAAGCGATTATTGCTATCTCTCCTGGCCTGGTTCGTTTCCGTTTCCGGTATGACTCACAGTCCTTGCCCCTCTGGCATCGTCTTATGAATACCCGTGACTCAGGAACGCTCGAACAGACCTCAGTGGGCAACGGTCCAAAACGAAAAGGTACCGTGGCATCTAGAGAACCTGGGAGGCCGAATCGATTGAGGGATCGATTCCAAGCTCGGATTACTTGAAGCCTCATATTTTTGAATTTATTAATAGGGTATTTCGATAAATTAACATTTCCGATTGTGTTTTAAGATCGAAGAAGGAGGGAGGATGTGAAAATGTTGGTGATAGTTATGGATGGTGGCTGGCCCTAAAGCAGTTCCTGTCTACTTTGTCCACTTAAGGAAAATGTTGCCTTCAATCCCATACGTGATACTTTCTTTCTATATATGACTGGTTAGTAGTTTTGTTTTACATACACACTTATATATTAATATATCATATATATACACTGATGTGCATGACCATATACCTAAGAACACCAGAACAAGATAAGCAGTATTATTGGATAAGATTTTGGAGATGATTGGAACCGATAACGAGAAGTCAAAATAAGAGCATGAAGTTGAAACAGATCGCCAGCGTGCCTATGTGTGTGTGTGGTGGGGGCGGGGGGCAGGTTAAGAGAGAGTAAAGCCAATAATTGATGGTTTTGGTAAAGAGAGGCATGGTTGAGAAGGATAGGTGGGAAGAGATAATGCTCAAGATAAAATGCAGGGCGTCTATCGATTTTATCGCTGCTAGACATGTAATGATTGGAGTCATGGGAAACTTAATACATACTATACAGCATTGTGTTTTCAGTTTGCATGTCAAGAGAGAGAGAGAGAGAGAGAGAGAGAGAGAGAGAGAGAGAGAAAATCCCACGGACCGATATAAATAAGAGACAAAGATAGAGATACAGAGAGATAAAAAGGAGAGAGAGAGAGACAGAGAGAGAGAGAGAGAGAGAGAGAGAGAGAGAGAGAGAGAGAGACGGAAAAAAGAGACACAGACAGAGATAAAGAGACGATATTTTAAAAAACTTCATTATCGAGGTGTAAAGTAAAGCATGCGCGTAAGCCTCATTGATCAGATCACAGAAATCAAGGAAACAAGCATAGTGCTGTTAATATTTGCATGTGCAAATGGCTTGAACAAAATACTGTGGGTGGCATTCTTTGGTGAAAAACCAACCAAGAAAGCAATAAATATTATTGTTTATTTTGTGTCATATTTCACATTTTTAAAATGTTTATTGCAATCCGAGAGAGCAGATCGTGGCAGATACCAGGATGTCTTCATTAACCATTTAGGCACCATGATCACAGGAATGTCATGGTAAATCTAGAAAGAACGGAAGGAAAAAGGAAAAGGGGAGGGGGGGGCGCAGTGAAAGAGTGAGAGAAAATGAATGGGGAGAGAGAGATAGAGAGACTGACAGAAAGAGTGAGAGAATGAGAGAGAAAGAGAGCGCACAGTGATGCAAACAAGTAATACAAATGCTCTTTATAAAATTTCGCAAAAGAAGAGTTAGCCAAGGAGAAAAAGACAAAATAAGGAAACTTCAAAATGAGAGGAAGACTAGAAAGACATAATAAGGAAGGTTCCAGACACGAGTGCGCGCTCTTTCATTGATGTGTGTTCACCAGTTCTCTAGTATGTGGCAAAGATTGCATGTGATTGTGTGAGGTTTTTTTTTTCGTAGATGACCCAGTGCAAGAGAAAAATCTCTCAGTGTGCGTTCGAACATAAACTTGGAACCTTTTATTTCTTTCCATGATGAAATGTAAATAATTTTGAGCCTTAGATCATGTTCCTTGCGTGGATTTACTTATGTGTGCCGTTTTTTTGTGCTTACCTTCTCATCTTTTTCAATGCAAATTCAAAAAAAATGTTGGAACAGTAGCAGAGTTGCAGACCATTCATATTTTATTGGAGTCAAATCTTAAGCGAGTATCGGCTTACGTTATCTGTCAAATTGACTGAGCTCACTTTTTTAACACAGTGCCAATTACTAATTTGACAGACAATTTTTATGGTGTTTCGTCGTAAGTTTTTTGCCTTCGAAAGAGAGCTGAAGGAGTAGCGCCTAAGCTACTGGATTTTCAGAACTTGCACTACGCTTTTTTCTGCATTGTTTTTTTTTTTACTTGTGAAGAAATTTTGGATTAGAAGCGATCAAAACTTAACTGATTCCCTCATGAAACGAAAGGCTCTTGTTTTTCAAAAACGGAAGGCCTTGGTTTGCTAAAGCCGTTCAATCATATCCCGGAATTAAGAGTTTCTCTTTGCTTCTGTTTCCGCAGATGACCACTCCCGTGTTATCTTGTCCTCCAACGCAAACGTCTCCAACTCCGACTACATTAACGCCAGCTTCATAGTAAGTACAGAACATTCTTTGCGGTTGTTTTTTTTTTTTTGTTTTTTTTTTGTTTTTTTTTTGGTCTTTTTTTGAAAAAAAAGTATATTTTTGTATGATTTTGTTTTTTTTTTTTTTTGTTGCTAATCTTGTAGTTGTTGTTTCTATTGTTTTGCTTTGTTGTTGTTGTGTATGTTGTTTTTGTTGTTTCTATGCTGCTGCTGCTGCTACTACTGCTTCTGTTATTGTCGTTCTTGTTTTTTTTTTTGTGTTATTGATGTTGTTTTTGGTTTTGCTTTTGTTATTTTTATTGTAATATTACTAACCACGTGATCGCAATTTTTTACTTTCTTCTTTTGTTTGCCACAGTATCTATTGCTCTCTTCACTGAAATCTGCAGTGACTTTTCTAGCTAAAGTTCGAGCCTAATGCTGGTGCCCGGCCTGACGAGGAGGACCAAAACCTTTGAGATTTCCAAATAGAAGACGTGTAGTTCGTCAAAAAATATAAACACACATAAAACAAAACTCTGTTAGAGTATTATTCAAAAAATTTTATTTTGGCTGCTAGCACTATTGTACAACTGTTTACACTTGTACTCTCGTTTCGTTTCCTGTCTCGCCCTGTGATCTTTTCTTCTTTGTTTCGTCATAACACTTTTATATGATGACTATTTTTTCATTGCCATCTATATGTATCTTTGAAACTGTGGTGTGAATTATTAATTATTATAAATAAGTAGAATTGTTTGCTTGTCTCCATTTTGTTTCGGTGTATTGCTTTGGTGATTCTTGTGGAGAAGCAATAGGAAACAACAGTGAAAAATCATAGTCTAGAATCTTTTCTCTGCTAGACCCGACTTTGCACGCTGGAAGGGAAAGAAATTGACATGGATTTTTGTCCGTAAAACAGAAACCCGCTATTGATAGTTTACTGATAGATTGCTGATAAACCTACTGCATTATTTTTCTCGGAAATCTCAGTGTAAAAAATACCACTGATTTGCTTGTAAGAAAATTCTGAAATGGTATTTGCGCAAAAAGGTGCGAATGATAACATGGATACTTGACATGTAAAAAATAATACAGAATTGATGTTGAAGGGGAGTAATCTATTCTGCAGACTTTTCTCTTTTCATTTGCCGATAAGTCTAAATTGAACATTCTGACTGTTTTAATTCAGATGATGCCTAGGTCTTTTCCCTATAAATTCACTTCTATTAATGAGTAAGCAAGCGATGATTGAGTTAACAGAAAATTAGAAAATATGTTGGTTTTTTTTTTTTTTTGCTTTTTCACCACGAGAACCGTTCTTTAAACAATTTTCTCAAAGTTTCTCTCTGTTTGATTGTGTACCTGGTAGCGGACACAATAAAGATCAACTAAGATGTGCGGCTATTGTTTCAATTTTTTTCAAACCCAAGCGAGCTTCTAATTTCACCATTTCACTTTAAATGGGTGAGTCCTATAGTAATGATTAGTCTAAAGGACATGAAAGACTTGATGCTTTGTCAGTCATGATTGCTGGTCATTGTCATTTATCATCAAATGCTGTCCATTACTCATATATAATTGTAGTGTCCACTGATAAGGTTTTTAACCTGTCGTTCCTCTGACATATGCAATTATGAAGTTATCCAAATCTTCGACCGTTCTTCGTCTTTTAAATCTTTAATGTCTCACTCTGGTTGATAAATTTCCGCTTATTAAAGCCTTTCAGTGGGATTTCTCTCTGATAGCTGTTTAATTACTTAGGCTTCCACTCAGGCTTGCTAATTCATTGCGAGATGCGACAACTATCTCTAAAAGCATGCAGTTACAGGCATACAGGAAAATCTGCATTTACTATTATTCGACGATATGACCATAGCATTTACAATATTGAATAATCTCTCCTGCGCATGCCTAACGCCTGCTTTGCTTTCACGACTGATTGGTCTCCCTTGACGTCAGGCTTAGATTATCGACCCCAGGCCGGTTACACAGCGAGGCGGAAGTGATGAGACCAGATCTGTTGTGAAACCATGTTCAGATATCGGCGGCTTCATCTACAGACTAGGCCATTTGGGCCCCTAAGGGACCTAATATCCCAAGGGGGAAGATGGCCACAGATAGAGAGGAGGGCAGAGGAACTTTGAGAGCTGGTGGAGGAAAAGAGCCGGAGAGAATAAAGATTAAAAAGAAATTCAGACAAACAATCAAAATTACATTATCAACATTCCTTAAATATCGATCAGCAATTGCCTTCAGAAATGTGTCAAAGTATCCAAAGAAAAGATGAAGTGGAGGGAGGGGCATCAGGTACACAGAGACAGATGGTGATGGCGAGAGAATTTGGGTTTAAGGTGAGATGCATATTGAGAGACCAATAAAAGTAAAAAAGATAAGTTAAGAATACCCGAAAAAAATTGCTGTTTTGAAACGGAATTATTTTTTTTCGCAGGCAATAATAGCAAAGGTATCAAGTTTTAAGTAGAGTATCAGATGTGTAATATTTATTGAAGGAAAAATAGAAATCTGACAAAAAATACTAGTGTGGTGTATAAGTTTAAAACGCACATCTCCACAGTTGCTTTTCGAGCTCTAGCAAGATTCTGAAAAGTCAATGAGAAAAGGTCCAAGTATGGATAAAATATAGTCAGGAGAAACGGGCAGAAGAGCATTGATTTGTAGGGCAGTTTCATCGTCGAACTGTCTACAATCTTATTGATTGATTTCCGTATAATTTCAATGGTTGTGCAAATTAGTGATTTTTGAGAAAAATTAGTTTTCAGAAACGGGCAAAAGTTAGTGAATATTTCGAATTATAAAAGACATCGATTGAAAAGTAGTAATTTAGCTCAGGCTTAGTCCACGATATTCGACGCGATAATGGAGCCAATATGTTTTTAATTCTCTTGGGATGTTTCGGCACGGAGCACATTCTGTCGCTCTATAGGCTACTACAGTCTGGCTGGCCGTGGAGCGGTAATTAGGCTGCGCACTGATTCAGCCACCACTGGTTACAGATGGCTATACAATGGGTGGGAATAGATCTATGTGAATATGGATGATCTTATTAGTGGCCAGGCTTTTTTTTTCCTCCTTTCAGTCCATAGCGGGACGGGCAAAATAATATGTCAGAAAGAAAGGTTCATTCTGAAGAATGTAAACAAAATTTTAAGATGAACTTAAAGACGACCACATGATGCAATGTCATTGTTTAGTTTTGTATGGTTATACAATAAATCTGAACTAAAACCTAGATAGTCTGCTAAATTAAAAGGTCACAGTGTGGCAAGATTCACTTAGCTGATAAATACCTCGAAAAGTTTTTTTTTTTTTTTTTTTTATCTATTATGCCTTCTGGCTGGGGCTATGATTTTTTCTGTTCATTGAATAAAATGTTTAAATTTATTTTCTTTAACTCATTTTAACATGACAAAATTATAATGTAGTTTTTCATGATGTGAAATATGAGAAGGTATGGTTTTATGACAGTTTAAGCAAGTCCACCAAACTACGCTTTTTATCAATCAAAAATTGAAGTATATGTTATAGATTATCTGCTTATATCTGCTGAGGTCATAGACCAGGCAATTTTGTAGGATATGGTGTATCTCTTCGATTTATTGGATTTTGTTGATAAAAAATCTATGCAATGTTTATTTCGAAAGCAGGCTTCATATTTTTTAATGGGTTCACCCAAGCCAGCAGCAGTGTGGATGAAATGGATAATAAACAAATAAAAGCTAAAGCGGTGAGGCTTTCTGGGAAGAAATAGATTGGGGAAATCCATTTGCAATAATCAAATCCTGATAAAATACTGTGCTAATAGCAGTCGAGGAAAATTAGTTCCAACCATTACATGGCGTAAAATGGAAATAAAATTGTCTGCCAAAGATGCACAAATTACACTTAGATTTACCTAACTAACCGAATAGAGGGTCGATACTAGAATTTTGCCTACCTTACTCAAACGACATGGCCGTAATCGAATCAGCATCAGGTCTGGGTCTAACTTGTGCTCCTGGAAACTTTTTTTCCCAGAAGGGAGGGAAAGGGAAGGGTTGTATTGTTTGGTGAAATGTACAAAAGTTTTGATGTTTGTTATGTGGTTAAATGATTCAGAGACGCTGTTATTCCCACCTAAAGACAATCGTTCTGTAAAGTGCCTCTGAACTAGGTCGACATTGACGAAATATTATTCGAATGAAAAGTAATCTGTTTATTTGGGTTTTTTTTAATAATCATTTGCAAAGATTGACTCCTGGTGTTTATGCAAGATATTGGCACACAAGACTAACGAGTCTGCCTGGCGAGAAGAGAGAAGATTCGATTCTTGACTGATGGATTTGCTATTTTAATAATCATTGACACTTTCACAGTATTCTTTCCTTGTTGTGCTGAGATGTCATGTACGCTGCCTAATTTAAAGATATAGCATGTAATATTCTAAAGTAGTTAAACAAAAACGCATCTAACAGACTTGAACAAGTGTTGTGGCTTCTATAAAAGAGACTTTAAATGCATACACATTTAAATTTGACATATGTTTTTTTTTTAAGGGGGGGGGGGAGTGATGGTTGTCGTTTTTGCTTTTTTTTTCCTTAAGTTTTTACGATTGAACTTCTCTGCAGGAAATATTTTTTTAAAACTTATTAAATAAAATATCGAAATTTATGACTAACCTATAACTATGCATACACAAAAACTTAAATGTGATTTGAAACAAAACGCATTGTGAAATAGATCAACAAGAAGTCAATATATTTTTTAAAAAACTCAAACTTATGTTAGATTTATATCTAGCATTATTTTGATTTAAATATAATTCATCCAAATCTTGATTATGTATACCTAATTTGCAGTCTACATATCTGTTGATTTTGTTCATTTATGTTAGCTACCATTTACAATCTGTAGTAGAATCCTAATAATACACAAACCTGAGGATCGATCGAGTCTAAAGCTGTTATTTTCAGCCCCAGCTTGCTTCGATATGAATTTTTACTTTGATTCTTATTTTGTGATAAAAAGAAAACGTTTTTCTTCCACAACTTACTTTGAAACTGATGTTGCTAAAACTAAAAAAGATTGACCTGTCGATATGATCGCTTTTCTTTTTTCTTGTTGCTAGAATGACGTCATTGTAAAACGCACTGTTAAAAAATGAGTCCCCTGGGGCATTGGTGGCAAAGTCGATAGTAAACCCACTCTCAGATCTGCAGGGATCTTTCTGTTGTGGGTTCGGGCCCGCCTTAGCCTGGCGGAGGTCTCGAAAGCCTAATCTCTTATTGTTGTGGAAAGGCTATGCACAAAAAATCAAACCCATTCTGAGCAATTGCAACCTTCCGCATATCCTGCCTCAAAACTAATTAACTGTCAATTAAAATTCATCTTCGCCCAAATAGTTATCTTTATTGATAGATTTTCCTTTTACGGCTTTGCTAATACTGCTTTTACAAATAAGAGTGGTTTACTTTAAAAATTCATTGATTTTATTTCCACGACTCACTCGCCGCCCGATGCAAATGTATATCCCACATATCTAAACTTCTCAACCAGTTTGATCATCTTACCTTTGCTAATAAAAGACAATATAGAGTTGGATGCTTTTAAGATTTCTTTTACGATATGCATTTTGTCATTTTCACATCTGAAAAAAAAATTCACCCCCACTTACAAAAATGTCCAAGGGCGATTGGGGGGGTTTCCTTGGAATCTGCAATAACATTATGACATTATGAATCTGGGAGGGTCAATACATATATGTAAATGATGAGCTTTACTACCCTCCTGTGAAAAGGTGTTGAAAACTAGAGGCAACAGATGAACTAGTATGAAGTAGAAAGATGGAATTAAAAGATGGAGTATGTAGGAGAATAGGAAGTAAATAACAATCTCAAAGTGTAGAAAAAGGGCTGAAGAGGAGCAAAAACGAAGAGTACGAACAAATCAAGAATGTGCACGAAATATAGATAAAGGCAGAGAGATTAGAAAATTAAGGGATTGTCGGGTTGGAAAGGATGAAAAATCAGAGAGAGATAAGCATGAAGAGCCGAAACGGATGGATACCATACAGTGTGTCGCAGACAGAATTGAAGCAAAGGGAGGCTTTTTGTCGCTGTCAGCTAGGCAGCTCAGTTTGGGGGAAGTAATTCACAAACTCACGCGAGACACTCATTACTTTTTGTCTTCTCTTGTTACTTCCGTCCTTTAATGTGTTTTCCTGGCTCTTAGACTTGAGGGGTTTTTTTCTGTCTTTCTCATATAGCCATTAGCCATTGGGATAGCCAAGAAGTTTTCTCGGTTTTTTTCTCCTTATTAGTGTATTCTGCTTTATTTTTAGATATTTTAGGGAAAATTTGTTTCACAGATTGCTAACAACTTAGTGCAACTATTCGTTAGTTCATGAAAAGTGAATTGTAAAGTAGGATAATCGAAGTCTTTTAATGCAACCATCATTTACAAGATTTGCAATGCCAAAAGGTTTATAATGCCTTTCTGATGACCCGTATCTTATATTATTCTTTGGACCTAATTTTTCTTCCATATTGTAAAATATTATTACAATGTATTCCTCTTTCCCATTATTTTTGTCTCCTTGAATTCGTGTAGGAGGATACCACCAAGGGAAGCTGATTTAGTCGGTATTTCCCAGCTATTCATTTTTCAAGTGTAAAACCATTCTCGGAACAGCGTAGGAGAGCTGAGTTTTCTTAGCAGACCGAGCACTGATGCTAGGTGGGCTCTATGGGAGCGGGAGATTTTCTGATCCAGGCTGGCCTCGAGCCCACTGAACTCTAGCGTCGTTGTTAAGCGTTCTAACGACTGAGTTATCGCTTAATCCTATTGAGAAGTCAAGCCTAGACTGAGGATTGTTTAAAAAAAAGCCAGCTGAGATCAGCATTCTTTTTAGTCAAAAAATGTCATTCCAAAGATCTGTCAATCCTTGTATAACTTTGATCTCCCTCTGAATTTTGTTCTGCATTCTATTTTGCCTTTTTTTTTCAATTCCTAATCCTTTTGTCCGTCCTATTCGTCTAAATCATTTTTTTTTAATAAAAAAAGATCTGGAATTTCGGCAAGAGAGCTGAAGAAAAAGATGAAGAAAATAAATTTGAACTAAAGTTGTATAATACAATCGGCATATTAAGATTAACAATAAACTTAAACTTGAGATCAAAGAAGACAATCTATTAAGGTGGAGCAGACATAACCCAAAACCATCCGTAAAACTATCTCAAAAAAGAGAGGTTTTTTAAAGTTGGTATAAACACTCATCCAAACCAAGAGAAATTCGACAAGGCACCATTCTGCACCGTGGCTGATTATTATGATTGCGAGGTAAACCCAAGAAGGAAGATTGACACAGACAATAGTCTTCAAGATGACTTGTCAAGCATAAGCCAAAAGGTCTGTAGAAGAAAATATGCAAACTGGCAACTAGAGCGACACACAATGTTTTATACTTTGAAATAAGAAAAGTATGCACATGGGTAAATAGACAGGCCTTTTTAGAGCAAAAAAAGAGGATAGGGAATAACGAAAAGAAAACCGAACAGGCCTCGACGTTTGCTGCGGGTGGGAGGAGTTGATAAAAAGCTCTGCAGAGATGAGCGATCAATAACATGTCCACATTTTGTCCCTTGGTCTCGGCAGGTCTCAGAGCATGGACTTGGAAGATTTCACAGCAGGCACCTCTGAGATTTTGTCATTTTGGTTTGAGGAGGGCTGAGAGAGGTATGCATGTGCGTGCGCGCGCGCGCGCGTGTGTGTGTGTGTGTGTCGAGGG
>BLXT01005617.1:1902984-1915972 GCA_019648995.1 Plakobranchus ocellatus
TTTTTCTGCTGCTACTGTTTTTAGGCCGTGATAATGGTAGGATTTTTAAAATTATGGTAGGATTTTTCAAGACCTGACTTCCCTAGACACCCTGAGGCCAGCAAAGTGTCCCCAATGAATAAATCAAGTCCCAAAAACCTCTTTGTGATCCCTTATGCAATACGCCTAGTGTAATATAAGGATGTAAATGGCTCAGATTTTCTCTGATTTAAGATTTTCTCACTACAGTGCCTGTTCTTGTAATATTTAACTCTCTTTCCTTTAATTTTGTCATAATTAGTCCTGTCCAATCACTTTCAAAATAATTTTTATTAAAATAAGAATAAACCCTAATAAAGCCCTTTAAACAAAAGTATTATAGGCCTAATGCACATAAGTGTTGTTGATTATTCTTATTTCCATGATTAGAAGTTGGCCCAGACCATATTTTTCTGTAAATAGCAGTAGTCTATTCAACCGTCATAATTATCGGTGAAAATTTTTGGAAAAAATAAGAATGAATAAGTCTGCAAATTCCTAGAGGTTCAAATCAAATTTCACAACTTTTTAATTGATGGCCCTTACATTCAGTGGAATCTGCAATGTGGCCAAAAGGACAGAGAGAGAGAGAGAGAGAGAGAGAGAGTCAAAGGAAAAAGCATAAAAGAGAAAAAAGCGTTCATGGTAGGCGGGCGTTCTTTGAAGCAGCACAGTGCCACAATGCTCACTAGCCTGCTACCTGGGAAGAAGGGGGGGGAGGGAGGGAGGGAAGGGAGACGTGCGGATGGACAGTGGCTAGTACTGTAGGGCACACAACACTGGTGGTTCTCCCACCCCTGCTCGCTTATAAAAACTTCTAATTCTCTCGGTCGTTTTCGTGAGTTTCAGAGCTTTATGGGGCCACTCGATTTGCTGTGTTTCTCCTATTTTTAGTTTTCCAAATACAGGATTGAAGACGAATCACATAATCTGTCATTCTGAACTCATTTCCTATCAAAACAATAGCGGAACGACAGTGCAATAAGTTTGATACTTTTGAGTTTGCTGAAGAGAGTGATAGACAGATGTTGAAGATGAAAATGATTTCCATTGTGAATTGTTTCAGGAATATTAGTATCTTTCTATATGGAATCTTAGAATCTATACTAGGTTCTATAAGGTGACCAAGGTTGTAAATTTCTCTCTAGAATGCACATTTGAATTTCAAGTGATAAATCTAGATTAAGTTATTATAATGAGGCAATAAATAGTCATATTGGATTTCTGGAATTCTAGATGTAGATCTACTCTGCTCACATGGCTAACAACCCTAGAAGGTGAATAATCAAACTAGACTTCATGATTTGGAGTGAGATAGATTTAGATTAAAGATAGTCTAAATAAAATAATTTTTAATTTTCAGGGACGAAAATTTGTTTCCAAAATAAAATATTTTTCTCAGATCATAGATTTTCTAGATCTGCTGACTGGGAATACTTTCCGAAAGTGGGAAATGCATGGTATTTTTAAACAATTGTAAAAAATCAATCACAACACTAAAAGAAATAAAATCAACCCATTGGTTAAGCTCTAAGATTCAAAAATATGCACAGTAAAAATAAAGTCTGTATTACAATTTAGTAAAGCACTAGAATTCTAAAAATTGTCTAAAATGGCCAGTTTTGGAAGCACTGGTGAGTCTTGAAATGACCAGGGCCCGTTGAGTAAATGCTTATTTTTACTAATAAGGGACATACTCCAACGTAGCACCTTTTTTTTTTTGTTTTTTTAATATTATACAATCCTTGGTTTTTCGCCCTGAAAATGGATAAAGTCAACACATTTTTTGTTGACTTTAGCAGGATTCCACTGTACGTAGTTGAATGGAATTGAGGCCTTGATGGATAATGCTAGGCTCAAGTAGGTTCTGGTCTATTTTTAGGAAGATTTAAACAATTGGATTTGATGGGTAGCCTAGCCAAGGCGAAAATTCTTTGTCAGAGTTAATTTTATGGAGTGTTTTCATTGATTAATGCAGATCTGCCAACTGTCCTGCAAATTGTGGGACAATCCCGGAAAACGAGTGTCTGACCTGCATTTGATAGAAATGTCCCGGAATTCAGCCCTCTCTGAGCCCCCTACAAGGGGTGTTGCTCCTGGACCTCAACAATTGATTTTACAGAGAATTTTTGAAAATGTCATTTACATCCCTGGTGATAGCTAGCCAATCATGTCGGCAATAGATAAGAGAAATCAAAGGTTGGTTTCTGAGAGTTGTAGCCAGACCTTCAAGTCATTACAATATCAGAGACTTGAGATGCCTACTAAGTATTTTAATACTACATGTAGTAGTTCTGTGGGCAATAGATAAGGGCAGCAATAACAACTTTATGATAACTGAGAATAAGTTTGGGTGGAAGATCATGATCGCCAATGTCTGTTCCAGACAAGGTACTTGGAGAAGAAGTAGGTCTGGTAGTAGGATTTAAAGAATTGAATGGTAATGCCTATCATAAATGTGAAAAACAAACTTTATATCGTATTTTCCATAATAGCCAAGATGTCTAGTCCTACTTTGAAAAATCCCATAATTCTGCACAGCTCTATAACTTCTTCCGTAGAGTCTCTCTCACTTTTATCATCTTTAATTGCTCTCCTCAATTTAATTGTCCTCTTCTTTAGCTGTTAGCATTGGTGTGGATTTATGTTTTCTTTTTTCAGTCTCTGTCTCTCTCTCTCTCTCTCTCTCCCTATTCACCCTTCTTTTTTTTTTTTTTTACATGCATTCCTTTTTTGAAAGGTTTAAACAGTTTGACTATCTTTTGATAACCCTGTTTATAGGTGATTATAGGGTTAGAGCCAGTTCTCTACTTTATCGTGTAACATATTTCAATTTACTAAATCTTAAGAATTGTAAGACTACTGCTGAATTTGGATGTTACAAAGCCCTAAGGAATCAAAATCACTACTTTCAGACCACTGAAACTGTACAAATTGAGTTTGAACCTCCCAAATAATTTGACAAAGAAATGTGTGGAAATGTGTTATATTTAATAACATTAATATTTTAATGATATCAAGGGTTGTCATTATTCCGAAAGGAATTAAAGAAGAATTTTTTTATTTTATTGCATGGGAGATGAACGCTGGCAACATAAATCATTTTCACAATTACCTTTCCAATTGACAGCACGTTACTAAAGGTAACACATGCCATAGACTCAGAAATTTTTAAAGAAACACCTTGTTGATGTGGTTGTTATCACCCCCAAGATGAAAATTGAAGCTTGAGATAAGAATGATACAATTAGAAAGCTCAATGTCATGAATTTAGCTTTCTTTTGTAACCTAGAGAAAATAGATGACATAATTAAGCAGACATGTAGTAATAGTAGAGATTGTCTAACATAGATCAAGTACTTAATGAGAATGGGAAAGTGAAGAAGGGTGATGCAGACATACCTATCATTCCCGAAATTCCAGATTTGTTCAGGTATCCTACCTGAAAATGACTACATCCCGGAAATCCACTTTTTTTTAAATTACAAAATTGGGAATTTTGCTGTTTGGGGCTGATCATGCTCTTTATAATAAGCCTGTTCTAGGTTTAGTGGGGCTTCCTTGCGTGAGTAGTGTGTGATAAATTTAAAGGACATACAACATTTAAAAAAAAATTGTAACAACACTAGCTCTGCAACAAACTTTTCAGACATACCTATTATGGCGCTGTTGGCTAGACATTTTTTAAACTCTCAGTCAACGGGCATATGGCAGATCATGCCTCTTGCAAGCCAAAGAGGCGGAATGGGGCAATCCCATAGGTGCTGTGAATGCATTATTCCTAGGCCTACCCATCACTGACTGTTGACATGCTGAGGGTTTCGGGGTTTGTCGTTCGCACTGTGACGCAATTTTTTATCTCTGACTAGACTTTATGATAATGGAAGGTCTCAGAGAAGCTTTTGATTGCCTATTAATTTTTCTCACTAGCTTTTCCAATATTTAAGTTCTCATTTAATAAATCATCCTAAATTTTTTTAGCACTTCCACCTGCAGATTTATGCTCAAAGTATTTATTTTCAATCTCATGCATGATCGCATTTTCACCTAAGGTAACTTGCATTTCTCTAATTTAGGGTGTGATAATAAGTCCAGATGTGCCCATACCTACCAGCTTGTTTGGATGTCCAGAAGCTGAGGCAGAAGATCCCATTACACCAGAAAAAACAGCAACTACTCCATCCCAGCGAGGTTCTGTAAAGAAAGCTGTTCCTGATGAGGGTAAGGGAAAAGTTAACACATACAGGCGACTGTTACTGGTTAGGGGGGGGTTACGAAACAAGAAAGTAGAAAAGATTCTAGTGATTTGTCATTTTTTATGATATTTTTATCTTCATTAAAATTTTATCTGCATGCCAATCACATTATTTGCCTGCAGTCTTTGTTTCAAAGGAAGGAATATTATTTTATTTTCAGATGTCGGCCTTTGATATAGTTGTGGTTTTCTGTATCAGATTTATATTTTTTAAGTTTGAGGCTTTTTCATGAAACATGGCCTGATTTATTATCTAATAAAATATATTAATGAATGTGTTCCAGAGGCTCTTCTACTTCAAAGGCACAACATTGTACTGGCTTTCATTTTCTGCTTCTCAATTATTAAGAAATCCCTAGTGATTTTCATTTCCTTTTTCTTTCCTTGCAGCAATGCCAGATCTCATTCGTTTAGTGCATGGCAATACAGGTGGAATAAAAAGGCTCATAAAAGAGTTCCGTGTTTTCTGGTTAAAGAAAGAAATTGCAAACAACTCAGTAGAACCCATTACACCTGAGGGGAAACTGGATAAAAGCTTGCAAGGGAATGATGATGATGTGTCAATGTTGGATGATTCTGGCCTTGAAAATCCAAATGAATCGGACGGTAAACAAGGTGATGAAGTAGCAGAGGATAAAAAGAAAGATGATGGGCTGAACTGTAGCATTTCAAAACGACAGCTGGATATTAAGATTAATGCCATAGCTGTTCGAGAAAAGCGCCAAGGGTTCAAGATTTGTTGGTATGTTCATGATAGTGTCCTTAAAGAATTTGATCTTGAGGGTTTGGTATGCAACAGTTTAGTGCAGCCAGAGCCACTCTCTACAGTTGAAGGTGGTAAGGATACCACTCCCACGCCTGTCAAAGACCAGAGATCAATAATGGATTTTGCTTTGTCCAAGGAAGAATGTGCAAAGAAAGAAATAATTGCTCCAAAGGATGCAGAAAACTCAAAATTCAAGCCTCATCAAAAGGACCAAAAGTCGATCACGGATTTTGCTCTACCCTCAGAAATTCTGACCAAACAAGAGGCAGCTGACTCCCTGCCTACATCACAAGGTACTCCTAAGAATACCAAAAAACATGGTCAGTTGTCCATCATGGATTTTGCCAAATCAGACCAAGGCAAAAGTAATTTATCAAGAAACTTTTGCAAATCTGAGATACCTATGGAAACTGAAGATCAGGATGTTATTATCATTGATTCTACCTCAGACATTGAAATGTCCTCAACTGCAGGCCCAGGTCAAGCAAAGCCTGCAGATTGTGCCATTTCAAATTCAGATACTCCATCAAAAGGAAGAGTATTAGCCCATGAAGACAGGCTGCGCCAATTAGCAAAACCACTTGGTTGTATACCTTCATCCTCAAATGCTGATCTAGAGAACCCAAAGCCTGTTCTCTCTGAGGCTAAAAAAGAATCCAAAATATCCGACACTTGTCATAAAGTGTGTTTTGTGAAATTGGAAAATATAGATTCCTTTGTTCCAAGCATCAAACATTGAGTAAAGATATGTTTTTTGCAATTTTTTATTTAAAAAATGTTAATTCTATTGTGTCCTGTTGTCACTTACTGTTAAGAAGTTTTAAATATTGATTCATATCAATCTTCAATGTCAATATATTCAGAGTATGTTGCGTGTTAAAGGTCTATGTGACAAATTCGCTGAAGCTGTTGAGGATTTTTTTTTCCCAAGATAGTCCCCTATCCCTGTGTAATGCAAATGCCTTGGTGGACTTTGGTTCAAATTGTTATTAAGACCTGCCAACCGTCCCACAAGACAATCTCAAAAAATGAGTGTCTGTCCCGCAGACACTATTCAATAGAAATGTCCCGAAATTCAGCTTTGTTTCGGAATGAAAGTTTTTCCTGATTTTTTTTTCATTTATACTGCTCTTTCGCAAAGAAGGTATTTTACTTTAAGTTTACATTTTCTTTTTCCAAGCATTCAGTTGTTATATCGAAATACCTAATACTGATACTGCTTGTTATGATAATCTCTTTTATGAATATAAACTTTTGAAAATAAAGCATCGTGCACCAGTCTTATTTCTTTTTACAGTTCTTTCTTTCACTTTTCCCCCAATAGTTGATGTGCAAGTAGCATTTATTTGAAGTCCTTTGGTTTTTAGTTACCGTTAATTATTTATGTGAGTAGCATCCAATGCTTTAGGAAGTGTTATTAACGGTTATAACATAACTGAAGAAGAGCTAGATCTATACAATTTTCTTTGTGATTAGTCTAGAATCAGTTTTGAACTCGATACATTGAATTTTTTCTCTCATGAAGTTATATAATTTTTAGAACCACGCATTACATCTAAACCACGATAAATTACGGATAGATATCTTTTAAAGATCAAGGTCTATTAAATCTTGCAATCGTGATAACGTGGGTAGTCTTGATAATTATTCTAGAGCTAAATTTTGATTTATATGAAATCTACAGACCTGTGTTAGTCATAATTACATTCTTATAATAAATAAGCTGAAAGATTAAATGCACATCGATCTAGATATAGATCTATATCATGAATTAAGTTTTTGACTCTGCGAAATCTTGGCAAATTTATAAAAATAATGAGGTTTAGATGGAATGTTCACTCAGAAGAGCCTTGTTTGTTTCTTAAATATTCGGCCTAGATTAAGTGCAATCCTACGATTAACCTTTATTTCATCAAATTTCAAGCAGTCACACCAAATACAATGATCAGATTGCCAGCTTTCCGTTTTTGCCGAGAAAAATTCTGGTGAACCCCTATAAATTCCGTTTTCAGGGCTGCCTCGCTAAAATTGCGTTCAGCTGTCCCGATGGACAATGGAAAGGGAAAAAATTATCTGGTCTTATCCTTTGGATCCATCCGATATCAATGGATGTGTACTCTTTACCTTATTAATAGCATTGAACATGTTTAAATTACTATTGATATAATTCAAGCATCCAATTTGCAGTCCATAACATTTATTCAACATTCTGTGTAAAGAGACTAGTAACTTCTGTATTATTGATATGTCATGTGGCTACATGCAGACATTATGCTTTAGGCGTAATTCATGCATAATTCTTTTCTCATGTAACCTTTTATTGTATGAGTTTGATTTTTAGTTTGATACACTGCAGTGCACCTTTAAAAAAATTCATCATTCAGGCTTTAAGGCTTGATAAATGGTGATATTATTAGACTAATGGCAGTGAATAGGGAGATACTTTCTTGCATCTTTTAGAGTCGAAAATTCATTGATTAGCTCTGATTTATACTTTTAGTTTTATCTTATGGAATGTCTATGGTCAAGTATATATCATTAAGGTATAGTACTGTTTATCCATGTGCATTGAATTATATTGGCATATTCCTGTGAGAACAATTTGGGGTAGGCAGGTCTGAATGATGAAAGTGATGTTTTCCAATTTACTGCAAAGGATGTCTTATTCTGTATTAACCTTCCCACTACTCTTTTTAGTTACTTAATGAGAAAATCCTGATATTAACAATCTAAAATTTTTTCTTGATCAATTGTTAGCATGCAAAATACTGTCATATCCTCATTTATAGGCGTAAATATAAAACAAGGCAGGCATATACTTCATTAGTCATTTCAGTGATTTAACATAAAGATACTTTCAAATAACCAAACATATAGGCCTAAAGACAGCGAAAGCATTGTAAAAATATTTTGAAGGATTAGCCTGTCCAAATTTTTAATTAAAAAAAAACAAAAAAAAAAACACTTCAGTGAATAGAAATTATCGTTATAAATGGATATGGGTTATAATTGCAACAGAAAAAAAATGAAAATGCACTGCTGGATAGATCACCTCGTGGATGATGATCACAGACAAAATGTTTTCAACCATCGAGTGCATCAAACCAGTTTTTACTAGCACTAGCATGGCTTCAAATTGTTTAGCTACTTACACGAAGAGTTTTGTATCTTATCAGCTTCATCATAAAAGTTTCTTCTTGCACCATCATCACTTGCTGGCTGGTTACACATAATCAATTTTGTATCTCGCCAACTGTTAAGTGTTATTATGACATCAAACCAATTACCTCTAGCAGTTGCTTATTTTGATCATACTGCAATGTAGACTTATCTATTGATTGAACCTACAAAAGGAATTGTACTGCGATTCAATGGTTTACGATTGATTATCCATGTTTTAGGTTTGTTGAATAATGTGCTGTATAATCTGATTACATTTAAACCTTCAAATTTAAGGTTATTTGCTAAGTACTAAAATGCTGTCTGTTTTTGTGCACATGTGTGCTTATGTGTCCTTGAAAAATATCCTTTGTCCCTGAAAACACATTTTGAGCTTGGCAGGTCTGGTTATATTTTTTTTTTCCATACTTCTTTTAATGAGAAAAAGTGCTCTATTTTGTGGATTTTCCGTTGGAGAGGACCTTAGTTTCCTGTGAGTAGAGATTAGATGAAAAATTCTACATTTTTTACAGCTGACTTTTTCCATTTTTGAGACTTAAAGTTAAAACCCTTATTTTAGCGAAGAGTAAATAAATTGAGAACCCATTATGTATTAAAAGTATTGTTGCAGCTTTTGTCCCTGTAATAAAATCAACAGCAGATTTATTTCTATGAAATGAACTTAAAAAATGTACTTGGGTATGATTTTGGGCGTAAACAAACAAAACCCCTTTACCTACCTTTTTAAAACAGAGTGTTTTAGTCATCAATTTTCTCTTGTTAGTAATGTTAACAATTCTTCAATATCAATATCTCTATTGCATTTCTACTTTTGATGAAGGCCTACATTGTTCCTATATGCAACTTTCAAATTGATTGATAAAGTGTTTTTCCCTGAGACTAGTGAGTCACAACATGGTTTCATATAAGAGCAGTGTACATGGAATTATAAAGTCACATTTACAAAAACAGGCTTGTATTTGTAATCTTGTATATTTTTTTGTATAGAGCCCCTATCATTTTTATCCCCCTCTCTTGCAAACTTTTGAAGGCTCCTCTTATTCCAACAATTTGCACTGATTATTTTTGATTTGTCTTTGTATTTTGGGCTAGTAAACAGTGCCAACAATATATTTTATAAGTAAAACCCATTCATTGTATTTGTCACAAGTTTTGTTGATGTATTACGTGTATACTATATTTAAAATTTGGTAACAAATTTTGATTTTCACACCCAAAAAATAGTAATTAGTGTGCATTTCTGTTGCACTTTCCTTTTTTATTTTTAAATATTGTCATAAGGTTATTAAATAAAAGATACATTGTTTATCTTTAGAAAGCAGCTCAGGTTGTAACACATGAACATTGTACTACATGTATTCTTATATAATCTTTGTATATATTACTTTATATATAAAATGATACCACCTGGAACTTTTTCTTTATCCCATCAATTTATGTAAATAAAACTCCTCCTTCCCAAAACTAAAAGAAAAAGGCATTCCCTGTTGTGAACTTTTCCGTTTTCAACCATAGTCTTGTTTTGAGATCAGCCTGTGTGAAAGAAATCATGTCAAAATTAGTTATGAGAAGCCTCGTTTGTTTTCTGACACTTTAAAACGGGATGCTTTGTGCCAGGAATGCGTAATAAATATTTGTGCAATTGTTGGAATTATCAACTTTTATACATTCAAATTTTCTCAATCTTTGAGAGAATCTTGCAGTTTTTAATTCTTAAAATGTGGGTTGGAGATTTCTGAAAAGCATGAAATCTATTTCTGCAGCTGATTTTCCAGCAAAAGTCTCATTTTTGTAGTAACCTACATGTTTGAAATACAGTGTGAAGATTTTCCATCCTGATACGCACATGTAGGCGTACTAATACATTTTAACGTCACCCACGATGGAATGTTACCATTGACTTATTCAATCAGAGAAACTAGCCATACATGTATTAATGAAGACAAAAATTGAGCAGGCTTGTTGGATGTACCCTGTACCAAGAATTACTTACATTATACTATAGGCCAAGAGTGAAAGTTTTGGTTTTCATTTAGCTATACAGTGGAAACGTCCTACTTTGGTGATGCTTTTATTTTAACCTCTCAAGCTTTGCAAAATTCAGTCTCATTAGGGGCTGTTCAAATATTATCTTACACTTTTTTGGGGGACTTTTTGATTCCCCCCCTTCCACTTTTCTTTCATTGTTGATCTCTTATAATAATAATCTTATTGTAATGGAGCTAAGCTCAAATGTGTAATGCCTCTAGACAATTTTTTGTGCGACGTCAAAAAAATACACAAAAATGTAGATACAGAGGTATGTTACTCTAGATGTGAGCATATTTTAAAACCCCAAAGTTGTTTTACAGATTTACAAAACGGCATTTTATAATCCTATTTAAACATAAAGCTTGTGAAACAAAATGCAGGTAGACATTTTAATAACAATAATTCACCATAACTTTGTACGCTGCAAGTCAAAGCTACAGGGACAAAAACAGCATTATAATTATGTTTGGTGCGCAACTTGTATTTTCTTGAAAATCTTTGAGTGAAAAATAATCATCAATGGGTTTGGCTAGTATAGTAATAATGATAATAATAATCGTCGATAGCGTCTTACCTTATTAAGCATTAAAAAATTGTAGTTTAAGAATTAACTTTTTCAAAATGTTGAATGACCATGCCATAATGAAATTTCGCATGCACACATGTTGCTGTTCTGGCCCATTGGGCTAGGCCACCGCCCACAAGAACTGACCTCCTAATAATACTCCTAGTCCTATACAAGGCTTTAGCGTATACATGCCAAGTGTGCATTCTTCTTGAGGTGCGGGTTGGAAAGCAGCCGAGAGAAGTTGCAAATTTGAAGGAGTATCAACAGTGATAGAATGCATACTGTTCCTACAAAACCTCTATTATAAATACGATTTTATAATTTTTCTTTAAAATGCGTATTCCTGCGTCGGTGGTTGTGAAAGAAAATACCTGTAACTGGCTTTCTTTAGGATTTGAACCACGACTCTTTATTGAGATTCCCACAAGGATCAGCGGACACTCTGGCAGTGGCACATACTGGTTTCTTTTTGAAACAACTGTCAATAATCGGTATCGGGAGAATGGATTTTGTTGGATCCTATTAGGGCTTGGAGCTCTCGGTAATCATTGAGTATGAAAATTGGTGAATTATATCAAGATGACGAAAGAATTTGAACAAATTTCCAAAGCAATACTTGAACCATAATTTAGGCTTACTACTTTGCGACGAGGTTTACATTCAACATTTGATTTTCTTGTAAGATTAAAAGAGCTAATGGAGTACTGTAAATGAACTTATTCCTTTTTTTATCGGTGTAATAAATCGGTTTTTGTAGACCTCTCGTGACAATAATACATTGTAATAATAATGATGTAAAACAATTTTAATAATAGTATGACGTTAAATTCCCTGAACACCCTTTCTATTTCACTTTTTTTTTTAGTACCAGGAAGGGCCACATTTTCAGTTTCACACTCAAATTGCAAAAATTCGTAAGCTTCAGGGGGGCTTTGCCCCGCTGACTCCCCATGGAATCTCTCCTTTCTGAAGTTCTTGATCCAACCCTGCTGTGGGTTTGGATAGTGAAGGAATGGGCCTACCTTTGAATCTTTGAAAATACATACATGTACATGTTAATTAAACGGAAAGTATGGTTATCTCAAAGAAATCCTCTTAACCCCAAAATGCAATCTCGTTCATTCGTTCGCGAAGCCGAAAAAATCAAACAAGTTGCGAAATTCAAATACTTAAGGTTATCTGGTAACAATAACATCAGAATTGTAAATGCACAAGTGAAGTAATTACACTAGTGTAAAAGAATAGCCATGGCCAAAGATAAATTCCAAAAAATGTAGTAGTACATGTACTGGCAAACAGAAACATACGAAAATCAATGAAAACATGTATGGTCAGTACAATGGTAGTGAGTATTGGCAATAAACAAGGAAACAGAGGCAGTGGAAATATGGTTTATCAGATGAATGATGACAATATCAATTACATGTATCGTGGACGGAAAAAAGTCCAACGAATTGGTACCGGTACTGAAGAAGCTAATCTTTTGAGCCATCACCAATCAAAACCATCTACTAAGACAGAGGCAACTAACATTTTAAAGTCATATTTGCTGATAGACTGATAGAGGGGTTTAGAACACTTATAAAAAAGTGCACAGATCGTAGGCAAATAATAACTTTTAGGCAGCTATTATTGAGGTGGAATCCACCCAAATAATACAAATCCCTATGCTCTACATTATTTAGGTGGAAAGTTTTCCACCCTAGTGTTACACCCCTTTCCTCTAGACTCTAGTTCTATATCAGGTGGCATGTTTATCTCCAATGATAGAACTAATCTAGGTCTATCATATATAGTAACACTAACAGTGTGCAAATGTCTCTCACTCTCATTATTTGACCCTCAAGTACATTTTTATTAAAAAAATATTGCTTTCCTGTGTAGTACTAGATCTGGTGGTAGATTTTTTCTTGTTTGGTAGGCCCCTATTTTAATTTTCTTCGCTTACGATCTTACTCCAATTGACTGATCTACTTTAGGACCTTACTACATGTATTTTTTAAGTTTTACTCATAGATCTAGAGCCTCTGATGAGTACTCCTTGTTTGATAGACTTTTACTTTTCAGTACTAAACTACATGTACTGTAGAATTAGAAGAGTATCTGGAGCTTTATTTAAGTCAGCGACTCGGTGCTTAAATGAGACATGGGGTATTTACCGGCTGAACTC
>BLXT01005617.1:1935177-1949872 GCA_019648995.1 Plakobranchus ocellatus
AAAAAAAAAAAAAAAAAAAAAACTTTTTTACTGCTACTGCTACTTACACTGCTACGCAACTGCTACTATAGCTGCTGTTGCTGCTGCTGCTACTACTACTAGCCTACTATTAGTTCTATTATCCGGTATTGAACCGACAACGTTTACTATTGCTGCTGTTTTTAGTTTCAAAAATGTTTTTACCCAACATGCACCAGGAATGTTAGGGTTGTGAATATATTTTTGGATCGCTGTCTCAGATAATCTTAGCAATCAATGGGTTGAATGCAGAGGATGCAGGGCAAAGTGAATAATAACTAAAATTTCCACTAAGAGAGCAAAAATTGATTAACAAATTAAAAAAGAAAAAGTATATTTAGACTCATTAATTGCCCCTTTTATTTGGTTTCACCACCCATACTGCCATTGTCGAGTTGACGAAAACAAAAGAACATTGATCAATAGATCTAAATTTCGTTTACTCGCGCAAGCCCTATTATGCCATGTTGTTTACAAATTTATTTCAATGATATTGAAATAGTATTATAAGAATGATGAAAGGCTATGTTGTCCTCTTCATGTTTTCTGATTGTAAATCCAACAGCACAGCATGTGTGAACCGTTTTGGAAATTAAATAATATGCTTTACAAACGATGCTCAGCTGAGTGAACAGTGAAAGCTAACGGTTTGAGTGCGGGTACCAGAACTCCCGGCCAAGTATCTTGCCCTCCTTTTGAAAGCCCGCTGCAGTTCTATTACGCACAGACTTATCGCCCACTAAGCGCTCTCTATTTATCGTACTCTGAGTGCTACATTTATTTCATTTCCTTCAACCAACATTGCATCCTCAGGATCCTTATTTTAAAAAGAAATTAAAAAATCCTAGGTGCTGAAAAAATTAAATGAATAATTCGTTGAATTATGGAATCGAATTTTATTTTGTGGTAACACATTATTAGTGAGCCGAAATCACTGACCTAAAAATATAATTTTTCTATTTTTAGTTCAGTGGCCCTCAACGAGTATCACATGATCTTCTTGAGACGTAACAGAAAACGACATTATAATACAAAATCCAAAAAGTTAATTTTAAAACTGGCAAAAATAAATGTAACACAATTCTTTGTGTCTTTACCTTTCCAAGGATATGCCATACATTGATTTTGGGTAAAAAAAATGATGGAACTATGCATTTTTAAAAATGGCAACCTCTACAAAATTTTTTCCAAGGGAAAAAAACACTAATAAATAAACCATTTAAAGAGTTTTTTTTAACTTAAAATTTATCCATTCCTAACTATCTGAGTCATTTCTCTCTTCCTTTTTTAATGTTTATTTCACAACCAATACATTGTATTCTTCTTTGGCTTATCACATAGCTTAACTTCGTTGTGCCTAAATCTTTTTAGCCCTCTCTGTTCCAACCACTGAACTATTTTACAGTGGTTACAACTGAGAGATTGCCAGTTTGGCATTAATGACGGTGAAACACCTTTTCAACTGCTAAGACTAGGACTAGCCTAGCACGTTTTTGTCTTCTGCTCTTTTTATCTTTGCGGCTTGACAACATCCATTTAGAAGCCTAATCCAGCCTAATTTCATTGACTTCGCTTGCTGACGCAACAGTGTTCAAATAGGCTTAACTATCTTGTCTGGATCTAATATTTCTCTTTTTGTGGCGCAGTTTTTGTAAGTGATTTAATAGACGAAGAATAAGTGATAGATCTAGAAATCTAGATTAGATCTCGATTAGGATTAGTTTAGATCTAGATCTACATCTAGATCTAGAGATCTAAATCTAACGCAGCTCTACTTCTTAGTTTAGCACAGATCTTGATCTAGATCAGATATCCAGATAGGAAGAGGCTAGGTAGACCCCAATCGGGGACTATGTAGTCATGGTGTCTAATTAGTCCCCCATTGAGGAGCACCTAGCCACCATGGCTACGTAGTCCCCAACTGAGTGATAAACACAAAGCAAACACATGTATGTCTAGTCTTTCGAGTGAGATTTTAACTCTGTTGAAATAAAACATGTAATAGAAATCGAACTTAATCTTAAATAAAATTAGATCTAAATGCTTAGGCCTATAGATCTACCAGTAAACAACGAATAACAAAGAAGACACAATAAAATACAAATGTATTATAAATATTAAAAGTTAACATGTCAATATACACGAACATTTTGTTTAGTCAGCAAGTATCAATTATGATAAGGGAAACACAATATAACTTAGTGGTAACGTTCCCCTCAAAATAAGCAATATAGAGTCTATTGGCGTTTGCGTACGCAATTTTACCTCAGCCCGCGGGCCCAGCTGCCTCATTTCTTTTTTTCTGCCTTTTGCAAGTGACCTACCTAGATCTATCAACATTAAATGTGAAAGTAACTTCTGAGTGTTCATCCAATCAGGAAAAAGATGGCATGGTTTTTATATCCAGCCAATGGAAACCTTTCTCTCAAAGTAATATTGAAGTGTCACAAGTATTGTGATGATTGTTGTCCACCTTTTGCATACAGTGCCAGATTTTTTACTGTTTGCGTACTCTTGTTCATTTTTTGCATACATCTATATGAAATCATCACAATAAATTTTTTAGCGTACATTTCTTCTTACTGTACGTTAGGTTTGTGTTCCTTTGGAATTTTTAAAGGGCATATATACAATTAAATAAGCTGTGGCACTTTTTACGAACACCTCTTAAAGGATACTTTTAGCGTACATGTGCCCAACTTTGCGTAGGTCTCTTACAATTCATAGCATACATTTGTTTATTAGGTTTGTGTTCCTTTGGAATTTTTGAAGGGCATATACAATTAAATTTAAGCTGTGGCACTTTGCAAACACCTCTTAAAGTATACTTTTAGCTTACATGTGCCCAACTTTGCATACGTCTCTTACAATTCATTTTGTTTTTGTTTATGTAAACTTTATCTAACTGTGTCTTTTTAAAAATGAAGCTTAATAATTAAACTATGGGTATTTTGATGCAAAAACAAAAGCTATTTAAAACGAGTCAAAAGTGAGAGACACAGGAAAGAAATGGTGTCGATATTGTTCCTAAACTTAATGCTGTATTTTTTGTAGCCTAAAGTTCATAATGAAAACACAAAAACTTGTAGTTTCTAGTTGACATAATAGAAAGAAAAACAAAACATATATGTTTAGTTTGTCAGATCAAGAAAAAGATCTATCTTGATCTGGAAAGTATATTTTTAACAGGAAAAAAAAGAAAAAAAAAAAAAAAAAAGAAAAAGAATAATTAAAAATAGCAGCAAGCAAAACGTGCCTTCTTCAACTCCTCCTCGTCTGGGTCTTTTAAGTTGGTGCAGCAGCTGTGCCACCATAACGAGCACTTTTCACATTGTATCCAAAGGATACTTGGTTCCCCGACTGTCCCACACCCAGCACACTTGTCATTATTGTCAGACTCACCCACCTCATCTTCTTCATCAATTTCACTCATGAACATTTCCATAACTTCATCGTCCGAGTCTCTTGAACTAACGTAACTTGATCTTTTGCCTTTCTTCATCTTCATCTTCTTCCTTTCCAATTCTTTCTTTCTCTTTGCATTCTCTTTCTTTGCATTCATTTCCTCTTTCTTATTCTTCTTCTCCACCAGTGCCTCCTCTTTTCTTCTTTTCTGTGCCTCCTTTTCTTCTTGCTGATGCCTCTTTTTCTCTCTCGCGAGTTCTTTCTTCTCCTTCTTCTTTCTCTCTGCCTCCTCATTATCTAAAATTTTTTTCTTTTGGAGACTTCTCCACTCTTCAGACAAAAGCAGACGGGGGATTGTGGGAGACTTTTTTTTATTCCGGCAGCCTTTGGAGGAATGGAATTGGGGAAGTTTTAATATGTCCACTTGGGTCAAGGCGACTTTTTCAGGAGTTTATCTTGTGAATGCTTCAGTTAATTTTTGGACATGGTGGTGAAATGACTGGAATTCATGGTCACCAGCAGGCTGAGGCTGGGTTGATGACAGGCGATCCAGGAAATCCTTTGATTTCCTGGACCCAATCTCCTCTTGAATGAATACTGTATAGGCCTGAAGGGCACTGAGTTGTTCCGCTGTCATGGCCTTTACAGTATCAGACGTGATGAAGCTTGGGGAAGTTGGAGGTGCAGGACTGCTGAAAAGGCCGGTGTGTTCTTGAAGAGAACTGGGAAAGCTTGCATTGTTGGAAGGAGTTTGTGGAAAAGAGGTAGGCACCACATTCGAAGGGCTGGCAGGGTTTGGATCATCAGATGGGATGGAGGGGAAAAAGGTAGGTGTAATGTTTATATGGCTGGGAGGGGTCAGATTGTCAGAGGGGATTGAAGGAAGTGAAGTAGGTATGGAAGGGCTGGGAGGGGTCTTGATTGTCAGAGGGAATGGAGAGAAGAGAGGTAGGTATGGAAGGGCTGCAAGGGGTCGGTTAATCAGAGGCGATGGGGGGAAGAGCGGTAGGTATGGAAGGGCTGGGAGGGGTAGGTTCCTCAGAGGCGATGGGGGGAAGAGCGGTAGCTATGGAAGGGCTGGGAGGGGTCGGTTCGTCAGAGGCAATGGGGAAAAGAGCGGTAGGTATGGAAGGGCTGGGAGGGGTCGGTTCCTCAGAGGCGATGGGGGGAAGAGCGGTAGGTATGGAAGGGCTGGGAGAGGTCGGATTGTCAGAGGGGATGGGGGAGTGGTCGTTGAGGTATAGTCATCCACATGAGGACTGTCACAAGGAGCATGCTTTTGGAAAACTGTCCCTGGACCTAACTTTCCCGCCAGCAGGGCTCTCTCAGGGTTTAAGGGGTAGATCCCCGCCACCTTAAAACTTTTTCACGCCATTTCTTTTGTGACACTTTTCTTATGCAGGGCGAAACACTCCGGCGAAGGAATCGAGTCCCACTCCCTCTCCCGTGTGGAAAATATGTTGTCTGCTTGCCTCACCCCACACAGACTTCAGGGACCCAAAAAGAGCCTGCTCCCAAGGATGAATTAAATGGGATGCGTGGGGCAGCAAGCAGAACAGCATGACTTGATTTTTCAAACATATTTCTGTTATCTCTTCCATACTCGTGTGGCTCGGGTGGCCATCTACAAGGAGGAGGACTGGTTTTGGTAATGGCTTCACCGCAGGGACGAAGCATTCTTCGAGCCATTTCAGGAAAATGGGTGCCGTGATCCAGCCATTATCACTGGCTTGGATCAAGGCATCTGGGAAATCTGCCAGCAGATTTTTAGTGGGGACCCGTTTGTACGGATAAATTAGGGTCGGTGGTAAATACTGTCCAGCAGCACTACTGCAAGTGAGTACTGTTACTTGCTTTTTTGTATTAGCTGTGACCTTGTACACGTGTTTTGCTCCCTTCTGTGCGATTACTTTTCGGCTCTTAGGATCGAATGAAAATCCCGTTTCGTCAGCATTGAACAGTCGCTGAGGGCTCTTTAGGAGCACAGGGTCGATGGCGTTGCAGCAGCTCCTGAGCTCCTCAAACCAGCGTCTTACAACGTCCCTGCAGATGACAGCTCTCTCTTTCCCGAGAGACACTGGGCTTCTCTTTGTCAGCTGTTGATAGAAAAATTAGAATTTATATTAAAGGCCGTTTAGAATTAACAAAAGGCTGTGGATTTGAAGTAAGTAATTTGTACCAAGGCACTCCTGCTGTTAGGATGTTGTAGGTATATTATCTGTGTATTTAAAGGATGTTTTCATGTGTTTGCAACTTCGTTGACTCTTAAAATATTAAAAAAAAACAAAAAACAAAAAAAAAAAAACAGACATAAATAGGGAACATATTTGGTACACAACATGAACGTATCCCCTCCTCCCCTCCCCCAAACTCTTCACCAGTACACATACACTCACACGACTATTTTTTAAATGCGCACAGAAATAACTTCCTGAGCATAGTTCTTACCTGAGGATGACGTTTCACGAACTGGTATGCCCAAGCACGACTGGGCGTAGTATCCTCGTTCGTAGCAGATGAAGGTGATCCCTCCTTTTCTCTCCGGAGGTCGATAAGTCTCTTTGCCGTCATTCGGGGGTCGTCCACTGTGTGGCCAAACCCACTCCCGGCGAGAGCAATAAGCCATTCCACCAGCTTCTGCTCTTCGCCAAGAGTGAGGAGGCTTGAGGTGTTTTTCTCCGTGTGGAGTGGCCTCCTTCCCTTTACTTTATCTACGAGCGTTCCGAGGGGAATGCCAAAGGTCGCAGAGGCCTTGCGAAACGAAAGGCCTCCCTTCATAGCATCGACGGCCTTTGTCACAGTGTCGTTATCATGTCGTTTCCTCACACCTTCGCCTTCACAGGTGCTGTTTTCTTAGATGGAACCATATCTAGTGGGAAAAATATGTAACAATTAATATGTTAGCATGTTTAATTTTCCTTTAATTTTTTATTTTAATAATTTTTTTTTTTTGGTATCATTTAGCCGATTTACTTCAGCGTATGTCTTTTATTTCTTGTTTACTGTAGAGGTTTAGGGGAGTGGGTTGGTGGATGATAAGGACTGGTACTGTTCTGTAATTATCGAAGTAATGTAATGTATTGCAGCTAAAGCAATATTAAATTATTTAAGCCTCTTTGTTTCATTTATGCAGTTGTGGTGCTTTCTCATGGAAGTTTTTTAAGATAATATGAACGTACAAGCTTTTATCTCTGTACCAAACAGTATTTATATACGAAAACCATGTGTACGCAAAATATAAAAAGATTACAAATATGTTAAAACTTTGCATACACCTGTCTTTCTAGTAAATGTCAGCCAATTTCCTATTATGGACATCTTGCGCACATTAAACAATATATTCTTTATTATTAAATGCAAAGAGAAAGTAAGAAAATCTCATCTGGCAACTAATCTTACCTTCTTCCGGCAGACGTAGTTTCGTTTCCTGTGGAAGATGGACCTGACGATGTGACCGGATCGCTGAATAAAATTGAAAAGTTTGCAAATTCGCGGGTTTTAAAACGAAGCTACTGGGATTATTTTTACGATATGCCAGATTAGTATTTTTTGAGGAAAAACAAAAAAAAAAGGTAGGTAATAACAATCAGTCGTGTCTGTACACCTGAGATCACCGCTTAATGGTGGACTGGGTATACCAATAATCATTAATCGTGACTGTACGCAAAATGTGAACACTTCCTTGGCTATAGCAAGCACTTGCTAAGCTCTATATACATGGTTGTCTATGACATTTTATCATCAATGAAACAAAATTTGAGAGGTAAAATAACAATTTCAACTACACTGAAAGTTACAAAAAGTTATGAATCACCAAGAAAACATTGTTTTGTAACGTAAGCGTTTGAAATCTAACAATAAATCACCACTGGCATGTTGAATTAAGAAAAAAATTAGCTTGTGGTATTGGTCTTTGTTCTATATTAAAACAACAAGAAAGCTCGTATTACGGTACATCATAAAAAAAAAACCCAAAAGAAAAACCATTGTGACAATCACGCCTTCGTAAGTTATGCAAATACTAGCGTTTTTGTGCTACGTGACATGCTCCTCTGTCTGCTTTTCCCACAATTAGCTCTGCGTTAGATCGGAAAATACCTAGCGCCTTTTCTACCATTATTCATTTCAGAACTATAAATTTAGCGGGAAAATTATGACTTATTGGCTGGATCTTGTAGGTCTTACTCTAGTTCTTAGCGTAAGTTATGAATCACCAAGGAAACATTGTTTTGTAACGTGCGCATTTGAAATTTCACAATAAATCATCACTTGTGCGTTGATTTAAGAAAAGATCAGCTGTGGTATTGGTCTTTGTTCAATATTGAAACAACAAGAAAGCTTGTGTTACGGCACATTATAAAAAAGACCTTCGTGGCATCTGCGCCTATGTACGTTATCCAAATACGAGTGTTTTCCTGCTATGAAACATACTCCTATGCTTTTCCCACAATTAGCACTAGGTTGGATCGGAACATACCTAACGCCTTTTCTTTCATTAACCATTTAAGAATCATAAATTTGATGGGAAAAAAATAAAACTCACTAACTGGATTTTGTAGATCTTAACTCTTTGTGTCCGGATTTTTTTTCCACATCTGGACAAAGTTTTCTCCCTCTGCCCCTTTTCTTTCATATAGTTAGCGGCTGCTCGGTCATATGTATCATTCCGTCGGCCGCTGGGAGCGGCCGCTCGGAGTTATTGAGTTAATCTAGATCTTAGCGCCAGTTATGAATCACTAAGAAAAGATTGTACCGTAACGTACAAATTTAAAATCTAACAATAAATCGCGTCGCTGTTATATAGATCAGCTAGTTGTATTTTTCTTTGTTCAATATTGACACACAACAAGAAAGCACGTGGTGTGGCACATCAAAAAGATAACCTCTATGACAATCGTGCCTACGAACTTCAAAGACGAGAGTCTCCGTCACTGGTTAAAAAAAAAAAAAAATTACGATTAGCCTCAGCCAGTAAAAACGCCAAATGGAGCCTTTCTTTTCTTTTGCATGCTTTGGATGGGTAAATGTGTGTGTGTGTGTGTGTGTTTCTCTCTCGTTTTTTCTTACTTTTGGGGGGTGCGGGAGCAGGGGAAGAAGTATCGTTGAAAGAAGGACCTGATCAAAAGTGCAGTGAATACAATTTAGAACCAATTAACTAAAAAATTTAAATGATTACAAGGGGTCAAGTAATAAAGATGTAGTAAAAAAAACTATTCAAGTTTAGAATAAGGCACATTTAAATTTTTTTTGTTTTAGTTATATTTTCTCTAGAGTATTGTGAATGTTGTCTGTGTTACTTACTTAGATCTAAACTTTTAAACCGATACCGGCATTCGTCTATAGTTTCATCAAGTCCAAACGCGATTTTAGAGGGGATTTATTTTTATTATTGACAAGATGAGGACACAATGAAATATTTGTTTTTGCCTTTTTTTATCCTACAGAAAAACCCTACTAGTCTAAAACAAATGTGTACGTTACAGAATTACAAAGTGTCGCGTTACGTGATGTACGCGCGTGTACGTTATTTTCTACTCTCTGAACACCAAACTTATCTGGCTTGTCAACATCCTTTTCTTCCTTTGTTCAAGAGGTTTTCATTGCTCGAGAGTCTCAGGTTCAACTAAGTCTATTGAAAAATGTGGACAAAGCCGGTTAAAGTTGGCTCTGTCAATTACTAGCCAACTGAAATCTCGCTTATATTACGAAAGTGTAACACAATTTTGGGCTTGAGGCTTCTAACTGCAATTAGTGACTCCCGGTTTTTTTATTACTGCGGTTTTTTTTTTTTACTTTGATAGGTTTAGCTCTTTGTGAAACGCGGCATTAAGAAAAATAAAGTATAAATAAAAATATAGACGATGTTTAAAAATAGATAAAAATATAATACCAAAATATGTGCACTATGGCTGGCCTATTTAAATGAGGCCAGTTAGCAGTTTATAACTCTTTGCAATCTTGGGGGAGGGGAGGTAAAGAGAGCCCTCCTTGCAAAATGTTTTTAGTGCTTTTCTATACGGCAAATTCGCGTTTTGGCCCATATATATACTGACGTGGGGCAGAGCGAAAGTTTAAACAAGAACAATGTAACCACTGTTTACAGAAGTCACAATCTACCCATTTAAGCATCCCATTCACACAAAATTCCCTTGCAACCTCTAGATTATGTCTCCACAATTACCACACAAAACGCACGAATTAACAACAGCATTTGTTGCCAACTTCCGTTTCTTGGCAAATCTGCTAAAGCAATCTTGGCCCTTTGGGGGACCTTTTGTTCTCACAGGTCCGAAATTTAAAGTAACAACAGTACTCTCTCCATCAGGGACACCAACAACAGTACTCGCTCCATCAGGGACATTAATAACAGCACTCTCTCCATCACTCTCCATCAGGAACATTAACAACAGCTCTCTCTCCATCAGGGACATAAAAAAAACAGCACTCTTTCCTTTGGGAACATCAACAAAAGCACTCTTTGAGTGTTTACATACCCCGGACATTCACAGTTAGAAATTAACGATTTCCGCATAATTTCTATTGCGATAGTCAACAAATAATTTAAAAATAGACAAAGGATTGAAACGCGATTTAGATCTTAGTAACATTCAGGTAAGTCAAGTGTTAAGAGTCAAATTGAATTTAGAAGCTAGATCTAGATCTAGTTCTTATCAGTGTAAAGTTTATATAGATAGTGATGTACAATCTTTGTTCCATGTATCATGTAGAATCTAGATCTAGGCTAGCGGTCACATGATACATAGAACATAGATTGTACATCACTATCTATCCTTTACAATGAAAAGGACTAGATCTAGATCTAGGTTCTACATTCAACTTAGCTCTTGACACTTGACTTGCCTGAATCTTATTTTTCTGAACACAAGACAATCTGCATACTTCAGATTTTTCAACCTCTGGTTGGCATAGCTGACCAGCTCCCTGCCCTGGCCTATTACAAGGCGCTCAGATAGTTTTTCTTCTCTTTTTTTTAACAGCTGTGTAAAATGAGAGAGGCTTTTAAAAGCCTGTCCAACAGTACTCTAAATTCCTGTCTCCATTGTATCCTCTAGGAAGCATTCGACTCACTTATTTAACCTATTTACATTACTTACAAAAATTCAACTAAGGGCATAGAGATGTATTCTGTTTTTTAAAATCAACCAAGCATTAACCATGTTTGGGGCAAACACAGCCTGTCAACGGCTACACCCAAGGTAAACAACAACCACAGTAAATAACTTAATCACATCGACTGCAACAAGAGGTTCACGTGACATATTATCATAAACAGATAAATATGTAAAGAAATAGGAAAGTCACATAAAGAAGAAGACAGATAGATACGAGGTGAGCCAAATACAAATGTTCACGCACTCAGGCGCGACAATACAAAGCAATCTGCAAAGCGTTACGAGATAAAGCTGTTACACAATTAAATGAAGTTATTACAATTTATTCCACCCACGAGGAAACTCTCCCCGAAAAACTACTTCATAGATCAATAAGAAACTTATATAACCCCCACTCTAATCACTCGCACATGCACACGCCTCTAAATACTTAATCCAGCGACGATCCTTGTCAGTAGAAGCTTGTTGCGAGCAGTAGGGTAAGTCTCGAATGTTCAGGGAATGTTCATATATTTATGTCCTCAGCTCAGATACGAGCAATGTTAATTAATTCACGTAGAAGAAGAAATCATCTCATAAATAGTTAGACAGTCATGATATTGAAATACACTGTCACTCAAACATCATATACTTGAAAAATCTAGGTCTCTAGCCCTTACGTGAGGGCAGCTTGTACAATAGTAATCATAAAGATATTCGATACCACCATTTCACAGGAGAAACAATAATTTGTAGACTTGCGCGATCTTGCACCAGCAGTCTGGGTAGGCACACAGCCTCAAGCAAAATATAAATACAAATTCAAGCCGCCGCTTCTACGCGGTAATAAAGTGGTATGCACCCAAATACATAGGGTCGTAGAAAATAAAACATGTCTCCTGAAGTCTGACACATCCTCTACAACTTGCAGCCAGGACTGTCCATGACTGTTCAGTGCAAAGAATAGTACAAGAATGCTCCACTACTCCAAAGATCCCGCCAGTGTGCAGCTCCGTCCAGCTTGCCGTTGTCACGTGGCCTAACCAACCAATCACAACACAAAAACCAAATTAATGACGTAAAACACAACCACACTCCCGCTACACTAAATACCCAACTATGCTCAGCTAAAATCAAAACATAACTACACTAGTCCCAACAAACCACTATAGTGCTGACTTAAAAATTTTGACTGTGTCCATATGCTGAGTTAAAATGTGATGTGTAAATGATAAACAATATGTTGTTTTTCTGATACTACAACACACCATCTACTGTATGTAACTGTACAAAAGTATATATTTTTTTTAAAGAACTTTGGATGAACTTTGTAAATATTTAAAATAAAAGTTTTAAAAATTTAAATTTTTTGTGTTAGGTGCTTGTGAAAAGAGGTGAAAAGTTATTTCCCTTGTTAAAAAAAGAAGTACAAATTTTTAAACAACTGTAAAAAAAAAAAAATAACAGCTTGACAAAAGTGAATATTAATGAAAAAGATCTAATAACACGTTAGCAACAACATATGTAACTTACATAGAGCTACAGGAGGTTTTTATCTTTGTGGTAGGGCTAGAAACACTCAAGGCACAATGTCAGCCGACACTGTGCACACTGCCATACTGTTTGTTGTGGCTTACTGTGCTTCCACTGGCACTGTCTGCGCAGTCCTTTTCCAATTTGCACTTGATAGTGTCTGCATATGGATGATCTGGTGGTTGAATATCCTGAGGATGAGGATCCAGCTCGATACAAGCCTCCCTAATATCCTCTCGTTTGCAACGTTTGCGCGGCGTTTTCGGTGTAGAAGGTCCATATTTTCCCATTAGGGACTCCAAAACATCCACATGAAACTGTTGTCTGTTGATCTTGGGATTATCACTTGTGTGCTCAGAGTATATACAACATAAGCATTTAAAAGGGATCTCTCAATAAGAGCAAAGTCAAGTTTGTGTATCCACTTCAAAGTTTTTTTTTTTGCGCAAGGCATGCACACAGGCGGGCATCACTGGTGTCGACTCCTCCCATGCTAGAATTATATGTCACCACACACTTGGGCCTTTGAATGCTTTTACCTCTTGAGTTAGTTGTATCCTGATACCCAGCTTTGGCAGTTGTTGATAAAAGAACAGGACGCTGGCTTCTATCTTTATAAGCGACGCACAGAAGTGGACCCTTTCGTCTCTCACAGATTTCTTGGAGTTTGAGCAATGTCTTTAGCATTTGCCTTGGAATACCCTTTCTATTGGTTCTAACAGTCCCTGTTGCCAATGTGTTGTCTTTCAAAAGAGCAAAAAATAGCCAAGGAGAGGAGAAATAATTATCAAGTGAGGACCTCTATTCAGGAGTGAACTTTCAGTCATAAGTCGCATCACCAACAAATGCATGACACCTTCCTCTGACTGAGTCTTTATCTTGATTTGTGGGCTACCTTGTATACTTCAATGTATACAGTGTAATGAGATGTAGCATTACAGAGACACCACAGCTTTATACCGAAGCGTGCGTGATGTTTGTTCGACATGTAAGCCTTGAATACAGATTGCATACTGACCTAGAAGTAGACTAGATCTAAAACTAGATCACCCCACAAGCAGATTTCTTTGAACATACCTTTAATTTGATTGATTAAACAGATTAAACCCACTAAGTAGATTTTAACTCTGCGTGAGCTAAGTAGGCTAGACACGTCACATGGCTGCCCGCAGAGTGCCATTGCCACATGGTTTTGCAGGAGTGGCAAGGTACCAAGTGCAAAGAATAACCTGTTTATAAAATTTATGGAAGTGAACATTTTCCCGAACACTCAGGGGAAAATAGCTGCAGTCATTTTTTTCCTGAACACAATGGCACTACTTACTTTCAGGGGACCCATGCTCTAGGTCTTACTTCATCACCTGAGAATGAATACGAGGATGCTGGTGTTACTGAACTATCTCTCTCTCTTTTTCTCTGTAAAATAAGGTAGTATTAATTGCTACAGAGTGACGATTATCGATTTATGAAGGATTTCTGTAACTCTTCAGTAAATGGTGAATAGACTTAGCCTAGTTTTTCTTTTTACCTATGCTATTTCCATTTCCATTCCTTTGTTCGCTGCAACAGGCGCTAAAATAGGGTGCCTGAGGTTAGTCAAGTCACATTCAATCATTCATCATTGCAAGGAATATGGAGAGTTTTTCTTCAACGGCAGTACAAGTGGTATGAAAAAATCAGTACAGACAATCACTCCCAACTACTGTACAAAGTTGCATCCCTTAATACTCACTACATAATTGGGCACTGTTGTAAATAATGCAGTTATATGTAATTGATTTTTCAGTTTTAGGTTTTAGTGATGACCATTGCTCTACTTCTTTTGATTCCCCATTTTGTGAAAAAAAAAAAATCAATATAATACTGCCAACCACTTGTGTAGTCCTGTGTAAAGTTCTACAGGATGGTGGCACAGTTTAGTTTTCAGTTTATTCATATTATAAATATTTTAACTCTTTTTTATGTCTGTTACCCCATTGCTGTCTTATGTGTGTCCTTAGTACTCCTGTAGAATGATATCAAATTAATGGGGAAAATCTTGTTGTAAGTTCAATTTATTAGTGACTTAACCAACCCCTCTGTGTATTGAACATCTTTTGAGACAGGCTCATTCAGAAAACGTAAGAAGTTTCCTTTTTAAAAACACTCTTAAAAAAGCAAAATGCCTCTACAATATGTACTGGACACCTATTAAGAAAAACGAAAATATGCATCCCTCTTATTCCATTGAACCATGCTCTGTTGTTATTAAAATAAGCTAGAGTAGATCTATAAGAAACTGTTTGATTTAGAACAAAACAAAACGATCCATCGCATAGCTGAAAGTTTTTTTTCTTTACAATGGTCTACAAGGAAAAGTACTAAGCCCTACAGCACTACATCTAACCAGAAGATCATTAACACCCAAGCTGGGGTGCTCGATTTTATCACATATGGAAAAAGTAACCTACTTTTATGAAGTTGTATTTGAATAAAGTCATGCGATCAGAATTCACATTCATAAATTTTCTTACATAATTAGGCTAGGCCTAGTAACAAAGGGCAGGCAGAATCAGTGAACATATTTAAAAAAATAAATATTGGACGTAACGTCACATAGTTGCGTGAGCAACATATCACGACAAAAA
>BLXT01005617.1:1949900-1961871 GCA_019648995.1 Plakobranchus ocellatus
CGACAAAAAAAAAAAAAAAAAAAAATGGCTTTGTTTGTCAATCTATTCTCTATAGCAATCAGCGGCCTGTTAAATTGATATACTGACATTCTGTAGTAATTACTGGCTTCCTAATTGATAATCATCACTTTGAAACAATATACAGGCCATTATTGATAAATCCTCACTCTGTAGTAATGAGCCTGTTAATTGATACATTGTCACCCTGTAGCAATTAATGGCCCCTTAATTGGCACATCGTCACTCTGCAGCAATAAACGCTACCATAAAATAAAGCGTTCAGGAAAATAAGGTCAGACTCTTATATATTTGAGCATTCGGGAAAATAAGGTCGGCAAAAATTTATTTCAGTTATGTCTAGGAGAATACATAAATAAAACCATATATTTTTGGAAGTGAAATTTAGCACTATCTAAAACAATTGATGTTGTCAAATTTGGTTGAAATTAATTTTCATTTTCCTTTTAACCATAAAAACAAGGAAAAAACAAAATTTGAACATGAACAGCAAAAGAGCTTGCTCTTGGTAAAAAAAAAAGTTAGAAAGAAAGAAAAATTCAGGAGATTACAAGCTCTTCAACCACCTTGGACCTATAGACAAACTAAAAAATTTACACTGGGATATGAACCCATATTTACAATCAATTGTTTTTGCACCCCTTTGCGTTCAGATTGAGAAGCATTCCGTTGTAATGTTTATAAAATATGAAGATTATGGCTGTGGAAAATAAAACCCATGCCCTCATCCCATTCATTAACAAATTTTCCCCAACGTATCATTCTCCAAAGCTAGGCAAACATGGGGCCTCTTTGCAAGTAATCAAGCATGAGGCTGCCTGTAGATCTACTATCCTTACCTTCCCCTCATGACCACTATCATACATACACTAGTCAACAAGCCCATTGCTAGATGGGAGGTGTGAACACACACACACTCAATGTTATTGGTAAAAAATTTAGTTCAAGACATCCTGTAGTTTACAAAACAAAGCCTCTTTTGCAGGACAAGCAAATCAGTGCACAAACACACACACACACACACACACACACACACGTCCTAAATAGTTTTTTCAAACTCTTCTCCTTTTCAATTGAGAAAGTCCCTCATTAAATGTGACATCATCCATACCAACATGAGCTAATCTCTTTTAGGCCTGAGGACTGCATATGGGTGTAAAAAAATACACATGAGCCAGCGACAAAGGGTGAGCTTAAAAAGTGGGACAGTTTGTAAAAAATTAAAGTTCTATGATAAATGTTATGGCTATATATATTTCAGTAGCTGATTTATCCTTCTATTTGGTTCTGACAATGAGAAGATTGTTTGCCTTATAAATTTTCTTCAATGACCACAAAAAAAAGGAATGAATCACAAATCTGTCAGTTGTGATACGGACATGAAAATTTGTTAAAAACTATTTTAAGACAAACAATTTAATACCAAACACAACATTTTATTTATATTCATTTTATCACTATTTAATCCCTTTTTTACACACTTCACACAACACACACATTCAGATCTATCTTTGAGAAATCTTTCTCAGGCCTACCAGAGGTTCAAAATCCCAAAGCATCTTTAAGTTTTGAAGACTGGACCATTGAGTTGATATTGCATTGCATCATTCTTGCCACAGGCCAAGGCCATGAACACACACACACACATGTAAATATAATACTTACCCAGCTGTGCCTTGGAGAAATTTCTCTTTCGAAGGTCAGTCAGAGATTGAAACTGACAAAGCATCTCATTGGTTGTTCAAATATAGATCCAAGTGTTGTTGCATCATGTAACGTTGGCTGAGAGCCAGAAGTAATCATGTCCAGATTTATACTTTCCGAGATGATTGCGATTTTTGAAAATTACAATCTTCGAAGACAGTTTTTAATAATTAAATATTTTTACTTAAAATCACAATGCACTGCAGATTCATTTTCCCACATACTTTCAGACCAGCAATATTTTTTTCATAATTGTAACGAAAAAGCTGGAATAATTAGACTTATGCATTTCTGGCATACATGATTTTGTTTAAGGAAGACATGGTTATCAATTTTCTAATAAGAATAATATAGGAAACAACACTTTACGATTCAAGTTGGCAACAATAAACACTTCTACTATCAATTTCTGGTATAACTAATACTGAAAATATATTTTAAAGTCACAGTTATCATTTGTCACTTGTGCATGCTGCATGGTTGATGGATAAAAGAAAAGGTTTTAAATGAAAATCGAACTTCTGAGATCTTTTTGAAACGCTGTTGTAATTTATGTTGTATTCGTTCTCTTCATGTCTCTCTCCCGCTTTCTCTCTCTTTCTTTCTTTCTCTGTGTCTTTCTCTTCCACTCAGTCTCTCTCTCTCTTATAAACATGCCACAATTGTCTGTCTCAGTAGGGAGAAATGGGCTGAAGGGCATGGAAAAAAACAACTTAGGTCTTAAAACCTTATTTGGTTTATTGTCTTACTGCTAGTGTCATTTTCACAAAATTTGAGAGAGCCTTGAAAACGATACTTAGAACAAGTGGACAGTCTTGGTGCCTTTTTTGGCGACAAGATTTTTATCTGTACTGATATGCTGCAAACCATGAGCACAAAACCTTTTTCATACGCTTTCTTCCGGGTTACATTTTCTTTGTCTGGTATTGCTATATTCTTTTGTATTTTTTATTTGTAGCACCGACGTTTTTATCATTAGGGTTGATATCTTAAGCCAGATTTACTTGCAGATTGGTCTTGAATAGAAATTGTAGAGACAGAAATGTTGTGTTTTGAGAGAAAATATCTTGACATTAATAAGCTTCTTGGGTGGATTCTTGAGCGTACAGAAGACAACTACTGTTTTTTCATAAACATTTAGTGAGATGGGTGCTTTAATGATGACCGTATGTTAACTCTCCTTTGATTACATATTTTTGACTGACATGAACTTGAAGAGTAGATTCTTGTATGCTGAATATTTGCTCTATGGTTTCTTCTGGACTAAGTTCTTGGCTGGCATGCTCTGGGTTCGTTGGTTTCTGAGTCATCTCTCCTTGATTCATAAATTCTTTTAACTATGGCTTTTGAGTGCCATATTCTTAAGGTGTGGGTTTTTGCGTGTGCATAGCTTGACCCCTGAGTTTTTCTGTAGCTTGTTCTTGGTTGCGATGTTTTTAAGTTCTAATTACTCAATCCTTGAATTCTTGTGTAGTCAGTTCGTGGTTGACATGTACTTCAGCGCCAGAGGCGTCAGTGCACCGTGGCTTGTGAGTCCGCCCTGAGATCTGCATTGAACCTTCTGTCGTGGGTTCGAGCCCCTGACGGAGGGCCTTAAAGCCTGAGATCACCTTGTTGTAGACTGACTATTAGTAATTACTTATCTATGAATTCTTGTGTAGTCATTTTGTGGTTGACATGTTCTTCAGTGCCAAGTACTTATCCATGAATTCTTGTGTGTCAGTCCGTAGTTAGAATGTTATTGGGTGCCAGTTACTTCATCCATTATGTCTTGTGTTGTCAGTTCTCAACTGGCACATTCTTGAAGCGTGAGTTTTTGAATGTAGCCTGTTTTACCCGATAACTCTTTTGTAGATAATTCTTGGCTGGCATCTTTTGAGTGCCCATTACTTGAGACATGAATAGTCATGTAGTCAGTTCTCGATGAGAGTGTTCTTGAGTGCCAATTACTTGTTTCATGAATTCATAAGTAGTCAGCTCTTGGCTAGCACATTCTTCTGGTGTGGGATCTGAGTTTCTAATTGTTTGATGGATCTCTAAAGTATTAATCATTGAGTTCATTTTATGGGAGAAGTAAACTCTTGTTGAATGATAATTGCATGAGTGGCAAAATTCTCTGGATCGAAATAATCTGGAGTGTCACACTCATGAGAAGTTACTAATTGTGTAGCCATGATTTGGTTTATAAACTCCTCCTTTTTAGCAGAAATATTTTCATTGAGATTATCTTCATATGCAGTCATCGCTTTCTTCTGCGAGCGTGTGAAAGATATTTCTGATGCTATAGCCCTGCTGCATACAAATTTGATTGTATTGTAGTCCAACCAGGTGTAAAAGAGTCCTTAAAGAGGTTAGAAAACAGTAAAGCAGTAAAATTGTGGATAATAGATAAGCAGGTCTTTCTCAGAAGTGTGGCTGATAGATAAGGTATTACCCTAAACAGAATGATCAAACATGAAACATTGATTTATGTCATTTCCATGTCAAAAACCGTATTTTTTTTTACATGTATGGAAATACCCAACAGCCATAAAGGCTTACTCTCTCTTTTTTAAGCCTGTCATTCTGAGCAAGAAGCAACCCAGTGTATGATCCTTAATTCCGTAGGAAAGTTCTTCCTCCTAAACTGTTGTCCGTTTACTTTAATCATTTCAGTCTTTGATTTGAGCTATATTCTTGTAATTAATGCTTTTGTCTTATAATTCGAATAGGTTCTGTTGCGACCATGCATCACACATTGTCTAAAGCCAGAAACCCCTATGTCCATTATTGAGAATACAGTAAGATTTTGAGTAGGAGTAGTCAATTGTAACTTTATTTTACCAACTCTGTTGATCAACTTTATCTGGATGGCATGTCCCATTATTCATATATCTAGCACAAGGAATGCAAAAGACTTTCTTAGCGCAAAATCATAAATTCTGCATAGTTAATTCTGGTGCACCAACAATCCCGGCAATAAATAACCATGTCCCGTTATTAATTTCTGGCACACAGAGGTTAGACAAAAGTTCTCAGTCAAAAATCACCATGTCCACAAGGGTAATTCTGGCATTGAGGCACTTAAAATTTGTGGACATGGACATATATAGAAATGGTATAACGGCAAAACTATTGCAATTTCATCCTACATATTTATACAGAAAGTGCATAAGACTCCAAAAAATAGGCCAGTGCTATTTTTAGTAAATCGGCCAAAATTGGACATAGTGACTTCTGGCTCTCAGCCGACGGTAATGTGTGCATGAAATAAGCCAATCACTAACAGTCCTTACTAAAGGCTAGAGATGTAACTACACACAAATTTTTCCTTGTAACATATCAGTAACTGAAAAATAATATGATAAAGCTCAGGATTGGCTGTTGTGAAACTGAACTGTCAATCACCTTTCTGCCTCTGAGAGAATGAATGTTGCGTCCAATGACCATGAACACTGTGCCAAAAAACCCCACCTTCATTCCAGAACTTTCTCTTTCCTATAACATGAAAGAGACAGAATGCATTTCATCAGATCGTGGAATTTTCCACTGCTTGTGAAGAATATCTGCCTAGGAATAGATTGTGTAACACCAGATGCCTTTGTAGTCAGCATTTTTTACCTCTGATTGGAAAAACTAATTATTTTGTGGGGGGTGAGAGATGAAAAGAAAGAGATACCAATTTACTGATAAGCAGGTTATAACACAATAGTAGTAAAAATAGTGGACCAGTTGAGTTCTGCTGAGCCTAGATGATGCATACTCGAAAGGTTCAGAAAGTACAGTTCAAAATTAGAGCAAGACTATTTCATCCATCGTAATTGACTCTAAGATGCTCATTAAAGTTTGATCTTTATTAGTTTTGATATCCTTAATATGACCTAGTCAGTTTGCATAGTAGTTGTTTGTTATTAAGGTTGAAATATTTTTATTGAAACGTGACACAGGCCTGTGTTTAACAAGTTTGGCCTGCACTCCTCTCAGTTAGCAGAGTCTGGTACCAGAAGTGGGGCATGCGCTCCAGCCTGGTATTCATTTGTTGACACCTTGTGGCATCTCAAATTTCTTAAATTTGCAATCAATCATGATAGTCGTGACATGCTTTTTTGGGTAGATTTCTAAAAATTGCACTATAGCAGCAACTCTCTAAGGAAATGAAGGCATGGCATTGTGGTTAAGCCCCTTTAACAAAAGAACAGAGTAAAATACCTCAACTCTTAAACTTTTTAACCTGTGAACCATTTGTTTGCACCAAATAGGAGTGCCATATTCTTATTTAGCAAAACATGTAATAAACATCATTTTAAAACTTAAAGTCAAAGATTGTGGTGTTTTTAATGAAAACCCCCCAGTTTTGTACCCAAGCAATGCATTCACTCAAAATTCACTCATTGTGGTCATCTGTCGTATGAATTCAGTCATTTTTTTTTAGAACTTGATCTGGAAAACTCTTGTATCTAGAGTTATTTATATGAAGTAATCTGGTGAATAAATAACATTAAAATATAAACTTTGATCTAAAACTGCACCAAACTGGACTAGATCTAGAGATTCATATAGGTGACTTAGTTTCACAATTCAACCGTATGAGCATCCGCAATGACAAGAGTTGGCTTGCCATAAAGCGTTCCAAAGGCCATCCTTAGTTACTAGATACATTGCTTTAAAGTTTCTTCGAGGGTTTCTTAAAGCAACGTTTTGTAACATCTTACCTATCTGCGTACATTATAGTTTGCACATTACTATCATGCAATTTTGTCAAGCAAATCAATTGAAGATAGTCGCTTGACATAATTTTAAATTTTATTTATGGCAATTTTGTATAATATAAACCATCTAAGTAAAACTGGTTTGAGATTTGAAAATTATTGATTTGATCATATTATTTTACTATAGATGATAAATCATGTAGCATGAATATTAATCGTGTGCCAGTTTCAACTAAAGGTAAATTAAACCCATAGCATAGGCTTTGTGAGTGAAATTTGTTTGGTAATTCTCAGGCTTTGAAAATTTCCAAACTTAACTTAATGTATCTAATGATGCTAGAAAATTTGACATCTTTTGCAGCATGAAGAAGTGTTATAATCATGGGTAAAGGTGCCACAATGTACAGTGTTTGTTGATGCTGCTTAAAAAATACGGTTGTGCTCTCTCAAAAATAAAACCTCTTTTCCCATAGCTTATTTATCCTCAAAATATCTGATTTTATGGTGACACTACACAAATTGTTTAAAAAGATCATTAAATACAAGATTTTGGTAAGATTAAGTTTTTATAACAGTGTACATACTGCTTAGGTAAAATTAGATATGAATGAAATGTGCCTTTTTTTCAATCAATATCATTAATTTTTTTTTTTTCAGATTGTTTCAAACCATTAATATTTATTATACTTTTTTTTTTTCCAGATTGCATTACTAAAAACATAATGGCAGAGGTGGAAAAATCAGTATCAGAGCTCACTCTGAGTAAGACTTAAATTGAAATTGAAATATTTATTGATATTGACCAGACAAAGATGTGTTGAGTGGATCGTTTCAAATGTAACTTTGTTTGCACTTCAAATATTGCACTTAAGTGGTTATCAGATCTGTAAATTCTTGTTTAATGGTGTCTTTATTTGTAGGTGATAAAAGCTGCTATGGGAAAGCAAAATGAGAAGCAAGATTTTTAAGTTTACAGTGTAGACTTCACTTGTTGGGGCGTACTGTGTGAAGTGTCAGAAGAATTTCATTTTCTCATTGACTTTCAGTTTTGCCATCCTTTTTCTCTCTGTGAAATTGAAATTTTTGGAAACCTAAGGCAATGATTCCTTGCATACTGTTTTTCCTCTTCAAAAGGTGAACTGTACACTTCAGAATCCCGAGGAGATGACATTACAGGGGATGGATCTAAGGACAAGCCTGTAAAGACTATTTTACAGGTATGGTTTATAGTTAGGCTTGTGAAAGAAATTTCAGATTAACTAACAAAATTCTCTAAAAGATCTCAGGTATTTACAACACACAATTTTAACATCCCATACAAACTCATACAGAAATCTTATGTGTTCACTCCCATCTCCTCCCAACCATATTTTTTTCTTTTTTTTTTTTCATAAAGTTGCAACTTTATCTCAACCCTATGAGTGAAAAAATGTACACAGATCAACAAACCATTTGCTAGCCATTGAATAAAAAAGGTAAACTGTAAAGTTCACCTCTTCTTCTCACTTGTAAAAAAGAGCAAGAGTTAACCCTCTCAGTACAAAAGTTAAAGAGCTATTTTGCTTTTACCAGTTACAAGCTTTGTATTCAAAGTTGAGTGCTGCTTTGTTTACTTTGTAAGGATTTCAAGTTTTTCCCTATTTTTGGACATAGCAATTTTCAGAACACTTCTGTTAGGCCTATCTTTCTAAAGGTGCAAAGTGGAAGTAAATTTTATTTTTGAGAATCATGAACTGAAAGTGTAATACTATCTATTTCATCTTTGAAATAATAGAAACAGGAGAAAAAAAATTTTTAAAGCCTAACAATGCTTTGATGGAGGCAGAGATAATATACTTAGTACAGACCAATAAATCTCCAGTTTGAATTCCATTCTTCATCCCCATTAGGCTATGCGTCTTGCTGGTGCTGAACCTTTCCCCACAATATACTGTGATGCGAAGCAAGAGGGTCAGGTAATTGTTTAATAAGTATGAATTAGGTTTACTATTATATTGAAGAAATAAATTTATTTTAAAGTTGCAAATTCATTTTCTAATTCCAAATGTAAGCAGCATTAGCATAAGTGAGAAATTTATGTTTGGAATCTTAGAAATTATTTTTCTTTTAAAGCAGTGATTTCTTAGTATGTGGTACGGCATTTGCTTTATAAGCTCACTATAATATATACTTTTACTTTAAGCAAGGAATGTCCTGTCCCTCTTCCTTGTACTAACTGGGAAGCTCATATTTTTGAATGAGAGGTGAAGCTGGCATTCAAAGCATTGGAAAACTACCATATGCCAAGAAAAATAATCTAATGACTCATTACAATTCCCTTACGTTCAGGCAAAGAATATGGCACAATTTTACACCTCTTTGTAAAGAGTAAACATTGAAGTATTTGTTATTTTGCATGTCTTAAGATAACTCTAAATAGCTTTGAGTCACATTTTGAACATTTAAACTATAAGAAACTTTATTCTATGAGCTTTTTTATGGTGAAAGCTAGGTACTGAAAATTTTGTTTGGTTGACACCTATGCCTTTAGTTTTGGTCGATCCCTTATCTGCTTACAGGATTGTCCCTGAGTATGCCAATTTTGATTTCTTTTATTTCTAGTGGAGATTAAGACTTAAATATCAATTTTATTCAATTTCTTAACAGATGCATATCAAGATTTAGATTATGTTTTAGATTTAGATTTAGGACTAATGTGTATCATTCTTTCAGATTTATTTCTCTCTATATTTATTATATTGATTATTATGAAGATTTTATATGACAAGAAAGTTGTGACAGTACACACAAACAGAAGTCAAAGTGAATAAATTAGATTGATATCAAGTTTATCAATTATTGTCATTAGTGAAAAATGTTACCTATTTTGAAACCACTTTTGTATAAAAAAAGATGCTTATCTTGAACATTGATGTTTAAAACTTCAGCATATTAGAACCTTCAAATTTTATACCTAACTTACAGTGAACAGAACGTTGAAAAGGTTAAAGATGTTATTTAAAAGAGGGTAGTACAAGCTTTGAATTCTTTGCGATATCCAAATTCATTAGTACTGGTGTCAAGACAATGCTATAGTCAAACATGTTATGTAATACTGTGTTATTTAAATAAACTGAAATAATTTTCATTTTTCTTATTGATGCTTCTGTTACATTTAGGTGTATGAGCCTGCTGCAAAATCCCAGTTAAAAAAGATCCAGAAAATTTGGCAAAGAGAAATGCACAAGAAAGCAGATGCAGAGGAAGCTCAGGTATTGGTGTAAGATATCTAATTTCTAAGCTTAGATAAAGTTCTAGTTACATAAAATAAAGAAGATGAAGGAAGCTTAACAACCTACACTGATGGTTTTACGAAAGATTCCCTGGCAACTTTCATTTTCGTTATATTTATTTCCAACTGTTTCTAAATATAGATTGGTAATGAGAATGTGCTAAAAAAGTCAGGCAAAAACGTTTCTTTTGATTTGAAACGGATAGGTTTATTGCAGTGAGAAACATGTCAAATCAGGCAAAATCCCTCTATTGATTCAATAATCAGATGAGTTCACTAAAGTGAGAAATAATCAATGAAAGCATGAAATATTTTAATATTTTTTTTTTTTTTTAGATTTCACCTTACAGAGGATAAAAAACTGAGATGTAAGATTTAAAGGCTTGTAAAGGTATTTGTACTTCTTTCCAGAGTAAAGTCCTTTTGACTCACGTAAACTTACATGTAAACTAATAGTCATGTTTTAAATATGAAACTTTTCTTCTGCCTCATTGTTTAGAAAAAGGATGCAGAGCGAAGAGAAAAGAACTTGGAAGAGGCAAAACAGATTACCATAGAAAATGATCCAAGCTTACCTGCCCCTATTCAGGTAAGAGAAAATGTATTTGTAACCAGTCAAGATGAGTCAGATGTTATTTATCACTATATGTTATCATCTTAAAACAATTCCTTTACATCAACTTTAAGTGGATAAAATTGTATAGTGATGGCTTCTTTCTCTTTTGTTGATATTTTTGCTTTTTCATCAAGACAAGCAAAATAACCCACTTCAGAATGGAGAAAATGTCTACTATTGCTTCTGATCAAAACCGTTATTGATTTTTTATCTCTTTGTCGGCATTTTTTTTTTTTTTTCAAAATTTTCTCTGGACCCTATTAAAATTTTTTTTATATTTTTTCTTTTCCTTATGAAGCCAGGCTGTGCATTTTGCTAGAAAAGGCATGATTTAGGTTCAGTATAGATCTAAACCTAATATAGCTGCTAATCTATACAATTATTGTTAGTTCATGTGTTTGTCCCATAATAAAGAAGCCCAAAAAGTGATATGGAACTATCATTTTGGTGGACCAAGGTTAAGTTTTAGGGAGAAAAAGTTTCATACATGCTAATTTTTTTTTTACGTTATTTTTTTGGTGCAACTCAAAGAGTCAATGTATTTTTAAAATATTTTTTTTGACTTAAGGTACATTTCTCCTATTCTTGTTATGGTGTGAAAAACAGAATTGGTGACAATGGCCTGTTTGAAAGTTGGGAAATGGAAAACCACACAACCCATTTCTGTTTGTTAATTTTAAAAGAAGTCCACAATTATTTATTGATATCAATAGCAAAAATCGTATAGGACAACCTTAATCTCTCTGAGATGCAAGAATTGGAAATGTTCTTAAAAAGTGATACAAAGTTAATTGAAAGTGATTTTTTTTCCAGGCATCCATTACATGTATTAAATAGCTCATTTTGAGTTTTAAAAAAAATCATGTTCACAAAGTTTAATGTAAACACCATGCTTTATGAGAAGATGCCAAATTTGGTAATTTTTGTTTTGTTCTCTTCCTTCAGCCTGCTTTATGTTTTTAAAACATTTTACAATTCACATTCATTTATATTTTTTCTTTTTTCTGTTATTGCTACAATTAGTCATATTTTACATAGGTTCTTTGCAATTTACTTGCTCTTGACATTTTCAAATGATAATTTATGATACAAAAGAGACTGAAAAAATGTGAAAAATTGGCAATGAAATGAATGGGTTTTTTTCTTTTTATGAAAAACATTTTTGCATCGAGGCTCCTAAAACTTCTTAGCACAGATTTTAACCAATAAAAAAAGTTGCGAATGGTATTAGTTATATTCCAATCTAATTAAAAGAAAAATTTTTGGACATGCTTATGTAGTATAATTTCATAAACTAAAACCTGTCATGGTGATGATTCTTTTCCCTCTGATGTGATTTTGCAGGTTAAATTGAGAGATACAGTAGATAACCGAGAGAAAAGAGTGAAAATTTTTGGTTGGGTGCATCGGTTACGAAGACAAGGTAATGAAATTTTTCATTTTCACTGAGAAGATTTACATTTGTATGCTATTATTTTCCCTTTTGTAGTTTGCAGATATAAGAGTTTTGCTATTGTTATTAAGATTAAAATAAGTAATTTATTTTCATCTTTTTTTTTTTTCAATGCGATTGGCTGGATTTTGCTCAGATGAATATATTTGTATTTGGTGTACATGTATGAAGTAGAGAGGGATTCTTAACAAAAATTTACTTTTGTTTCCTTCCCCCCCCCC
>BLXT01005617.1:1980192-1992721 GCA_019648995.1 Plakobranchus ocellatus
CCCCCCAAAAAAAAAAAAAAAAAAAAAGAGAACTCTAATGTTTATAAAGATACCTCTAGAGATTATTTTAAAATGGTTTGTGCTGAATTTTTTGATCATTCCAAGTTTTAGGAAAATGAAAACTGAGTACAAAATCCAAGATGGGCAACATTGCCATTGGTCACGACTTTGTAATTTTTTTTCTCTGGTTTAAAAATGGACATATTCGTCATCCAGGGTTTGTTTTAGGGAAGTCTCAGCTTTCTGGCACTGATACACTGGACTTTGACTTATAGCTGCTGGACCTATTCTTTAACGTTATACTTCTAAGTAATAGACAACCAACACAAAACAAAGAGAAAGTGAAAGATGGGATATACAGCACAACATGACATCAGATGTAAAGACTATTTTTTTTAATAGCTCAAAACTTCCTTCTGATCACTTCACTGTACATCATTTCTCTAAGTGCACTTTAGATTTTTTATTGTCATTAATATTATTATATATTTATACAAAACAGCTTTAAAAATTTCTATCTTGTTGCTAAATGCAAAGTATAATACGCCCAGGGTTCTGGAATGTAGAAGAGCCCAGGATATTTCCTGCGTAATGCAGCATCTCCAGACAGCCAGATTGACCACAGAGCAGTCAGGAATATTGCCAGAGCAAAAGTGCACAGCAAAAAACGTCCATTATAATCACAGAGATGACCTTGCCAAGTTTTGTATATGTGTGTAAACAGCATTGTCACAAATGTGAAGAGGAACAAGGGAAAAATTTGCCCCTCAGTAGCAAGATACCTTGGGAGATTTGTAATGAAATTACAATTAGACATCTATGTAATGGTAAACAATGGTTAGAATTTAAGACGAAGAAAATTTCTTGTAGCTGTTGATCAACTAACAACGCGACAAGTTGTGCTTCAAATTCAGAAGTATGACACCGGTTGGATCATGTTCCCAGGTATATTCAGGATATAAAGTCCAGAAGGAAGCAAGCATCAGCTAAGCATGTGCTTTGGGGACATTTTTAAAACTATATTACAATTTACAACAAAATATTAAAGCAACAGCTAAAGTTTAAGAAATGCATGTATGTATAAAATGTTTACTAAAGAAATGTTAAATTTAGAAGCAAACTTGCATGACAGGTCATAGTATTAGCAGATCAAACAAAATTTTCTCAAATGTATATAAATAGGTAACAGGCTGGATAAATAAGATTATTAAAAAAAAAAAAACAAAGAATATTATTGTTTACCGCGATAAGAAATCATTGCCTCTACTGTCACAGCCTCTCGTTTCTGAAATTTTGGTTTTGCTTCAAAGTTCAACCTTTTGGATTTTTTTTTTTTTTTAAATTTGACGGAAGAAAGGGTCTTCTTACCAATAATAAACTCCACTGGCTATAGCCAGCAACGCCCACGCCAGTCCAGTCCTTGTGTTTGATATGGTGCATGCTATCACTTCACTGGATTTGTTGAAGCAGCCGAGGAAATAGAGATACAAACACAAAAAGAAGGGGATGTACCTGTAAATAGAAAGAGAGACAAAGAGCTATAGCAATTTAATGTAGCATATCACATGTGTATATGTACTATTTTTATTCCTACTTATTTATCAATGACACCCACATACTTTTTTCACGGTGGGCCTTAGTCTTAGGCTTTCTTATAAATCTTTGACTGTACTTTTCTCTGGCTATTTATCAAACTGATCACCGGTCCATGGTTTTTGGCCTGTCTGATTATTAATACATGTACATGTATATTAGTATAAGTCTATCAGTCCTTTCAATGCCCAGTAGACATCCACGGTTTTTGTCTCTCAATACTATTATTTTAGCCCACTCATTGGTCTAGACAATCAGTTTCATTTCTGTTTAAACTTAAAAAAAAAAAAAGGCACGTTTGTAATGCGACTAACTGATGACTTTCTGAAATATAAGATGTATTTTGTGACCCCTTCTTCCCCCCCCCCCTTACCACACACACACACGCACGCACACAAACAAGCAAACAAACAACAAACCCACCTTGATATGAGGGTTTATTTATTTATTTTTTTTATCTTTTTCGTATTAAATAGACCATTTCATAATAAAACACCCTGCCTTGTATTAAAAAAAAAAAAAAATTCGCCCAACACTCAATGCTGTAAAATAAACACGCACAGGCAGATGGACTGACGGACAGATATACAAACATTTAGATGCAACTGTATTCTAATATCAATGTATATTGATTAGATCTATGCTTTTCATGCATACATGTGTACATACATGCACGTGGACACAGGTAAATGTAAACACGCCGATCGATTATTCACATATACTATATAAAAAAAGTGTAGTTAAACAGAAATACACATGTACTAACAAACAGACACAGGTTGGCTATATCACATACAAAGTTGTCTAATGATTTATGCTAAATAATATTACTATGTTTAATTCAGTACTTTTAAAATGAGTGAGTTTCTTTAGATCAAATACTTCTATTATGAGGGTTTGAAGGCACATTCATAGGACACTCCATTCTCTCGTAAAATGTTAAATACAACCAATCATTCGGCAATCATCTTCAAAATACAAGGTATCCAATGTTTCACATCACCTTAAGTCTTCATTTTACCATTCATTGTCTCCGATATTAAATATTACCAATTAACACAAGAAAATTATTAACCGTTACAAAAATATACACATCGTGCAAGTACTAGGTATTCTTGTACGGCTTCTCAATGCTATATATGACGTATTTTTATACATGTAATGCGGCAAACCACCGCGCATTACCACATAAGATGTCCTATCTCCTCATCATATCTGTATAGAAGTTCGAAAGATTTCACCTAGAAATACGAGGAAGGGTAGAAGAAAACAAGGGAAAAAATTAAATACTAAGGTTATATACTCAATAAATAATAATAGGCGTTCACAATCTTAAAAATAAATATGAAACACATGATTCTGTTCTCTCTCTCTCTCTCACTCTCTCTCTCTCTTTCTCTCTCTCTCTCTCTCCTCTTTCTCTCTCTCGCTCTCTCTGGGGCGTTTGTGGCGTTGTTTAGGAACTTTCTGATGATTTCGAACCTCCACCAAAGAAGTCTGGCTTGACGAGGGCCTAAAAGCCTGAAATCACTTTGGAGTGGACAGATTGCATTGACAATTTAAGTCTAAATTACAAAGTAAGTTTGGTTCAATGTTTGACTAATGAAGCATGGTTTTCGAAAATATTTTAGTCTAAACCTCAAAGAAGTCACGGAACAAACATGATTTCATAACAAGGACATATAAAGTTTTCATGCCTACCAACATTTACCGCTGCAGAAATGGCTTATACTAGCACCAATCATTACCAAACTGCAATGTAATAATTGGAATAGGCCTGTCTCACTTAAATGACAAAAAATCGTCCCAAAACAAAATAATTGCACAATTTCATAAACATCATTTTTGCTACTCGCACAAGATACCATGAGAGGTTAAAAAGATGTGAAAATCATATACCAACTCCTTGGGCTTAAGCTCCTTCATGATAGGGTTGTCTTTCACCGATAAATGGTTTTGGAAGCCTAGGTGGATGAGTCTGTGATTGACGGAATCTCCAACAAGATGCATACTGGCTCCGAGTTCAAATACCAGTACACAAAGCAAGGTGAATGTTGGCGACACCCGCTGTTTGCTTCGCTCCATCAACTAGTTTAGGAAAGAAGAAAGAACAGTAACGAGAGAGAGAGAGAGAGAGAGAGAGAGAGAGAGAGAGAGAGAGAGAGAGAGAGAGAGAGAGAGAGATTATGGTCGAGGGGCGTGGAGGCTGACTTAAGAAGGAGGAATTTTGTTTTCTAATTTGTATTTTCATCATGTAAGATGAAAAGATAGATCATTACTCTGATGATAAATGATTTGTTAGCATCATGACACCAACAAGATAATTAGATATAACATTAAAGATTTTAAAAATAAAAATATAGGTATTAGAGTATACTTGTTAATTTATTATAGGCCTTCTTAAAATAATCATAAAGACGAGAACAGCAGGCAGGTAATAAAGATGATAAGATAAGTTTAAAATCGTTAAGCTAGAAAGGCAGTAAGACAAACGGACAGTTGACAAACAGAACTGATAGTGGTAGACAATCTGATAAATGAAGAGCAGTTCCCACAGTAGCTTTACACAATATTTAAAAACACAGATCAATCGACAACGAATAAGATTTAGAGACAAGAAATGAAATAAGGCAGGTGAGTTCGTTGAAAGCTTGAAATATTACAAAGAACTATTTGCATCGTTCTTGTATTGTGTCTTGTGGCTGGTCTACTTCTAGATGATCTCAGGGGCAGTAAAATAGTTGGCGTTGATGTTGGGCTCGAACCCGCGACAACCCGATTACAGGCGTGTTTGCTAACTCCGCGGCAGAGACTCCCAAAAAGCTACATAAAATTTGGGGAAAATGATATGAAACAGGATCAATAGAAAACTATCGGAGGAATGAAATAGAAATGAGAAAGGAGTATAAGGAAAAACTCTCTTACCTTTATGAGACAAAAGGGAGTAAGGATATTGTAAGCCATGTGAAAGTAATCCCCAATACTAGGTTTGTCTAGTGGTGTCCATTCTAAGGGTACAAACATCTGACAGCAATATAAAATAAAATAAAAGAGGCAAGTTTAGTCAATCTTCGGTAAATATACCCACATCTTGATATATAATAATATACGGTAAATAATTGTTGCTGCGTAGAGGGCTGTTTAATGAAAGAACAACAATGAAAGAAATCTTGAATTTTGAAGCTGAAACAAAAATTATTGAACTGGGATTGAAAACAATCTACCAAATAAATATGTGAAAAAAGAGGAAAAGCAATAACAGGACAAAGAAAATATGTAACCCGAATCTCAGCTCTTTAAAGATTTGACTTCATTTTTCTTTCTCGAGATTTTTATTTACTTCAGGGAAACCGGTAATTTTCATAATGAAAACTAGTATATTAAATTTGTTTTAATCAATAAATAAAGATAGGTCTTTCAGTGAGAAGAGCAACGATCGACAAAAGTTTTGAATAAGCATGACTCTATCGTGTACTGTATATATATAATATATATATGAATACTCATTATCTGATAACAAAAAGGTCTTGCTTAAAACTGGCGAAGGAGAAACATTGTAGGTTTGAACTTAGGTATTAATCATAGTCAATTGTTAAGATCTCTCGCTTCATACCAGAAATAGCGTAACCATATTTTGCATGTTTTACTGAATTAGCTTTGCCTTTAATTTAAGTTTAAATCTAGTGGTTTTTTTACACCAGCTGTTTTAAAGTACTTTATGATGCGATGACTTGGCCTACAAGCTGAATTTTTAAGGTATTAATTATAGTAAAAATGTGACAAAACGTCAAATAATCCGCTTCAAGACATTTTTGAATCAAGGGATCAGAAATTTTTACATATATAGTCGAAATATGTAGCACTTTTTATGGCGGTCAGTCAAAATCATTGTTAAAATTAAAAAAGCTTTCATAAAGAAAGGACATGAAGAAACCAATGCCCAGCTTAATATGAAAGCAACATAACTTTCTAAAAATCAAAATCAGAAGAAGATGCGGATGACTACGATTCAGGACTGGAGGAAGATGATTTATTCACGGTTGATGTTAACCGGTGAACGAGGAGGACGTATCCATCGTTTTCAATCCATCAATGTGTGTGCATCTCCTTTTTCCAATAAGTGCTAGCGGTTCGTCTTATGGCTTCTTCAGTGAGCTTCACTACTAACTTCAGCTTGAAATCACTGTTAAGTGTTATGCTTTGCATATGCCCCTATACATCGGACTGTACCAGTTCTATAGGGCTTAATTCACTGTGATACGGTGACAAGCGCAATATTACGTGCCCATGCTATCGTATAATGCTGTCTAGCTTTACACAGGCTGCAGCTTATGTGTCTAAATTGTACGGCACAGGTTTGGTTGCATCTGAAGTGAATTTATTTTTATTTCACACTATCATCTCAGCTAATGTGGCTTTTTAGTCCATTGCAATACATGAAGCCTGCTGGAAATAAAGAGGTAAGGCGACGGAGAAGCTAGTCGAGTTGATTTCTGAATGGTAATCCCAGCCATTGAAGTTGTACAGAGCAGAAGAAAGTGTCGAAGAAAATACATAACAAGAAAAAAAAATTAAGCGATCACATTTACCTCTTCGCTCGATGTAAATTGTTAATTTGTTGTAGTTTTTTTTGACGGTTGAAGCACTTTGGGTTGTTTTTACATTTTAATATCTAACATTGAAATATACATCTAGTAACACTGTTTTAAATAAGAATATTTTCAGTTATTGCACCCAATTCTGTCATGTTTTCATTCAAATGGCAGCTTGAACTAACTTTGCTTTACAAACAAGAGATTGGGATGAAAGGGTAAATGTGGATAACAGGTCACAATAAAATGGGCGCTCGATTTCTTTTGATGACTCCCCTTCCCCAACTCACGGCAGCAATGGGACGACCGAAATCGAAGATCCAATTATCCAACGTCAACAAGAGCCATAGATCAAAGTGAAAAGGAGATGGTATATTCTCGGATTTAACGCTGATGAGAAAAAAAAGAACATTAAACAAATTTCATGATTTTAAGTTTTTTTCAGTACGCAAACTTCGAAAAGAAGTGAAATTAGAATGGAAGGGACCAGAGTTGAAAAATCATGTAGTTTGGAATGCCTAAAGGGGTTAAGAATTTACTTTATGTTGTAAGCGAGCACAAAATTTTGTCAAAACGTTTTTCGTCTTCAACAAAAACATATAAAAATCTGTAAATATAATGTTAAACATTAGATAACTGCCACACACTCAGTGAAACGGGTATGAATGAATCGGAACTATCGTGTGTGTTTGTGTGCGTATCTCTGTTGAATCCGCCTACAGTTTATACACCATTAAATAAATGCACCTAATGAGCTGCAGGAAAAGAACGCATTATACCCATTAAAATGATCTAGTGATTGGCAAAATACCTTACATCTGATCTGCGCTTTTTAAGAAAGTAGAAGAATGCATCAGTAATTATGATACTAACTCATTAGACAAAATATTTAGAAGACATATTAAAAAAAAAACAGTTTAAACTTTTTTTGTTACCTTTTAAACATGTGTTTTGTAAAAAAAAAAAAAAGAAAAAAGTAAAAAGCCTCTTTACTGTGATATATAACTAGTAAGACTAAAGTAGAAAATTTTACCCTCTGGACTTGGATGATATTTTGGAAACTGTCTCAAACGCAACATAATCATTTGTGAAAGTGTTTGGATTCTCACGGAGACTTTGATGGCGTAAATTGTTTCTGTTCTTCAAGACCATAATAATGCTATTGTCTTGAGTCCTCTGTTTTATCTTGAGGGAGAAATATTGCGGGGTCTGGAATGCGTAGAAGGGAAAAAAGCAGCACTAGGATTAATCAAATTCAAAAGGTCTGTCTAATTACTACTTCTATTACCTTACTACTACTACTGCTGCTGCTACTGCTGCTACTGCTGCTACTGCTACTACTACTACTACTACTACTACTACTACTACTACTACTACTACTACTACTACTACTACTACTATAAATAATGAATAAATATACCGTGCTTCAGCTGAAAATATGACCAAAAAGTGTTCGTTCTACAACGTATTGTTTTCCTTTCAAGTCTCCATTAGAAAAAAAAGAGGCTAGTTACTTTGTAAGATACCCTTCTTCACAACAGATTTCAGATTTACATGACCAACGCCCCAGAGAAAACGAATGAAAAATTATTACCTCTTAACAAAGATAAACAAATATTATTTTCCTACTTACCAACATTTGCTAACAAAAAACAAAAATAAAAATAAACGCCAAACATTGTTAGAAGCCTATTAGACTGGGTATCAACTGAAATGCAGATCTCATCTCTAAAACATAAAAAGGCCCAAGGAAATATTCTAGAGAAAGATTGTGTAAGACTTTAATCAAAATTTAGTCAATGCTGACATAGTTTTTGCTGGTGCCATTATTTCCAAGTAGTAGGCGAAAACGTGTGCTTAGTTTAATTATACTGGAGAGCAACCAATCTTTAAAATACTTTCTCTCTCTTTTTTAAATTTATGTATGTTTAATCAAACATTTTGAACAAAGGCAATACTACTAGATTAATGACTGACAATTTTTTTCGGATACACGTTGTAGATTCCAGAAGAGCTGCATGATAACATAATTCAGAGCTGATTTTTAAACTTTAATGGTCCTTATAAATTTAATAAATTACGGCCTTTATACGGTTTAAAAATTTGATAAACAACCTTATCTCACACCTCCGAAATAGGTTTACTTTTCTTTTTATGTGATAAAAAAATTGTATGATAAACCTTATTTATGAAATTTATAAAGATCATAAAAGTTGAATCCAAATATCTCGACTCCAAAGGCCCATGGTGCATAAAATATTTTTAATAACAAAGGGCCTACTGGTAATGAAAAAGGAAAGAATCTTCGCTGGCCATATTAATAAATATTAATGCATTTAACCCCAAACACAGAAAAAAAGTCTCCCAATTGGTATTTTAACACGTCACTAAGATAAGACGACTACACACTTCTATCTAGGCTCTCGAAATGTGTTATAACTAGTCATAAGGAAGAGCTAAGTGTAAGCTCGGGCCATTGCTGATGTTTGGACAAGTCAAATGTCCAAACTGTTTGTAAACACCAGAGATAACCAAAGATCGTATAAGTGTACAGATACTCAGGTTAGCTGTTTTTGCGTGCACGGCTTACTTGCAGCGCCACCAAGCGGCGTACGTGTATCGCCAGTCAACAATGTCTTTCTTCCTTTAAAATATCGTTTGATTTTTTCACCAATTATTCATTTCCCTTTCACATCTTTGACTTAAACAAAATTTTTTAATTTGATAAATGTGTACAGTAATGAGCATTTGATGCACAATTTCTTTTCTTTCTTTTCATTATCCCACTCTCCATAATGATTTGCAATTCTCATTTCCTTAACTAATGTAATGATTCTTTGTCATTCTATCCCTTCAGAGATCTCTATCCCCATCCACTCTCCTCCTCATCTCTCTGGGTCTCTCTCTCTCTCTCTCTCTCTCTGTCTAGGTATCTATCTATCCATAGATCTATCTCTCGCAAAAGAGAAAGCCAACCGCCCTACCAGAGGAGCTACCGCTCCACTCATTCTAAACTTTCCCCATAATGTATGATCTGATTTTAAAATTTTTAGGTTAGATCTAAAATTGCATTTTAGGCCGACTCATCCGTTTCGATAATACTGTTGCAAAGCATCAAATTATAGGATAAAAAACAAATCCTGCGCTTTAAAAACATGTTTTTTTAATCTACTTAAGGTATCTCAAGGTGAAAAACATCAAGCTCCGATTTTTTTCCAAACTATTTTCGAAAAGATGAGCTTAATCGCTGGAATGCTGAGCTAGTGTTTAGGCAGAGAAACGCAGTAACCTCTTCGGGGCTCAGTGCCCGGAAACCAGATGATGGCCGGTAGTGACGTTGTATAGCAACGAGGTAATTTATTACAATTGACGCCTGGCGCCAGTTAGTTTGGGACAAATTTGTCCTGCGGTACGCAGCTCTATATTCCTACCATCACCCCGATACGGGGACTGTCACATCCCACTGATTTTGTACTAATAGAAAATTTCCTGATAGCCCGAAAAAAATCAAGATTTATTCTTAAAATGGAGGACAAAAAAAAATTTATAAAACCCATCGTGAAATAATTCCAGTCAAATTTGATCGTTTTGTTCTACGAAAAAATTAAAGACATTAAAATCTTCCTATTGTTACCATTTTTTAAGGCTTTAGAAAGTCTGAAACGTTTTTTAAATTTTATTTCTGAAGATGAGCACGCCATCTGCCTAAAACTGTTTGTACCTCCCTATATGTCTAGCTTGTCCGCCCTTCCTATGTACCATACCAGGATCCTATAAATTATAAATAGATTTGAGTTCTCCACTTTTCGGTAACGTTTTTATTTCCACCCGCTCGGGACTCAGTAGGCAACACAGTCCTAACCCATCAGGTGCTGTAATTCGTCTATTGTTCCTATGTTACAAATTTGAAACAGGACTGACCTGGAATGGTCCTATTGTAATGTATTACTGGCCTCAGTCTTTGGCTATTTGTTAAGCCAGGGTTGCGTCACCATCATTATCTGGCTGGTCTGTCCACACAAATTACATCATGAGCAGTGTAAACTTATAACCTATAGATTACTCAGCTGAACATTTTATCTAGAAAATTCATTGAATGACAGCAACACCTTTCTTGATAAGATTTTCCCCATTTGCAGATAAAATATGAAGAAAAAGGCTATACATGAAAGGAAACAATACTATTGAGAAAGTAAAGAAAGTAGAGTGAAGGGTAGCAGCAACAGCATTATGGTATCAGCAAAAATGGAACTAGGTCTAAGTGATGTGGTAGCAGCAAAAACAGCAGCAGCAGCCGCAGCAGCAGCAGCATCAGTAGTAGTAGTAGTAGTAGTGGTAGTAGTAGTAGTAGTAGTAGTAGTAGTAGTAGTAGTAGTAGTAGTAGTAGTAGTAGTAGTAGTAGTAGGATCAGCAGCAGCAACAACAGTAATAATATACTAGTAGTGGTTGGCCTAGTAAAAGTAGGACTCGGACGAGGAACAGCAGCACCAGAAAAAAGAAAAAGTTAATTCAGTTTCACACAGTACTTCAAAAAGAGGGGGAAAACTGAAACTTAAACTGAGTCACAGCATAATAAGATACAAATTTTCCTGATACAAATGTGTCGCCTTGATTCACTAAGACTCTGCGACTACATAACTTTGTAACCATGACCCCGTGATTCTGATTTATCAACTTAAATATATATATATATATATATATATATATATATATATATATATATACATATATATAAAAGAAAGAATAAATAAAACGCAAGTCAGAGTAAATAAATTTTTATTAAGTTTGAATAGATTAAGCCTAAAGACAGTAACCAAACTTCTTTTACCAGGTATAGCCATTTTATTTAAGTACTTTTTTTAAAAGGTTATAATAATGCTACAAAAAGGTAGAGTTTTTCTTCGAACCAATGAGGTTTTTACAGATTAAGAATAAAGCACGTTGTAATTGTTCTCTTTCGTTGTTAAACTCGAGTACACATTTTTGAACAAAGGAACCATAATTTCCATAGATGTCAGTGCACAAAAAAAAAACAAACCCAAAAAACTTTTCACGTAAATAAAACTATTTTGATAGTGAAAAAGAAGAGAATGTTAAAAAATCATTAAAGCAAAACAAATTAAAAAAAACAAAAACTTCAGACTGAAAAACCCCATAAATGTAAAGGAGGTCTCGTTTAAAAGTCGAAACTATGGTTTTTTGACAACACCAAAAGTATACATTCAGGCATGTAATGTCTTGGATAAAAGAAAGGTAACCAAGTGAAACGAACGAAGAGTAAAGACTCAAAGTGTGTCAGTGGTCGTAAAAGAATGCAGAAAAAGGAAAAAAAAACGAATATTTTCATGCCAATGTCAAGATGAGCTGAGGCAGGAAACGAAGATTAAAAGGAAAGACTCTTAGATCGGGTGACGAGATTGTGTGGTTCAGAGAGAAAACACCAGCTTGGAAAGTATGAAGAAAAGGATTGGAACGCGCTTCCATTTTTTTGTATCATTAAAGGAAAGTAAAAAGGGAAAGAGCCGAACACGCTCCCACTCCTTTGATAAGACACATCTGACGCAAGAGAAGTGTTCGCACTCCGTAAAACAAGTAATGAGTAAAGGGCTTTATGAGCATAGGTCAAACGGGTAAAATAAATGGTAGTGTAGCGTCTCACTCTCACAATTGACACTTACTTAAAGCACAACCACACTGACCTTTGACAATTCCTAAGAAAACGGAAGTAGACGAAACAGACAATAACAAACATCAGTCATCATTCTTTTTCTCTCTCTTTTGAATCGAATTAAAAACCAAATTAAAGATCCATCACTTGTCTGTCATTATTGTAATTGTAACACCGTTACAATTGGTGACCCCGACGTCTCACAACGATTTTGTGAGTTAGATCTAGCATTCAATTTCCAAAGTTCTAAGGCTAAAGTAACAAAGATACTGTAGTTCAAAGACACTCGTGACTAGGCTAGATCTAGATCTAAATCAAAAAGCTATTCATCGTCACACAAACCATGGCGGTAGAAAGCGTTGCATTAAAACTTCCAACCTTTTGGGTGTCAAGTCCATTGGCATGGTTCGCTCAAGCTGAAGCCCAGTTTGCCCTAAGAAACATTTCTCAGGATGACACGAAATACTACCATGTCGTCGCAGCGTTAGACACCAACACAGCCAACAGAGCACTATCTGTTCTCACATCGCCCCCAACTACAGACAAGTATAAGACAATCAAAACATTTTTAACAACAGCGTATGGCCTTACGGACTGCGAACGTGCAACTGCCCTCCTCAACTTGAAGGGCTTAGGAGATTCCAAGCCATCTGAGTTAATGGATAACATGCTCTCC
>BLXT01005617.1:2014508-2025638 GCA_019648995.1 Plakobranchus ocellatus
GAGGGAAACAAAGAGAGAGATGAGAAAAGGAATGGAACAATGAGGGAGAATTAAAGGAGAAAATGAATAGATATAGACAGCTAGAGGTCGGCAAATGCACAATGGGATGAATGAAAAGCATTAAAAAAAAAAAATAAAAAGAAACAGAAAAAAAACGCGGATGATCTGTACAATGAAAAGTAACGAAAGTAGCGACAAGCACATTAAAGAGTGATTTATCTAAGACGCGATGAGAGGATTTAAGTATTGCTGAGCTACCATCCTGCAAAAAAAATCGAACAAGTACAGGATCGATCTCAGAACCTTTGAAGTCACAGAGCAAACTCTGTTACAGAGCAAACTCTGCAAAAATAATGGTATTTAAAAGGCTTTCTCTGTCGTTTTAATTTGGATTTATTTTAGGTCGTTTTTTTAAGTCCTTAAAAAAGCATTAAGGTAATGGAAAAGTGATCATTTGTATTGATTTCTGTGAAGCTGTATTATTCCTTTTTCCTCGACTAGGTATGGTCAGTTAGGGTGAGGCCCTATTCCTATCAGCAGGCATTTGAAGAGGAGATCAAATCTGTTCTTACTTATATTGCCATAGATCTTAAAGGTATGGTTGTGTCAGGTGAGCAATTAATACGAGCCTTGCAAATATCAAGAGGAAAGCAAAACGAAAAAGAAAAACATTCACGCAGCAAAAAGTGTGTATCCCTAGATCTAATCCTACCTTTACCCTACTTCTAATCATGACCCTAATCCTAGCCCTTAACTTTAAAGTAACCTAGCCTTATCTTTAACACTTTGAAATTTGAATTTGTATTAATGGGTTTAGATAATGAGATAGTATCACATTTTTTTTGCAAAAGATAAATATCCATGATTAGCTTCCATTGCCACATTAAAATATTAAATAATCGATGTACCGCCCAATAGTTCCAATCGTTCACTAGAAATTTATTCATACTGCAATGTGTCTGTTTTTATCAAATAAGTGTACACTTTTCTTTAAGAGGATTGAATCTCCCAGGTCTATTTATTAGAATATGGACGATTATTTTTTTTAAAGTAAGTGGAGTGTCCAGGAGAACCGGCTGTATAGAAAGAACGATTAAACAACATTTTTTTTTTAAAGAAATCACTGAGAAATAGAGCTTGTTCGAGCTCAGTTTATCAAAAACATCGAGATTTTCCAGAGCATTGAAAAGATAAAGATCAAGCGGTGCATTTCAATATTTGTTTTTCATCCTTTTTTTCATCATGCATCCCAGGGCTTAATTTATGTTCTCATGATATTTAGTGCTTTTCAACTATTTTATAATTTGCCACGATCTATTGCAATTTTCAATGATTCATCTTCCTTTTTTCAAGGCTCCAGGGAATAGATGTGATTTGTTAGTTGTTTTTTTTTTATCACATTTCCACTTATCCAAGGAAAATTTTTATGCTAAAAAAAAGCAAAAACTAATGATTGCATCCCTTAAGATTTTCAGATACGTCATGATATTTTGATTTTACTGCTTGAAATAAAATATAAATCGCAGTAAATAAAAAACAAACTAACTTTCTGGAGTTTTTCTAAAATAAATTGTATTCAGACTAAGGGCGATTGTTATCTTAACAACAACGACAGCAGGAGCCAAAACATAGAGCACACAATTATCGTCATCATCAACAGTAAAAACAGTCACAATAACGTTTATATTACTGACCAGCGGACAATGTGACAAGTATCTATCATGAACAGTAATTTCACGCATATTAAACTCCTGCCAACAACCATACTTCCAAACTCATTATAAAGTCAGACTGGCGAAACCGAGACTAGTAAAAAATATCCTGTTTTATGCGTGGCTTTGGAAAAACATACTTAATGCCAATAGACACAGTATGAGTGAAATCTGACTATCCAAGAAAAATTCTTCTGCATCAACAACACCATCGCAGATTCTGTATTGGCCAGAAATTGACTTTGGCAAACCAATTCGCTTTCAATGGACTCACCTGACGCTTACGAGTCATCCGGCCAAATGGACGGAGGCAACTTTAGTTTAAACATGACATTTCCCTGGTCTCCCCCTTCTCTTCAACTCTCTTCATCCCCCTACCCGGACCCTGGAGTGGATCCTGGGCGAAATGGTGGGTCAAATGGAGGAGGCCATGAGCAAGTAACCTTGGTCTACATTGCGATCTTTTCGTGCCTGTTCTTCGCGATAGCAACAGTTGGAATTTGTGGTAACGCCATGGTGATCTACATCATCTTGTCAGACAAGAAAATGCGAGGGTGAGTGTTTTAAAGCTGAATTTTTTTTTTAGTTACGATGTCTTTTTCTATGAAATCGCTATCATTTTGCAAAAACTGGTGATTATGTTGATGACTGTGATATGCATGATGCAGGTGAGTCAGGAGATATGATAATGGTGACGGAGAAGGTGTAGTTGGAATGTTGACGATGACTTTAATGGAGATGATAATAACAATCATATGTTTCAATTAAAAAAAAACAAACTGTTATCTAAACAGATCTCATGCATGGTCAAATAAAGTTTCTAGCTCCTGGACCAAAATGAGCTTGGCCACACTGAAGGATTCGAACTTGCATTGTAAAAAATCTACTCTTAAGAGCGCCGTCCCTAACGTCAACATCATTGGACTGATGACTGGGTAAAAATGCTTAATTCAAGCATCAGGGACCAGGAGTGGGAGTAGGACCTGTTTGTTCTTGGCATGCGCCATTCTGAGGCAGTTTGCCATTGCTTTCCTCGCCTCTTGTACTTTCGCGTTGTCCTAAGAGACCTAGCGACCCATTTAGTGATGGGTGGACACAAAGGAGCAATTTGTAATTTTCTTGGCCTGGATTAGAATTCGAACGCCAGACCTGTCACTTGATAGCCAACTGCCCCACCAGATGAGCCACCGCTTCTCCACATGACTAAGTAATGATAATGAAAATAGCGATACAATAAAAATAACAATGATGCTTACAAGGATTGTAACAATAATGATGATGATGATGATGATGATGATGATGATAGTTAAGAAGATAATGATGATGAAGATTACGATTATTATGTTTATAATGTCGAATATTATTACTATTATGGTTATGGTTTTTATTTAAACGCTCTTCAGGATCGCTATTCAAAATGATCACTTTGAACGCTATCACCGCAGAACAATTATCATCTGTAAAAACAGATACATCAACAACACAAGAGACAGAGCACTTTAAACTTCCTTATTTCCGGACGAATAAGGTTGCTAAAAGAAAAAAAAAGAGTACCCTCATTCCTGGTTCATCGCCTTGCAATCAGTTCGTATCCTTACAGTGTAGTCACAGCAATCATCTCCTACTGGTCAGGAGAACGTCTGGGTCAACACTAGATTTGCCCAGGGTTCATTTGGTTCTATTTACGGTAATATTATCGCACAGAAAAAAATTTAAGAAATATAGCTGGAAATTTTAGAGAACTAGATAATTTGTTTCTGGATTAAATCATATGCTAGCACATGATAATATTTATAAATGAAAATAAAAGCATCGCAAATGTTTTAAAAAAAACAAAAAACAAAACAAAACAAAAAAAAAACAAACCAAAAAACAAACCAAAAAACACGCCACTTTAGTTTTGTAAGGAACAGAAATATTTTTAAAGGGTTTCTTAAAGATTCAGCAGTTATTCGTTTGCTCATTTCTTCATCTCAATCGATTCGGACCGCTGTATTATTTCGTCTCTCTTCAGATTTTATATCTTTTTAACCATTCTTCTTTCAATTGATATTACCCTCTTTGTGCTTCTTTCCCGCTAGCCTTTTTGTTTCAAGAAAAAGCGGCATTTATTCCTTTGATAATTTGATGTTTTTCCTTATATTTATTCTGTGCATTCCTAAAGACACTCCATCTCTCTTTCTAAATATTTGTTTGTCTGAATGTATGTCTCTGTGTTTGGCTCCGCCTGTTTTTTTTAAATCACAGTCTTTATATCTCAGTCTCTCATTCTCTCACACTTATGTCCATCTTTGCACTTTTTTTTAAACCTCTTTTTATCTTTTCACATATCTGCTTATCTCTTTATTTCTCTCTCTTGTTCAAGAGCTAACCTCTCTCTTTCTCTCTCCCTCCTTTTCTCACTCTCTATCTCTTTCTCTCTCCTCCTCGATTTATCCCTCACTCTTTTTTTCGATTTTTATTTACGTCTGTAGACCAATATATTATTGTCTTTCCCTACAATTTTCTTACCTTAGAATGAGCAATAGAAAGGAAAATAAAGACACTAGAGACTCGTTATCTGTCAATATAACGCATGGGATTGGGAACATTTATAGAAAAACTAAACAAATCACATACAAACTATACATGCACCATGTTCTTCGATGTTAAACCTTTGGAGACCTTGTGCTATGCCTTGTTATATATTTAAACACATATATTCATTCTCAAAAACATTAGAGAATCTGTATCTCCATAGAAGAATTTACGATAGCACTTAAAAACCAAAATCTATTTTTGTAGGGGCAGACAAACAACATTTATTAAAACTATCTCGGTGCAATTCCAGCCAAATTCTACTGATTTCCTATACAAAGGAACTAAATCCACTTTAATAAAGCTATTGTGAGCTTTAAATTATTTCCAAGGCCTGAAATATTTGTAAAATCGAATTTCTAAAGATGAGCACGCTATGCTGCCTAGCACTGTTAAATTGTATGGCCCTAGACCTCTAGTTTGTAAGTCCTTCTTGTATGTTTTTCTTGGCGGCAATGAAAAGGTTAAGTTTCTCCACTTTATTGAGAATATTTTTATTTATCTTACTTATCGAGAACATTTATTTTTTTAAAACAGAAGATAAAAAATCTGAACGAACAGTTATTCTCTTAATTATCTATTTAAAGATAGAGTTTTAGATTTTTAAAGGAATATCCAGAAAATATTCATCGTTTCTATCGAAAAAAAGCTATTTTTTTCGCATCTAAAATAAGTCTGTGTCCTAGCAGGAGCTTTTATTTTTCTTAATCCTCCACAGTCTCATCACTTTATCCGCAGGCGAATTTGTTTTTTGGTATCCTAACAAAGTAGGTGTCCTTAGCTTCACCCCTCCCCCGCCTTTTTTGCGTGGAATTGGGGGTGTGAAAGAGGGAGAGACTGATAGAATAAAAGAGAGAGGAAAAAAGATATTTTAAATATGTTGACACTATTTTCTTTTCTTTAGGTTCTTTCGAGTGAACAAATACGTTGATTTCTCTGGAGTGATTATCTTAAAACTTTTGGTCTCCTGCATTGACTTTCTCTTTCTCTAAAAATGAGATACTAATAAGCCATGTAAGTAAAAAACTCAAAACTCTCTCTCTCTCTCTCTCTCTCTCTCTCTCTTTCTTAAAAAGGATCAACTTATTAGTTATGGAATATCAAAAACCCTAAACTGGTTTTACATTAGGTTCGATCGCGAAAAAATCTATTAATAATGTCCCGATATTTTCTTTACACTAGAAATAAGTTACATGCTACTATGCCTCTCTCGCCTTGCCTAAGAACCAGTTGGCTATATCTGTTCAATGATTTCTGAGCTCCAGCGCAGATTGGTTGCCTTGCTCATAACTAATGGATTACTGTATTATAATAAATTGATGTGATATTACTACTCTACGTCAAGCATGATTATGTGGTCCTAAGGTCAAGAGCACTTTTTAAAAAGCCTTTGCTGAGTCAAAATTAAAAATTAACCCCCCCCCCCCCAAGTTTCTTACTTAGGTGGCTCGGAAAAATTTGATTCAAATGTAAAAATATATTGTAATCTATATGAAACATGCACTGTTGCATTGCATTTTCTGTCAACATCATCAGATCGAGACGGCAGTTAAAATTCACTTTTTTATATTAAAACTTTTGACTAAAGCACACAGAAATGTTGACCCTTTTCCTGCCCTTTGAGACTTCTTATGATGTCATCTCTCTTTCTCTGTGCGTCTATCTCTCCCTCCCTCGCTGTCTGTCTGTCTGTCTCTCTCCCTCCTCTTTCTCTCTCCTATCTCTCTCTCTCTCTCTCTCTCTCTCTCTCTCTCAACTATTGATGGCTTATAGGCATGCAAACCCACTTTGAAACCTATAAAGGCCTCCTGTAGCCATCAGCATCTGGTTTAAAGGTCACGAAGTTGTTGTATACCATTTGCTTTAACCTTTCCTATAACTCTCTCTCACACAAATAGTCGTATACAATGGCTCGAAGCTGAACCCGCGGCAGGATCTGGGGGCGGATTCGCCAGCCATTGTGTCACCACGACCCACATACCATGAATTCTTCTCATTCTCTCAACTTATTTATTTATATATAGTATTTAGCTCAGTGACACGAAAATTAAACAGTAAGACATGAATGATTGATTGATTTTTGTGTAAAGCCAATCCACAAAAAAGTGATCTATGGCTTTCAGGCCTTTCGTCAGGCCAGGGCGCTGGTGGCGGGGCTCGAACTGCGACGGAAAAGTCCCTGCAGATCTCAGAGCGGATTCATTATCTACTGTGCCACCAACGCCTTTTAGACATGAATGAAATCACAATATCAACTTGAACAGATTCTAAATCGAAGACTAAACTCGGAGCACGCTATTACAGCTAAGAGAGCGCTTTTTTTTAGCACTCCTGCTCTCTTCGCCCATATGAAAAAGACGCAAGTTGGACGTGTCCAGACTTGTGTCAAAGATTATGTCTTTGGCGATTGCCTACGAATGAAAAAGATCTCACAATATTTTCTTCTGGTAATGAAAAATATCTGAAAGATTTCAAATCGAAGTAAAAACAAATCTAGTATCAAGTCTATATATAAATGGAAAAAGTCGTATAGCTTGAACTTGTACTGAATACCAATGGAGCAATTATTAAAGTACAAAACAGCGAGGGTTCTTAATTCAATTTCCAAGTACATTTAAAAGGTTTTAAGACTTTCGCCTTATACAGAAAAAAATCGCTTTTCTCCTACGCATTTCTTAAGTAATTAGATCAGTTTTACGTCTGAGTTGACATGAATGAAGAAAAAAAATAATAATAGAAAACCCCATAATTTCTCCGTTTTATTAATGACAAGAAATACAATTTTCGACCTAAGTGATAAACATAGTGGGCGGCTAAAGTGTGCTACAAGCCTCTTTATGATGCTGCAAAGAATCTAATACAATCTTAGTTTCTCCCTTTCTCCCTGACATAAAACACTGATATGAGCTACGACTTGATAAAAGAATGTCTCGTCTTCTTCTTCTTCAGGTACCTTGTCTGGAACTGACATTGGCGATCATGTTCCTCCACTCAAACCTTTTCTCAGTTAATATAGTTGTTGTTGCTACCCTTGCCTGTTTCCCATGACTTAAGATTTTCAATAAAAGTTATTCTCTGTCTACCTCCACTGCGTTTGCCTTCAATCTTTCCAGTGATTGCAAAGTGATCCAAACCTTTGTGTCAGGAAGCATGGCCTAAAAACTGTAGATGTCTCTGTCTTATGGTTTTAATTGGTGATTGCTCAAAATATGCCTCTTTCAATACCAATTCATTAGACTTTTTTCTGTCCATGATATCCTCATCATTCTTCTGATAAACCACATTTCTACTGCCTCTAGTTTTTTCTCTGTCTATTTGTTTATTTTCCAACACCCAGAACCATACAAAAGTACTGACCATACATACGTTCTTCTTACCCTTATTTTGGTTTTCATAGTCATGTTTCTGTTTGCAGTATTAGTTTCATTTTTTGGAATGTATCTTTGGCCATAGCTATTTTTTAAATTATTTCACTTGTTTATCTCCATCCAATTTTTCTTGCATACTAAACAGTTCTATATGTTTTACTTTGTCAAAGGCTTTAGAATAATCAATGAAGCAGAGGTGGATATCTTTTTCATCTCTATGCACCTTTCCATAAACATTGACCAAGTAAATATTGCGTTTCTAATCTCGATCTAACGAACCAAAAAATAATCGTGAGGTTGTTATATCCCCCACCCATCCAAACCTCACACACGCATCCCCTTACATATATATTATATTACATACATAATATTAAGCACCAAATTCTCCAAAAGCTTTAGACTGATGAAGGTAGTGGATCAACCCTGTGAACTCGGCAGGTTTCTATCCGTGTTGAGCAGAACAGTTCATCAAAAAATAATCTCCGAGAACGCACTTACAATGAAGGTCTTTCTAATGAGATTTTACGTGGAACAGTTCAAGGGAGAGGATTCTTAATGACAAGCTCTCCATTCACTTTCCATGACTAGGGAATCAAGGGCAAAAACCTTCCTATTCGTAATAAATCATTTTATAAAAATGAGATTTGACATCCTTATTATCGCCTGCAATGAATATTAGTGAATTAAACACCGTAGCAAGCAGCTTTAAAGATCTGTCACTCCTTGGAAATAATGTTTTTCTTCCCACTCGTTATCTAAAATGGGAAGGTTTTACAGACACGCGATTCTTGTCTGAACTGTTGATTATAAAGGATTTTAGTTCGAAATGAAGGGTAGAGTGTCCAGTTCATAGAAGTTTCACCTTAGGCTTAGGGGATGTAAAACAAAATTAGAACCTTCAGGTCTCTCCTTATCCGCACATGTTTGCCTCTCTATCTGGCTGTCTCCACCTAATTTATTTTGTACGTCCTCTTTGTTTTTCTGTGATATACCTGCAGATATAGAGGGAATGTAAAAAGCAGTCTTCACCTTTCCTCCTCTTCTCTTTCTATGTCACTTTTCTTGCTTTACCATTCTTGTCTCACCATAAATGTGGCTAGGTGTCAACGTGAAGAATAGATTTACGACTCCATTGAATGGTAAGTTTAAATTTAACATGACTTTCAATCATCGTGCTCATGTTGATATGCTAAATAAATATATGATGAATTTGTATTTGATAAGAATTAACTTTCCAACAAAGTTGCCTCCTCTGCCTTAGAGTGTAAGGAGATCAATCAATTTTGAACTCTATTCTCTCTAGATGGTCCAAGCCACCATCACACTAATGAACGTTGCTTTCTACTGATTTGTCATCTAAAGACAGAAATTCCATAATACAGGTTCATACTTTAATCTCTTTACGGAAGAGGAAATTTTATACTTTATCATTTAATTTTATTTTTAAAAACTGGTTTCGCTTTTCTCGCTAAGGTGACAACATCTCGCTCAGATTCCACGATCAGACCGAAGCACTCCCTTGAAAAATCCCTAATTTAACTCCTTTCCACATAACTGAAAATATTGAATCAAAATTATTGCAAGTTTGGGGATTTGAATAGAAGCTAAGGATAGGAACTATGTCAAGGAACTGCCGGAGATGACTCACAAACTTTATTTGATTGACATATGCGTGGAAAAAATTGAATAACTCATTAGGAAAACAATCTCAGTGCGCCTAAAAAGTTTTATAAACTTTGGGCAATTAAAATGATAGGGATAATCTATCGAGATTGGAAATACTTGGAAAGATCGGACGGCATTGTGAATAATTTAGGGAAAGGAGCTTAGTTACGGAAGAGGATTTGTGAAATATGTTATGAATGAGATGAGTCGTGTTTGAAAGCCAAACCTAAACATTAGTTTTATTCCAATACGTTCAGTGGAAAATTAGAAGAGTAAGAGAGATTTAGGAACAAATCTATTTTTGAATTAATGTGTTGATATTTTACATTTGGCTTCAAAAAAGCTTTATTTTTCATATAAAACATCATTTTGTTTGAAATATTAAAGCGCTTCTATCAGGTACAAAAAATATTATAAAAAAAAGAAAACGGCTAGTTTTCACATGGTCAGACTCCAATACAAGATATTACCAAAATTATTTTGACTTCCCCAATTTTTTTCTAAAAATTACTCTCGTCAAATTAGACTATGTTTAACCCAGAAGAATTTCGACAGTTCCTAAACGGTCTAAAAGTTTTGCCCACACATTTTTTTTTGTTTCATGCATAGCTGATCATTGAATGAATTTGTAAGATTACAACAGTCACCTACAGAAGTAATTGAGAACTTCTTTGTTCATTTGTCAATGTTTTATTTAAAGGATTTTACACCAATCATGTTTTAAATGTTAGAAAGAAGAAGCAAAAAAAAAAAAAAAAAAAAAATGCTGTTACTTGCGACGGTGCCGACACTAAAGAACACAAAAAAGCTAACAAAAAAATCTAATTCTTTAAACACACTTTCAATTTATTCTTCGCGTCTATATGGAAATAAAAGGGTGGGCAAAATTAATAGCTTAATGTAATATGATAATAGCCAAAACTATGTATAAAATGCAATTGGCAATATAATATACTGATTACTTCTAGCTCAGATACCATTCGATATACAGTATTAAGTACAAAAACATCGAAATTAGCTTTACAGACAAAAACCTACAAGGAGAACCAGTTACTTCTACAATTATTGCACTGCTATTAGAAAAAGTAGTACTATTGCTGCTGCTGCTGCTGTTGCTGCTGCAACTACTACTTCTACTACTACCTACTACCTACTACTACTACTACTACTACTACTACTACTACTACTACTACTACTACTACTACTACTACTACTACTCTACTACTACTACTACTACTACTACTACTACTACAACTACTACTACTACTACTACTACCACCACCACCATCACTACTACTACTACTACTACTACTACTATTACTACTACTACCACAACTATTATCTCTATTATTGCTACTACTACTAATACTACTATTATTACTACTACTACTACCACTACTACCACTATTACTGCTCTACTACCACCACCACCACTACTACTACTGCTACTACTGCTACTACAAGTACAGCTACAACTATTGCTATTCATACTCTTGTTAACACAATGCCTATAAACTTTACCAATTCTACGATTCCTTCCACAGTCGATGCTAATGAGTCGATGCTGATTGTACTTTCTGAAAACTTCGAAAAACTTTCTCAAAATAATCATCAAGTCTGTGATAGCTTTCAGTCAATTGATTAATTACTATAATATATAAGAATGTACACTGTGCAAAACATTTGAAAAGTTTCTTTTTAATGTATATGTACAGAAATTGAAAGACATTTTGAAAGTTAATAAATTTACTTTTACTCCTTGAGAAGACTTAAAGGCGAAATGTGACGCTTAGAAAAACGTTTGTTGT
>BLXT01005617.1:2045611-2056430 GCA_019648995.1 Plakobranchus ocellatus
ACTTCATCATGAATTCTTGCGCTGGGTGGAGGCTTAAAGCAGCTGCCGATCTGAAGAATGAATGTAGTATGTCTCTGTTAAGGTATAGCATTCAGAACTAATGCACTTGATGATGCATTCTAACGCATGGGTGGAGGCTTAAAACAGCTGAAGACCTGAAGACTGAATGTAGTATGTCTCTGTAAGAGTAAAATAGTCAGTACTAATGCACTTGATGATGCATTCTAACGCTGGGTGGGGGCTTTTCATTTATTTATTTTCTTATTTTTGTATGTTTTCTTACCCACCATCTCATCAATTTGCACAGCAACGAGTTGTTTACAGCCGTTACTAAATGATTTCATTACTTTTTCTTGTACAAAAACATATCTGAAAAAGGTAGTTACTAGTTTTATTACACTTTTGAGAAGTGAACAGAAAAGAAAGTACTCTTGGAAGGGTGCTACTTTTGAAAAATTGTTTACGCGGGTAATTGATGAAAGTTTCCAATGCTTTTGTACCGACACTCTACATTATCCGCAAAAAAAGTTTTTTATGAAATGAGTGTCGTAGATTCCTTGCATGCTTACTCGACAACGCTTCTACAGATCTTCTGTATAGCATCTTTGCATGTAGTTGTGAGTATGTTTTCCTAACAATCTGACAAATTCAATACAAATTCGATAAATAGAGTTTTAGCCATGGGCATACAAATCATAACGAGATTTTTAAAAAGCGAAAAAAAAAAACCTCGTTAAAAATTTAAATTTCGAAAACTTGAGAAATGAAAGAAAAGAGAGGTCCCATGGAAATAGGACATAAATAAAAATAGCGAGGCGAGATAACCAGATATTGAAGCAAATCAGCCTTACAGTTTGCTTTTTTTTTGGCATGAGTAAAGATAGATTCTTAAAACAATCTTAAGGCCCCGAAATATAATTCGATTGCTACATGCGGGATCAGTATTGCTACAAGTCATGTATGTATAAAGATTTTCACTCGACCTTGAGTGAATTGACAGAGGGCTGCCTGGTTAGAACGTGTTTGTGAATACATAACAAACAAGAGGCGAAACGCTTACGGGCGCAGGTTTTATTTTCATTCTGAATGCTTGACTTAATTTTAGTGATGATCGTTATTCTAACTCTAGAACAAAATCGATTCGAGAAACAGAGCAAAGAGATGAGGGAGAACATTATACTTGACTAGTGTATTTATTTATAAACAAACCTAATTATTGCTTTTTCGACTTGATTTGAGACTGCACTGAAACTATATACAAAAACACAATAGCATCATTATGGTTCTGATGATGGTGATGATGATAATGAGGATGTTAGTAGCAGTCAGTAAAAAAAAATAACACCACCATCACTACCATCATCATCATCATCATCATCATCATCATCATCATCATCATCATCCTCTTTCTCCTCCTCCATCTCACCAAAATCATTATTATCGTTATAATTTTTGTTTTTATGTTATGAAACGAGTTCCATTTATTTTTGCAAAAATTTGATCTTTATTAATAGGGCAAACTATTTCATATAGCTCTTAAGTAAATGAACGGATGGGAAAATGCAAAGAAAAATCCCCAGAAAATTATCGAGTTTCTAACATTTTTTCAACTCTTTAAAGTGGCTTGGAGTGCCATTTTTTTGTTTAATACACTGTATTTAATTAATGAGTACCGCGTATTCTGTACCTACTGTATAAAACTATCCTAAGATTTTAAATTTTGATATTGTCTGGAGATGTTAGCACTGTCCGGGAATGGAAAGAATTGCCCAGAACTATATTATTATCTTGCAATCTTATTGTTGCGACCTGAACAAGATTGATGGAACCTAATAAGAGTAGTTTGAATAAAACTGCCAAGACAGCTTTCCACACTGCAGTTCATGTATGAACACGGAAACTCCAAGCGCATAATATTGCATCTCGTTTTTTTATCTGTGCCACTACGAGAAAAATTATTTCGTGGGAAAAAGTTAAACTGGTATTCCTGATTAGAATTAAGTTACACTTCAAATTTGTATAATTAACTTCTTGAAATAAAAGAATATTATGATATTGAACTAAGTTGATAAATGTATTAAATATTTTTTTCCCACTAATTTTGGTTTTTTTATGAATAAAGATAATTTTCAATGTCATTAATCGTTTTTGTGAATTTGGTATTCTTATTTTAAAAGTGTGTATTCATTCTTTCAGCTGACGTAGTTCCAGTATCCCCTACGATATATCTTTTTCATTGTTGTTGTTGTTTTAAAGACATTTTGATCCTTTTAATCATCATCATCATCATCATCATCATCATCATCATCATCATCATCATCATCATCATCATCATCAACATGATCACCAACATCAACAATATAATCAGCATTATCATGGCATAAAAAACCAACGACATCATCAACAATAGAGCATATTAAGTGAGAACCAAAAAGATGCCAAACAAGGCGTGATGATATTCCTGCATACCAATAAGCAGTGAACGTGTGACGGGAAGAAAATATCAAGCATTTCGTTTTGATATTATTATTGGATGACCTGCCTCAGGTTTTTTCTCCTGTTTAGGCAGAGCAAGACTGATAAACTTGTTAAGAAAGATATATGCATATAACTTGCAGTCAACAACAATTCCCTTAGCTCACTAACCTCAACATGTTCAGGGTCCAAAGCGTAAATTATCACTTGGGATGAAATATTCTAAGGAAATAGCAACAAGTAATATTTTTTAAAAAGTGGAGGAGAAAGAGAAAAAGAATAGATCGTTTACGTGTGTGCATGTTATGTGCGAGAGAAATAGAGAGAGACGGAGAGAGAAGAAATGGTGAACAAAAAGAAAATTAGATGGTGAGGTAGTACGGTTGAGAAAGCAAGTGAGAAAAAATATAAAATAAGTAAGGTAAAGTAGAAGGGAGGGGAGAGAGAGAAAGAGAGGGAGAAGGAGATAGAGAGAAGGAGAGAGAGAGAGAGGGAGAGAGAGAGAAACAGAGTGGGAGAGACAAAAGAGAGAGAGAGAGAGAAATACAACAAAGAGACACACAGAAGGATAATGAGACAGGGATACAGAGAATGAAGGAGAGAAAGAAAGAAAGTAAGAGAGAGAGAAAGAGAGAGAAGGAGAGAGAGAGATAGAGAGAGAGAGAGAGAGAGAGACTAAGCAGACAGAATGTAAAGGCAGACAGAGAGATAAATAGAAAGGAGAAAGACAGAGAAACAGAATATTCTAAACTCGGTAGTTTATTGGGGATAAACTAATGTTTCACCAGTAGCGCCACTATGCCAATAAATTCTTTTATTCAGGATTAGTTCAACAGTAAAATTAATAGATGGAAAGAGAAAGCGTGCACGCAAAAGTAAAGTAAAAATATTAAAGGTGAAGGATGCTCACGCTTTAAGGTGTAAGTTTGGTAGCTCAAAGAAACAATCAACGAAAAAAATGAATGATTGAACGAAAAAGAAATGGAATGTGAAATAGGATTATCAATACGTCGTGAATATATGACAACGTTATTACAAACGAAAAAGAAATAAGGGAAAAGACATGATAAGAGATGACCTTTAAAAAATGTCTGACTGAAAAGAAGTGAAAGAACAATCAGAATTCATTGTGAAAAAACACAATAATAATTTAAATCAAAATTAACAAGAAGAAAAAAGGACGCATCAGGAACAAAATGATGATAAAAAAAAAAAAGAAGAAAACAAGGAAAAAACCAGGATGTGTAAAGCAGTGTTTATGTGTCTTGTTTTTTTTTTTAATTGAGAGAAAAAGTAAAAGTGTAAAAAAAAAGGCGAAAAAATGCTCTTTCATTCTCTTAAACTTTTTATTCTAATAACACCGTTAATAAACTACTCTATTTTATTCAGAGAAGCGAAAACTAAAAGAAGGAAAAATTCTAAACTAACACAAAATAAAGAAATGAAATAGACTCCGCCCTCAAAAAGCCCTCCAAAAAATTATAATGAAAAGAAAAAAAAATTATTCCAACGCATAAAGACAACCCAGATATAAAATTCACTAGAAACAAACCCAGTTCTACAAATTAAAAGTGTAAAAAAAAAAAAACAAAAAAACTTTAAATATTTTTAATGACATTGTTTGTAACGTATACTTCTAACAAAAAAGCTATTGCACGAGAAAGAAAAAGAAAAGCACCTGTTCTAGTTTCTGATCTTCTTGCCCAGGGGTGTAAGGAAATTTCCAGGACTTCAGCCTCTTCAAGGTTGTTTTTTTCATCCAACATTTTTCAAAGCAATTTTATTTTCCCTGGAGTTTTCCCGAACTCACAAAAGCCTTTAGCAGTAACATTATTGCGTTAAATTGATTTATATCCCCCTTTCTTTTTGCTTGCAAATTATAATCTATATCAAGATTACAAAGATCATTGAAACCTATTCAAAAGTCATCAAATCTTAAGGTAACTTAGAAAAAGAGATTAAAGATTTTAAGGTCTTGTGCACTGATCGACTCTATTTTGTATTGTTCGTCTCAATATGTATTGCATCTTGGTATACCTCAAATGAGATTAGTGTAAAATATATCTATCTATTCAAGAAATGTGTCCATGGCCTTTGACAAGGTTATGTGGACTATGGACATGATAGCCTTATAATTGATTAATGAGAGAATCGAAAAGAAATAATATAGCTACAAACAACACACAATTCTCACAAATTCACCTTTCGCGCCTTGAAAAAAGTTAGTTAAACGTGGGCATCTGCAAATTCAAAATCATATTAGCTGAATAGATCAGAATTCAAATATATTACATTTTGTGAAAATATCTACATTTACCAAAAAAATAATTACGTATTCCTGTATAAAATATCAAATGTGTAGGATAAAAAATGAGTTATCAGTAACAAATTATAAAAATAAAAACATCTCCAATTTTTATGCACCAATTTATTTAAAAGCGGCCTTAGGCGCTGTCTTTCATATCATTTATGAAAGACTTGGAGATTTGTTGGAATCATATCCATTATTAAAGAAATTTGAATTTATTAAGGGAAATACTACAAAGGCACATGTAACTTTATTAGATTATCACCCAGAACCCAAAACCTGTCTAAAAATAAGTGCTCAACATAAAAATGCCCACCACTATCCTAAAGATAATGCATCTGATACTATTCAAAGTTTTGAATGATCTTTAAAATCGGAAAACTAGTTCACTAAAATTCAAGACGGCAGCCCCAACCAAAGCATCCACGAGTCAGAGGTAAAATAATTTTGCTGCACTTTGCTCATGTCGTTATAAAATCTGATTATTCATGTTTCAAAGTCATCCTGTAGTTCATATAGACATGAATTGTCTCATTACTCTAGTCGTGGGTCACTCACTAGGCCTATTCTGTATTAAGGGACGTCCAGACTAAAATGAGTCGATACAATTGACCATGTTTTAAACTGGACAAAACAGCTAATTTTATTTTCTGATTTCTCAAGGGGAAAATGAGGATCAAAGTCATTATTATTTGATACATAAAGTATTTGAAACATTCAGTCTTATAAAGCAAATATCCTACGTTAATTTGGTGAAATTTCTTATGACATGAAGGTCTTGAAAAAAGATTTTAATCCAAAGGCAAACAAGGCAGGACCTTAATCTATCATTTCACAACAGAGCTAGATGGTTATCAAAGCTTGAGGTAATTTAAATCAATACTGTAAAAAAAATTATATTTTCAAAGACTGCTGGTGAAACGGAAACTTGCTAATAATACTAACTAAATGTTATTTAAATTGCCAGAAACTACGTATTATTAACGGCAGCTATTCATAATTACTTAACAAGACTATGTTAACATAGACTTTGTTTTGTCTACAACAGAGTAAGGAGCGTTAATCTGAAACAGAATCATCATTCTTAAATTGGACAATGACATTCATCTAAAATAACAAAATCTTAATTCATTGTTGAAGTTTAACAGTAAAACAACAAGAATGAAAAGAAGGAGCTATGTAGTGGCTCAACCCTCTAAACAAAAGATAAAAAAACACTTCATGTAAAAATTATAATCATAAAACATTTCCGTCAACCAGACTTTTCTAAAATGTAAACAGGACCCTAGACCTTTACGCGTTAACTCTATTACTGTGAGACATCGCTGGTGCCGGGTTAGCTCAGCTTCCCTTGAAAACCGCTCATAACCTGCAATGAACTCACTTGTTGGAGCTTGAACTCCCTAGCGCGATAAGTGATCAAAATCCTGGGATCCTCTATCACACAATACTAATTTACTGATGATACAAATTAAGAGCTTTGAAAGAAAAGATTGTTTTCTCTCTAGTTAAGCCGGGGACGAAGATGAGTTACGACCGTTAATTTTAAACGTGAGCGGGATTGAATGTTTTAAACAATGATGAGCAAAATGGTAAGACCTAAAGTGCCTGCTTGAAGCCCTAAATATACAAAATAAGAGAATTATGATGAAAAAAAGTGATATGAAAACACACAAAAGGCATCAAATTGCTAAATGCATAGAATAGTTCCATGCGTGCACTATGCGAGGTCACCGACTTAAATAAAGAGTAATAAAGCAGAAAAGTATCAAAACAAAATAATAAAAAAGGAGTAGACAGTCTTCAGTTTTTAAAATCTTTGGCGCAACCTACCACAAGCGATGATCTTTAAGCCTATGTTTGGCATGGACCTAATGTCAAAGACAACTGTCGACCTAAACTTATGAGAAATGAGTTTTATTCGAAGAAATTATTGGCGTCTTCAGTAAAATTAAAAACTATTATCAGTCTAATATTGATCAAATAAATATCCCTTTCAACTGAGATTAGGCGAAGTTATGGCCTTTTCTTGCATGTTATCAAAATCCTCTCGTGTAGTAGTCTATTTAAAATTGAGACGTCTTCAAATTCCTAACGTGAAACAATCACTACATTCGAGTAAAAGATTCTAACACTGAAAAAAATTGATACTGTTATTGAAGATTTTAAAATTATCCTTCCTGAGAATATCACGCTTGGGACTACGCATTTTGTGAAACAACTGGAGTTCTAATCATAATTTTTTTGCGCGCCATATAGCTATTACAATGTATTATATGTTTGTATTTACAAAATCCGAATCACGAAGTCACAGAATGTTCTGAAGAAAGCTAATCGTCATAAAAAAAAAACAAATAACTAGAACAAGCCACATACAAGTAGTCACAAGGCTGAAGCTTTGTTGCTTTTGACAGAGAGTTATTGGTACACACGCGAACGTGAACACACACGTGCGTATTTTTCTTTTCTTTGTGCGTTCCATTTCACACTTAATATAAATGCATTTCAGTGAACGGAATTTTTATTTACAGTAAAGGCTTTTAAACACAATATTATTTTCTCTTCACTATTTGCTAGATTAGCTCACATGCTTAGTACCTTAGTACAGTATTTGTCATAATTTTTTAAAGCTAATGCCCATACCGATATAGGGCGAAACTTTTGTACATATACTCTGTGTTGATCAAATTCGTTTTAAAAAGTTTGGATGGTGATTGGATTCTTTAACTTCATTTATTTGGTACACATACTGTTGTTTTTTTTTTTTCAATTTCATAAAATAACCAAATAAAAAAGTAAACATCCTAGTAATTCTTTCCCGGTTTAGCAGATTCTTTGATTTTATAAAAGCTTTTCAAGATGAACAACTTACTTGAATTAGATCTAAAACGTTCTTTCGCCTTTCTTAACTGTTTTTGCTTAACAATTGTTAACATTTTTTTTAACATTCTATAACCAAGGGAAAACGACACTCTGTTCTGAAAGCTTGTACCTTAGCATTTTCCGCAGTTTTTAAAATTAGGGATAACTAAAAGAACGACACGCAATACTCTTGGAATGACGTAAAAAAGAAACAAATGTTCAACATTTTCTGTTTAATTACCTTTTTCCCAAAAAGTTTATTTAACCAACAAGAATTGATAATTCGCAGCTTGAAAGTTACACAATTGTTGTTGACTTTCCAAATATTTCACCACATGGTATCTAACTCAGATATTTATTACTTTTTTCCGAAGGTATAAATAGTAAAATTTTAAAATGGAATGTGCGATCTCGACGTAATGTAGCCAAAAGGCAAAAGTCTGAGACATATTAAAGGAAAAAAAAAAGTGAAATAGTGCGAAATAGAGCTAAGAACTGTACATCTTGTCGACAGCCATCAACTGCCATTGTCATTGATGAAGCCGGCCAGCCCGACGAGAAGAGTGACGTACTTCCGATCTGTGCTTGATAAGAACCATGGGAGTTCAGTCGAGTCCAGTGGACATACTTTAGAGGCGCAGATTTCCATTTTACCATAGGAAGTGCGCGTTCACGAAATTTAAACACTTTACCAGGATAACAGGCCAAACTTTATAATTTTGATAGGCTGGTCTGCTTCGTCACGACAGAGAATTTTATGTCTTCAGGTGTGTAAGCGACAATGTAGATGAATTTACAGATTCGCGATATTAAGAACTTATAGAAAAGTAAAACATCCAGACTGTATTACTTTTTTTCTGATCTTATTTACTACATTGCATTAGCTCTCTGTACACAAAGCCGTACGATACTGTATGGTCGCCGGGTTCGAAAGCTCCACGGTATGGAAAAAAATATTATGTTGAAGTCATCTTGAATTGAAAACAATTAGTATTTTGACAGGGACTAGAAGTTAAAGAACAATTCAAAATGAATGATTCATAACCTTCTTATGTACTTCTACGCTAAATGACTACACTGAATTATCATCGCCTTGACAATCAAGACAAAGTTACCTGACAAGTCCTCTATTCAGAATCACAGCAGCGACTCTCAAAAGGGGTCAAATTAAAAAGCAACAAGAAATATTCATATGCAAGCCAATATTTTCATACAGTACTGAGGGAAATAATTAAGAATTTTTTTTCCTGCATGACTAAGATTGTGAGAATTATCTGTATCTTAAAGAAAAAAAATTGCTTTTTTAAGAAACTGGCCCAATTCGTTTTAAAGAAAATATGTAAAGATTAGTCCGTATAGAATATTCTTCTTCTCATTTGATCTTACGTGAAGGGAAACATTTTTTTTAAAGCTGCGATTTATATAAAACCTGCAGATTTTTACAGCACTAGACCATAATATTATATTATTGATCGACTTGATATTAGACAAAAGATGGGTTTCAGGCGGAGGATAGGCAGTGTATATTTACTGGTAAGAGCTAATGTTAAGCATCCCATCTCAAATTAATGAAGTAAAATTTCATCACAATGTTAATTGGTACACCTTATATGCTGACATCTTTTGTGATAGACATATTAATGATAGCAATGTGCATCCACATACGCTTAGAAGAGCAGCATTTAAAAAGCTTGCGAGGTCCGTATCAATATTCAGTATAATTGACACAGAAAGGTGGAATTGTTCAGAATGTTTCAATTTATTTCAGCTTCTCGTCACTTTGAAACATGGCATAAAAAACTGGGCAAAAGTTGACGACGAACTGTCGCACGAAGGAAAAAGCCCACCTAAACCCAACAAAAAGTAGGAGTAATAATGTTATATATATATATATATTTTTTTTTTTTCTTATCTTTTGCTAACAAACTACCTCGCTCTTTTCTGGTCCGTGATTTAACTTAGCCTGGTTTTTTTTTGTCCAAGCAGGCGTATAGGACCCGAGGCTAAGACTTTCAATCGAAAGTCTCTCCAAACTATGCCCGAAATATTGTCAAATTCTATATCTTTTTCTGCGCGATCCCTCCCTCACCCTTTCTTTGTTATGTTGTTGAAAAAAAAAACAACTCAGCGTCAAGGTTATATATTTTATTTCGAAATTTTATGTAGAACTCTTGTTTCATGACTTCAGTGGCCGAGTTTATTTAGCTTTCGTCCTACCATTCGCGACTTTCAGGTTTCTTCTCTCCACTTGATATAGTTAAATTTTAGATTTGTCTTAATGTTCTACTTAAGTATCATATATTTTGGGATAACTTTTAAAGAACGTCTTGCCGAGAGGTCGAAGGGTATAAATGAATAGAAAGTGTATAATTTTTCTCAATATTTTTATTTATTTTGAACTAAATATATCACTTCCTATGAACCTTATCAATTCTTTTAAACAAATGCATACTTAATATCAAGATCAACCTTAGATTCTGACTTTAATGCCTGAGTCATTTAGGTCTAAACAATGCAATGCAATTCTAGCGGAAATAATCTGAGGCGAAAAATCTTCACCCCGTTAGGAAAAGATAGAAAAAAAAATTAGGAAATTTGACTTTAGGCATAAATAGTTGCATAGGGTCCAGCGGACTCGTGAGCATCATATATCTATAAATCAAATCGTGGCTAAGCCTGAATTGAAAATGAAGGATATAGAAAAAAAAATTCATATCCTCTGATTACGAAAAAGGCAAGCATTCAAAACAAAAATGAGAAATGCATTTCAAATTTTCTTCAACCCTGTCTTTTTTAAGTGAAGACAAAACTCTTGCATCAAATAAAATTTTATCTATGATCTTAGTAACAAAATCTTAATTTTAATGATTATACGTTTGAAGAATGTGACAATTGCTTATTGTGAATTGAGTTTAGATCTAAATCTCGGAATAGCTGTTATTCTGATTTGGCCTTGTTTGCTTGAAATATTTGCTCAGATTTTGAGTGGGCCTTGGGTAGACCTATTTTAGTTTAATAGTACAAATATTGTTTAAGCTTTGTTGATTGTTTTAGATTTAGGGATTTCTAGAAGGTTCTCGGAGGTATAAGAACAGTGCTTACAGGAAGTTGTTAGATCGTATCTTGGTGTCATTTAAGGCCTATCATATTTATGTATAAAAAAGGGGGGGGGGG
>BLXT01005617.1:2114744-2126875 GCA_019648995.1 Plakobranchus ocellatus
AAAAAAAAGAACAAAAAACTATGGCATACAAAAGGAATCGATAGTTTCTAACTTGTTGCATATGATTTCCTATGTGTCAATCATTGTATTTTCACAAGGAAATAGTTACCTAATAGCTGCTTACGGCATAGCATAGAAGTTTATTTATTGAGAGGAAACAGTGTATGCTGTGTAAGACTTTTATGAACGGTCACATAATGCTAGGATTATTTATTTAACATCCTACAGAGAGCTGTTCTAGGGGAAAAACACTGACTCAAAATAGAGATGTCAAAGTGTTACTACATTAAAAAGAAGACAAATGATGTTTTACTGAAGTTCTTTTCTTCGGAATAAAAACTGCGCAGTTGCTGGAAAAACAGCACGCTTACTGTATTGTGTACCTACTTTCCCCATCTTCAGGGCGTGTCTCAAGTTGATTTTTTGGATGATGTACAAGCAAAAAAAAGCCAATCTCATGGCTCCGTTAGTTTAATATAAAGCAACCTCGCTTGATGTTTTCATCGCACGAACTGACTGTATAGAATAATGAGAGATAAAGATGTGCGCTAGCCGAGTATGGATTCTTTTTAGTATATAACAAGCATGTTTGCCCGTTCAAATGAACGGGAAATGAAAAGACATTTTCCTGAACACAATTTATCTATCTTAGTGTCGCATTTAGTAAATAAAAACCATGAAATACTTACTAATTTTAAAAATTTATATTTTTGAGCACATAAATCAAGGTTTGCCTTAAACTATATGCTGAAGAATGTCTTAGAACATTACAACTTTAAGCAGATTTCTCTAACCTTGAACAGGACCATAATCTACCCAATTTGGGTATACATGCAGTAAACAAAATGCAAAGAACGGTTGAAAAAAATAAGTGAAAAATTCATGAACCAAAATGGGAACAAAAGAATTCATCACCTGAAATGTAGCGTTATTCAAATAGTTCTTGATTGAGATTGAATGATCACTGCTTTTGTAGCCAGACAAAAAAAAACCTGACATTCTTTCGCAAATGAAGTGAAAATCCCAGAACAAAATCGTTAACCAAACAAAGGTGCTTTGCATAACGCAGCCTTAATAAGGTTTAATTTTTAACTGAGGATCATTTCATGTCAGCTATGAATGGAGTAACTTTTATTCTACCATTTTGAAGAGCTTGGGGCCTGCAATAATCAATTAAAAATTAACCTAGCAGCTGCCATGATTCATTCAGTATTTATGCCCTCTGAATTCGACATGTGATGTCCTTCACTCAGAGCAAAAGTAAACCAAATGAAGTTACTGTTATGTGACGCAACCTCAATTCAATTTATCCTTGTCTGAGCAGGATCCTGAAGTCTGGAAGTTGACATCTTGACTCGGATAGAATTTCAAGATCCTAGTTTTTTTTTAGTAATTCACTGCAATTCAAAATTTAAATGTAATTATAAAAAAAAAATCACCATGATAATTAAAGTAAGGTCTAAGTAAAAAAATTTTACCATTGTAGCAATAATGGAGCGCAAAGTTTGAAATAAACTTAAGATATCGAGATACTCAATTCTAGATCTAAATCAATATCTAGGCTAGATCTAGTATTGTAATTTTGCTACCTCTGGTTTGCAATCATAATCTCAACGTGAATCAACAACTTCAAGATGGGGGCCTTCTCTGAATTTCGGTATTGGACGATATAGAATCATTCCATAATCAAAATCCTGGAACCAAATTTTGGGAAAGACTTGCCAAACTTAGGCGTATGGATCCTAATAGTAATAAACGTAGATCTAGATTAGATTCTTGATCCAACAATATCAAGATGATTTTATTTTATCAGGATTAGGTCCAGATCTAGATCTAGGCCTATCAGGATCTGGATCTACATCTAGCCTCTAGTTTTTAATAAAATACCTATTTCTAGATTTAAGATCAAACTTGGATATTGATCTATGATTCTGATGAATTGAAACAGACTCTAAAGATCTATTCTAGAAGCTAGATCTAAATTTAGACTCTAGGCTAGGCTGAATCTTCATCTAGGCCTACCCAATCTCGATTTGTTTTAACCAAGCTTACGGTTTTTTTAATGCTAAGCTAAGATTAGGGAAGGCCTAGATCTAGATCTAGATATAGATCTATCTACCTGCTTTATTTGAAATAGGTGAAGTATTACTTTTATATGATATTTGATGTTGCTTTAAATCTCTTTGTCATAGCTGCGGTTTTAAATCATAACGTATTATTTTGTTTTTCTGGTTTGGATCTGTGTGTGTGTGTGTGTGTTCGTGTACACGCGCGCGCCTGTGTGTATGTGTGTGTGTGTGATTGCTGAAAAAAGGTTTGTTGAGGTAAAAGATATAACTTTTTAAAATCAGTATGTATTTCTTGGTTTTATTTCCTAAATGCGACACTAAAACAGGCAGATTATGGTCCACAAAAAATTAAAGACTGTGCATAGAGCGGTCCAGGAGGAGAAAGGGCACAAACGTCAAGCCTAGATGTCGTTAAGCCTTTTATAATATGGATTACAACGATTTTATTGATTTTTTTACGGGCTATTTCATTTTTGTCCTCCTCTCTGTTAGTAAACGATCATGCATTATCTAGATTGTTCTTACTACAAAGTAGACACGCAAAGTAGAGATGTCTGTGAACCTGCCTCTTTAACACATGTCCGTACTATTTTGTGGTCAACCTCGGGACTTTCAGATGATACGAAGCAAGGCGTGAAATCCGTACCGAAGAAAGACGAGAAAAGAGAGTAGAAAAAAGAAACGGTGAAACACTAATTTTCAGCCCGAGGTAGTTTCATTTTAAAAATGGAAGAGTTTCTTCTATTGAGATTGGATCCTTTTATTACTGTAATGAATGTTAATCGGGCCCTTAGGGATAAGAATCTTCTTCTTCTTCTTCTTCTTCTTCTTCTTCTTCTTCTTCTTCTTCTTCTTCTTCTTCTTCTTTTTCTTCTTTTTATTATTATTATTATTATTATTATTATTATTATTATTATTATTATTATTATTGTTGTTGTTGTTGTTGTTTTTGCTGTTGTTGTTGTTTTTGTTATTGTTGTTTTTATTGCTGTTGTTGTTGTTTTTGTTATTGTTGTTGTTGTTGTTTATCATTATTATTATTATTGTAACCGATCTAACCGTTAGAAAGAGAGAGCAATCTATTACTAACTTTTACGACGACATTATTTTGACTCGAGTGTTTTGTGTGTCAATATAACCATGCAATCGCATTTTAAACTTACAGGACTAGATTTGTAATAATTTGAAAGAAAAGTGAATAAAAAAGATCATTCAGTAGTTTGAATGAGAATAAAAACAGAAGGCTACAGACGCGAGAAACAATAAGAGAGCCTTTAAAAGGCAAAAAAAAGGAATGAAAAGTAATGCCGACCCAACTGCCCAGAATTAAATAGGACGGTAAAAAAAAAAAAACTTCAGGAAACTTTCGGTTTGATTTCTTAGCAAAGAAAATTCAATTCCTTGGTCAAGTTGGAAAAAAAAATAGCAAAAGCTTCCCCAATAATTATTTTTCATACTTTGCCGAGTATCGATACCATAAATACTATGCTTTTTTAAATGCAGAACTCTATATATGATGCATTAAACATATATCTATTATATAATGAATTTGAATATTTGGATATTTCTTCGGGTAGGCGAGTACAAAAAGTTGATTGTATGAAATGCGATGTTTTTCATATTTTTCAAATCTCATGTTCAATGTAGGACTAAGGCTAATGATAGTATAATCCTCCTTCCCCATACATTTGTCTTTATAGCAATTACTTTCCATCTCTACCTCTTCCCCTTCACCTCCCTCCCCTTTCCTCTCTCACCTCACTTCTCCCATCCTGAACTTCTCCCACGTGGTTGTTTTTTTTTTTTAATGTCTGAACTTATCAATCTATACACAGGCAGACACACATAAACACATTATGTAAAATTGTATATATAAAAAATTGCGTTTACCTGTCCATTCATACGTCTACATCAGATATATAGTTTGCAAAACTTTCTAATTTGTCTATGTAGTATCTGTCTTCTCAATAAGCTGGTCGAAATTCCCTATCATTTTTTTCTTTCCACTCTTTTAAATATCCTCAATAAAATAATATTATGGAAATAATGACAATAAGCAATAAACTGTAAATCTTCTTAACTGTATTGACAAGAGCTCTATTTGTTATCTATTCAGAATTTTCCCTATTGCTTACTGCAGGTCTACATCACTGTGGATCACACATTTGGTTTGATGTCATATCGGATGTTATAAGACTTGTTATTAACTAACTTAGCTAGACTCAAGGATAAAAAATTAATTGGAGACAAGGCATCATTTTCAACAATATTTAAAAAACAAGACAAAAATAAATTAATCGGAGCGAGCGCAAACATTTTCTAAAAGATTGATTCTTCGAACAGAGTTTTGGTTTAATTTACTTTTGGGTGGAAACCTTCAAATGCTCCAACATGAAATACACGCCCGGCTTTTTTTAAAATTTATTTTCTTTTGTTTTGTTTGTTTGTTTCATTTTCAAATATATACAAAAGTCTTTGCCTCTCTGTCTACCACTCGTTTCATTTCATTTGATTTTGTGGTCTAATGATCAGTATATACATAAATATGCATGTATAATTATATATGTATATGTATATAAACTATATATATAAACATGTATGTATACTTGTACAATTTTAGTGTAATCTCTCTTATCTTTGTAACAAGGCATTCGAACGTAACAACCAAATGTTTAATCACTCAGCCAAAACTACCATAAATGCAAAACCCAGTCTACACAAACTTCTTCTACATTAGTTACTGCTCAATAATCAAAAGCATTAAGGTAGATATTATTCTATGTAAAAAAGGACGGGAATTATTTTGCTCCCTTGGCCTCTGGTGAAGGTTCAATACACTTGTCTTCGTTGACGATATCGGTATTGAGCCCGAAAGAGGGAAAATTCATGGGATCCCTCATCGCTCTCCAAATAAATCACAGCTGAACTCTGAAGAAAAGGGTTCTGTTCTAAAACTGAGCGCTGTATAGTGCTCTCTCCCAGACACAAAGACAATACATTGATTGACAGATGACAAGAACGGGTCCACGCCCCTCAGTTTGAAACGCTCTGAGCAAAGCTTGTTGATAACGTTCACTACAGCAAGGCATGGTAGGCCTATCAGGTCAACTTGAATGATAGGAGTCAATGAATTAGCATTTAAAAATACTATCACCGAAAAGTTGTCTCAGTGAAAGGATCTCTCGAATAAGCGTCATCCGCCGGAGATAAAGTTCGTTTCATTTTAAAGCGGAAATTGAGGGAATTTCAAGAATAACAGCTGCATTATCTTAATTCACTCGCCTCCTCATCTAAGGTCCGCGGCAAACGATTTTGAAGACTAAACTCATTTGAGACGAATTTAGATTTTTATGACGATAAGAGCAATTGATTAACAATAATTAATTCAATTGTGAAATCTAATGGCTCGAAAGAGAAATATCAGAGAGCAAAGAGAGACGGTAACTTTGTCGTGCTTTTTTAATCTCACTTGTTGCTGGCATTATAATTGGACCCTAAAGATTCTCACCACAACGCTCTAACATTTAATGAATGATAACTTAATCTTCTCTTATCTTTGCAAAGCACATACCGCTATTGTACGATGCAATTACATTAGAGCTGGTCCCTCAAGCACTATGTCATGGGATTAAGCTTTTTTTTCTTTTATATTAAATAATCAAGATTCGAAAGATTCATTTTTTTTTCACTTCGTCAAAGTCTATTATTGTGTGAAGTATCTTAAGACTGGTGTTACCGCTCTATTTCTCTATTTTCTTTAATATAACGAACTTAATGGCTTTTCTAACGCCCAAACGGCTTGTTTACCCTTTGTGATTATCATTAGTTTAAAAAACATTTTGTAGCGACTTGACTTTGATTTGAGAGAGCTTTAACCAAAATATGAGACATTATTCAATATTTGCCAAAGCTGACGTCCAAAAAATATTAGATTGAAACACGCTCTGAGTTTCACATTCATATGATCTTCAAAATATGTGAAAATGCTTTTCTTCCTTTCATTTTACTAAAAGGCCAAACAAAAATTAAGTTATGAAGAAACCCGAGAGTCTCAGATAAAAATTACGGCTTTGTCTAATGTAGGCTTCTATAATGTGTTTACGACAATGTTTGACATTTTAAGCCTATTTGTCCTTTGATAACTGGAGAGGTTAAAAGATGTTCGAAAGAGCCGTTAGACATTGTACTTTTATATTTTTATGTAAATAAACACTACAGGGCACTGGGTAGTATCAGATTTTAATGTTATTAATTCAAATTGATATTCAACATAATTATTCTCTTGTTTACCAAAGGCTATGCACTGATAAAACAAAAATTTCGAATTTTTCCAAATGCACTCACAGGTATTTGAAGCTGTAAAATTAATAGTAACCGATGCAAGTAAACCTGCAGATAGCAGATAGACATTCATCCCCAGCCAAAACTCGAAAAACATTGTAAGCCATGTAAAGTGCCTACTTTTGTTTTTAATGAAAGTGTTATTTAACGTACAGACTTTACCTTTAATAAATGTACTGGATTAAAACGGTCACCATTGATGTTAAGAAAGATAATGTTCGCTTCCTGTACAGCCGATAAACTTTAGGTTTCTACACAAGGCTTTTAAGACGGCAATGAAATGTATGTATGAAGACACCGCGCCCATGGGCTAAATTACAAGTTCCGGTATTATACTTTTAAAGATGTCTCACTCAGAATAAAAAAGCTTGTGAAATGGCAAAAAACCAAACTAAGCTTTAAAAGCTAAAGATAACCGATCATTATTTTTTTTTCACCTTAATCAAAGATCATTAATAGATATAGATCTATATTCGAAGTCTGCGACCGGGAATGAATGATAATAAATACTGTATACATACTCCCAAGAGAAAAGATTAGAGATGACCACAGTTTGTTTAGATCTAGGATACAGACTTTAGTTCTTTTCAAGATTTCATTTTCGTTTCTCCGATCAAAGTGTGGCATCCACTGGTGTAGACCTATACAAAAAAACAAGAGAGAGAAAAGTAAAATGTGCTAACTTTTTTTAGTATATCTATAACTATAATCTACGATAAGATATAACACACAAGTACATGCAAAATCCCTGGTTTGCACTGGCCCAGTTGAAATCTGTCTCATAATTTTTTTTTAAAATTGTCCGTTTATCCCATGCAAAGCTGAGTGTTTATGCTGGCTTATTAAATCTTTCGCCCTTTACTCTCACTCTCTCTCTCTCTCTCTCTCTCTCTCTCTCTCTCTCTCTCTCTCTCTCTCTCTCTCTCTCTCTCTCTCTTCCTTCTCTACTCTCTTTTTCTCTCTCCTTTCCTGGCATTATTCCATTCTCTTGACTCTCGTTGTCTTTACTTTGCGAATTGTATCAATCATTCCAACAAGCTGACCTCGTAATGTAAATTTTTCAAATCTGGCTTTAGGCTCTTGAGGCGTCCATCCCAAACCATTTGCATTTTTGAACTTTTATAATGCTGTTTACAAGTCCTGTCAAAAAGGGTAAGGTAGACATTACAGAAAAATTTAAAAGCAGAAAATGATTTTCTTTTAATTTAATATTGCAATGAAATTAATGCAATTGCAGAATGTATCGTGCGGGGATCATGCAGATAATACAGATAATTCTTGAACCGCAATAATGTGGGCATGCAAGGGCTGCCGGGATCAGTCCATGTCATTTTACAGCACGCTCGAGACTTTTTCATGTCTTCAAACCTCCCTTTAATCTTTTAAATATAGAAAGAATGTAAATTATAAAATCGATTGAGAACTAATAGTAAAATCGAGAATAAGTATAGATGAGTTTGAGATAATCTAGTTTTTAAGAAAAAAAAAAGCGCGCGCGGGGGGGGGGGGGGGGGGGGNNAACAAAGATACAAGGAATATTCGGGGACCTAAATGTTTGATGAATGTGAAACAAAGACCTAAGTTAACGACAATTGAGAGACAAAAGCTGTGATAGGTCAAAATTTCAGGATTGGAGGGCAGTAAAATAGTATTCGTATAAACTGAATCGTAAGTCAAGAGCTACTACCTTATTACCTGCTTCGCTACCAAGATAATAAGCGAAGTTGAGTTTTTCCATGTTCTTTCACGTGACTTGTGTGCACTTTCAGTTCTACGTCAAGATGAGTTAATCGTGGACAATGTTGTTTCTAGCCGAAATTGGGGCAATAACCGAATGAGCAAAGATTATGATTGAAAGAGGAATTATAATTATGATTCCACAGCTTAACAGAATTCCAGTTCGTAATTTGACCATACTCCCGTGATTAAATTTTTGAGAGCAGGTCGTATAAAACACAATCTTGTCTGACGTTAAATTTGTGAGCTACACGTGAACCCATAGATCTCAATCTGATTCGGTCATTGACTCTTTCCAGTCCCATTCTATTGGGAATTCTAACTGCGTAAAAATACTCGAGCTGCCACCACACTAATTCTCTCTTGGGAATCTTATCAGTTCTGTACTGTAACATCAACTTTGTTTTGTATTGGTCTCGTATCCGTCGAAGTTGTTTTTCTTTTTAGTTTGTCTCTTTGTAAACTATTTCATTTTTATCTACAGTTGGTTGGCAATATGCGTTTAGCCATAATTATAGTCCTTTGTTTTCCTCATGCAAAAATAATATTAAAATGATATTTGGTGTCATAATGAGCACCCTCGATAGTTATATCTTTACTCCTCACTTTGTTTTCAATATATTATTTAACTATTATTAATCGTTCCAATGTGAATGGTCTCGATATTTGTATCTATGCTCCTTATTTTTTTTTTTTATTATACTTTTAAAGTATATTGGAATATGATTAAATTGTCATCATCAACTGCTAACCTGTCTACAGCGAAGCATGCCTGAATAGAACTTTTTTGGCTGAACCTATCAAACAATATAGTTTCCTAATGATCTTAATTTTTTCATCTTAAATTTGTTCTTTAAAGTTTCTACTATCCAAGTTTGTCTTTATTTTCTTTCATATATCTATGGATGATAGAGTATCGAATATTTTCTACATCTTCACATATGTCTAAGCGCATGTATAATGATATTCACGGTATTGTAATATGTTCTCAGACCGGCCCTATATATCGCCTATCGCATGTTGCACTTTTGAAAAAACAATTTTTCCCCATTCTTTATCCATAGCCTCCCAATAGATCACAACAAACCGCAGCACAAATTTTGTTTGGTATTATATAAGATTTACTGTGACAACACAGCGACCACTTCGGGAAAGACTAATCCTGCCTGCATATTTGTCCGTTTAGCTTGTCTAGTTTCCGCGGGCGAAACCGTTGCTGTCTGATGTGGTCTTGAACTCGCGACAGAAGAGTTCCTTCAGATCTCAGGGTGGGTCTGCATTGTGCCACCAATGCCCCTGGTAAAAATGGAACTTATGGAATGAAACAAAATTGCCCATGTAGTACTCACTTGTCTTACGAATCCAAGTTCACCATCAAAAGCATATCAAAAGAAAGAACACAGGCCAACAAAATATGCTTGTGTTCAAGAAACAAGTTATTGTGAGATGATTATTTGAACGTGGAGAAAACGTTGAGCTTGAATCAAAGAGTTTTTAAAACAATATTTCGCATTCTTATTGATTTCTCATTTGACAATTTTTTATTTATAATATAACGTTAAAGTAAACGAAGTTTTATATAGCTATTCTATGTTTTTAAAAAGCTATGATAGTGCTGCAATAAGTGAACTTTCCCGGAATACCTCAGGGACCTTCTGAAACGAATTTCGTCACCTGTCCGACAGAGCTTATCAAACCTACGAATTTAAAATAAGTAATGGGGCTTTTTCCCAAGCACTTGAGACTTTTCCTTTTCTGTATTATGATAAATACGAATTGATAATAGGCGTATGTCAGTATCTCTAAAATCAGAATGAAAGTCAAGAGTTTTTTTTCCGCATATAACTTTTTTATGACATAAATAAAATTGCTTATCTCTAAATCTTGCCTTTCTTTAAACGCTGGTTTCATGAAACCTTAATTATCAGAGAAAGGGTCAAACACTATCTAGTTTTCGGTGCGAATGACTTTGCTGTCAAGGGACACCACAGCATGCGATGTATAGAAGATCAGGTCTGGTGCACTATGTGAAAGCCATCTAAAGTTAATCTTTTGATAAAATGGTTTGGACCGGATCAGGACGGCAATGGTGACTTTGTTCTGGCCCGATGGTTTTGTTTTAAGAATCTACCACTCTCTGATATTGCTTATTTGCAACTGGTATCCATAACATTCTTCTCCTTCTTTGGGTACCTTGTCTAGAACAGACACTGGCGATCATGTTCCTCCACTCAAACCTATTCTCAGTTAACTTAATGAATGTGTTGCTACCCTTGCCTGATGCCCATGATTTAAGACTTTCTCTGTCTACCTCTACTGCGTTTGCCTTCAATCTTTCCAGTAAATAGCTAAGTGTTCTAAACCTTTGTGTCGGCATGTGTGGCCTAAAAACTGCAGTTGCTTCTGTCTTATGGTTTCAATTAATGATCGCTCAAGATTAGCCTCTTTAGGTACCAATTCATTGGACTTTTTTCTGTCCATGATATCCTCATCATTCTTCCGATAAACCACATCCCTAGTGTTCCTAGTTTTTTCTCTGTTTTCTTGTTTATTGTTCAACACTCAGTACCATACTAAAGTACTGACCATACAGATCTTTTCATTACCCTTTTTTGGTTTTCATACTTATGTCTCTGTTTGCCAGTACTGGTTTCATTTTTTGGAAGGTATTTTTGGCCTTACCTATTCTTTTAATTATTTCACTTGTGCATCTACCATTTGATGTTATCAGGTAACCTAGATATTTGAATTTTGTAGCTTGTTTGATTTATTCGCTTTTGCTAACGAGATTGCACTTTGGGCTAGAGGATTTCTTTGAGATGATCATACATTCCGTTTTCTTTACATTCAAAGACATGCCCATTCTTTCGCTTTCTAAAACTACAGCATCTAGAAGTTTTTGGAGTTGTTCGCCAGATTCTTCTATTAAAATTGTATCATCTGCATACCGGAGTTCATTAAGGTTCTCTCCATTTATTTTTAAGTTTGAAATACCATCATCAAGATTACTTAAGATTATTTCACTATATAGGTTAAAAAGATCAAGAGATATTACACATCCCTGCCTCAGACCTCTTTTCGTGGCTCTTTTTTCATCTTTTTTGGGAACGATTATTTTTCTATGACTTCATTAAGTTCTGAGATGTTGTTTAAAGTCTCATATTTATTGTGTACAGCTATAGCAATTTTGTCTCTTAGTTTTTTCATCAGATTTTAGTAAGTCCATTTGGAATTTAGGATGAGCCTTTCCCGTTCTTAATTTCTTAAGCTCTATCTGAAACTTATACAGTATCGGAATACAATCCGAATCACAGTCGGTTCCGGCAGTGATTTCAATTTTTTCACTGCGTTTCGCAATCGTTTCTGAATGAGAATACAACGTATTTTATCCATAACATTAGACTTTGAAAAAAAGTTATGAAATTCCACATGGCTAAAAAAAAATGCTTGCGGGTACAAGTTGAAGTCATGCATTGGAAGGAAAGTTAAAATAGACGCCTCTTTTACATGAATCACAGTCTGAAGTCAAATGAAGAAGATGATAATAAGACTTTGTCTCCTATTGTCTTCACTTAATGAAAGGTTCATGAGGAAAATGATGCATTATAAATTGTTTTGATAGATAAATACCAGGCTTATAGGTAGGTAGATAGATAGCTAGATAGATACACGAATGCAAAGAAAGATTTGCTCTATAGCGAGTCCCCTGCTTGGCCCAATCGTCCGGGAACCAGGAGTAGGCTCCCGATTGTTCTTGGCGTACAGTATTTTGAAATAGTTTAGCATTGCTTTCCGCGCCGCCATTACTTTCACCGGGTCTTAAGAAACCTGGCTACCCATTTAGTGTAAAGTAGACGTATAAAAGCAATGAAAAACTGTCTTGACTTGGAGTTTGATCTCATGCTTGGACCTTTCACGTCGGCCAACGACTGCCTTCCCACATGAGCCACCGCTCCTACAACGAAACGCAGTGGTTGATTCAGA
>BLXT01005617.1:2210595-2221730 GCA_019648995.1 Plakobranchus ocellatus
TAATAATAATAATAATAATAATAATAATAATAATAATAATAATAACAATAATAATAATAATAATAATAATAACAACAACAACAATAATAATAACAATATAGTCCTAAAATAAATGAAAAATAACAAAATAAAAACATGACAAAGAATGTACAGCTGAAAACTGATGAGAAATGTTTTGCATTAAAGTCTCATAAAGCGAGCAGAAAAAAAATATGAAAAAATATTTCCAAACTATCTGGTTTTTCTCCTGGGCACGCATTAAAAGCGCAAATGAAAGGGAACTAATTAATTATTAATAATACAAAATGGGTTCCCTTTTGACACGGAGCGTTTATTTTTACTCGAGTATACTTGTTTTGGTTATTTCACTAGATTTGAGCGCAAGGTTGAATGATTGCCAGAGGATTTGGTAATACATGCAACAAGGTTGAGCAAACTGTTTTAAAATGCAAAGCAAAGAGAATGAAGGGTGACCTACTTACATTGCTGCAAACCTATTAAAATAATCTCTTTTGAAAAGCTTGAAGAAAGGCATAATATTCTATCAATCTAGTTCTATAGAATTAAGCGAAAAAAGTTTTAAAAATGAAAAAAAGTGCAGTATCTGCTAAAAATTACTGAACAGTAGGCAGAATACATCGAAGTTTTCAAAGATTTTAGGTAACGAATTCTATAGTTGTTCTCCGTAACTTATATAATTCAAGGAGCACGTTTATAGGGAACAAGGTTGAAAAGAATACATCAAGAATGCTTCCTTCGGGAAAAAATGAAGTACCAAATGATCTAGAAGCTTCTTTACAAGTGTATGCTTTTCGTATAATTATTTGCTTCCATACCGCATAGCTGCAAATAACGCACGATTTTTGCCTTTTGTTTGGTTGCGATAGCACCCATTCTATAACACAGCGACTTAGACCAAGACGTTCAATCTATATTTTTGTGATTTTTTGTGCATTAGTAAGACATAGAAAGACGTAAGAGGCGGAAGTCTGCTTTGAGTCTCACACCATGTTGGTTAAAGCTAAGAGGCAAACGTGTTATACAATTGTTGCATTGCAAATATAACATAGATCGAAGTAAAAGCAACATTTCTAAAAGAGAAGGTAATTTCTTCGCTAATAAGCCGAAACTCATCTAATAATTAAAAAACGGACAGAATAGTGCATACGAGAGACTGAGGCACGTACCTGTCTGCTAGAGACCTTTGAGAAAAATTGGCATAAGAAGAAACAGTTTTACAATAAGTTGAAAATAAACGCGGCAAAGAAGAGCATAATCATAATCTTAATGATTACAGAATTCATGCCATAGTCGGTAAGATGAACAGATTTTCATGATTGTGTAGTTCGAATGTTAAGAATGTTGACAGAGGTTTATGAAAAGATTATAATTATGATGATAAAAATTGTGAAGATAAAAGACATCAGATAAGATGTCACGTCAATAATGATTCTAATAACAATCATAACGTTGAAAATGATCAGCAGAGGGCAACAGTCCACAAATTTTAACTAGTAATATTGAAGTGATTTTATAAAGGAGCGAATGTGTGCTATTAAAAGGCCTCAACTGCTGTAGACGTCCATTGAAATGGGCTCATTTTTCAAAGTAAAGCTACAATGCAGAACTTCTTGATTTTCCATACTTTAATTATAATTTTTTTTTTACTGTATCGTTTTAGTCAAACTAATTATGTATATCTCCGTGTCTGTATTGACAGATTGTAATGCTTTGAAACGAAGCAGCTTGACCAAACACTCCAATGAAAACTTACCGCAAGCCTACAGTGATTGTATAAGTGAGTGTGCTTCGACTTTGAGGTTTAACTGCATTTTTTGTTGCTGCCATGCGTGCATTAAAAGTCTGAACCTGGGATTTTCGTAAAACCTTAAAAGTCACAGCTTTTTATTATTTCCCTGATCTTTTTTGCCTCTAATGGGGACACCCTAGACATTGCCCAATCAATAGGTCTTTACACAGATTAAACCTTTTAGTTGATCAAGATCTTCACCACTCGAGAAAAGAAGCTATCACTGGAAAGGGATGAGGGGAAAAAAGCGAGCCTTTTCAAAGCAAGAATGGAAATAAGAGGGGAAGAAAGCCTAATCATGCTTCTCTTCACAAACGCACATATACTGAGTAATTTTTGTGATTAAAAAAAAAAGACTACTGGCGGGGATAATACTTTTTTTTTTTTTTACAGATTTTCAAAATAAGATTTTTCCAGAACCGAGGAAAAGAAGAGTGCATATTGGAGGAAACAGCAAACACAGTTTCCTATTGTGTTTGGGCAATAAATTTCTTTTTTGTTTGCTTATAATTTGAATTTTTTTTAACAATAATAGCTCGTGAACAATACCTTTAGATAGATTAACTGAAAAAAATATTAAAAGGCAGTCAGGCGGTATAACAGTGATATGGTTAAATGAGAATCAATTTCTTCGTTTAAGGCAGAAATAAGGAAAGACAGTTTTAAAGACAGAAGATCAGGCCAACGGTTAAATAGTGGGATAGGGTGCAAGATTGGGGACAGAGTTCTAGACAAAGAGCATGCAACGTACGACTGATCGACCTAGAAATCCATGAATTGTTTGACTGATAGAATGATCCAATGATTGCTAGGGTAATACAATGAATGTTTTGTTATGTTGCTGAACGCTTAAAAGTTGTTAACTGGCTGAGTAATATATAGATGTGCAAGAAGATTAAAGTGATTGTCTCATGCCTTGGTCGATTGACTGTTGCTCCCATTGGTGATTATTTTTTTATTGAGTATATTATGGCTGGTTTATTGTTTGTTGTTTTTTTTTTGTTTAAATTGTTCATTGATGATTTGTTTATTGCTTGGTTAGAAAAACGAGAGATAACATAAAATAATGTTTGAGTGCTCAGTTGATTTGCCTGTGGGACGACTTAATTCTTGGCAGATCGTATTGATTGGGCTATAGCTGCCTGCTCACCGTTTTTGTTTTTTCTTTTTTCGGTTTTTGTTTTTGTTATTTTCCTCCTTGGTTTATCATTTAATTTGATTTATAGTTCCCGTATTTCAGCGAACTTAATACTGGATTGTTGATTGATAGATTTAATTATCAATCCTTGGGTAGTGGAATAGACTGATCCATAAAATTGATACACAAACATTGATTTAATTCATTGCATTCATTGGTTCATTGATACAATAAGAGCCAGAACGAAGCCAAAGAAATATACTCTTACGAATAAATGAAGAAGCGACTGTGGCGTTTTACAAGTCTAATGAATCGCCATAGATGACTAAAGTTTATAATAATTTGATATTATATTTGAACTGAAGACAGCTGCAGTACCCTACAAACAAAAACATTCACAAGATTGAAGTGTGTGCTAATGGAGATGTCACTGTAAAAAAAACCTATAATTTTCTGTAACGTCATGCTCTTTTCATCAAACATCAACCAGTCTCTTTTATCCAGATTGAGCTAAAGAAATTTTGTTACATGGTACAGCACAGATACAGAGCATGTTTGGACATAAAGCCTATCTCCGATACAAATATGATGTTTTGAAATGACGCTAAAACAATGTTAGCCCAGCATTGTTTTCATTTTTCTTTGTCGGGCAAAAGTTGACAAAAAAATACTTGATTAGTCTTTACAGCTGAATTTCTCCAAACGCCCATGGCTAACTTAATAACGGTGCAGATCGTTTTTTGTTTTTGTTTTTGTTTTTTTGTTGTTGTTGTTTTGTTTTTTATGATTTGTTGTTTTGGTTTTTTTTTTTTTCGTTTTTCTATCATTTGTTTTCATCGAGAAATGGCCTCCAATTTATGCAAAATAATACTTAAATAGCTCGTTCCAAAGATAGAATGAGGTGAGTTCCAACAAAATATTTTAAAAACGTCATTTTACAAGCATCAATTTGCAAATTCGAACAAAATTTTTTTTCTATAGAAGCAAAAGTAGAAAAAAAAACGGGAAAAAATCAAAAAACAAGGTGAGAAAGCGTGAAAAGATGCTAAAAAAAGACTAAAAAATGATAGATTAAAGTTAACAAAAAGATAGGGTGCTAGAAGCAATGTTGGAATGTGCAAGCAACAGTTAAAATTTTATATTTTTTTATTAATTGGGACAAGAGGAATGTATAATTGTTTGTAGAAAGCTGTGAGGTGGCGTGCTATAATCTTCACTGTGAGAGTAATCCAAGAGAGGTGAGGGCATTTCATATACAGCATACTTTTCACAGTAGGACAGGCTCCATATGGTTTTATAAGTGAGAATGAATATGTTATAAGACTTCGCAACAACTGGTTTTAAGGCTTTCTGGGAAAGTTTATATTTTTTAAAAGTTTTTTTGAAGTGTGTAGTGACCAATCACTTTAAAATTCAGAAAACTTAACAAGTACGTTTCAATTAGAAAGGATGGGTAAAAGGTTTGGTCAATTACATGTTATAACAATCAATGCCTTAGTCAATTATTTTCAATAATCAACAATGGAAAATGATTATGCCTGTTTAAGTTGGTAAAACAGATGCCTTTATCTTCAATGTATACTAGAAGCATATAATTATTTCCTAATTTCAAATAAAAAGGATAAATAAATCAATCTTTCTGAAAATCTTTCATGATCATTACGAAAGGCAAAAAACAAGATAAGATATTTTATACTAGTGTTGAAAAAAGCTATGGAACCAATCAATAAAACTATATGAGCGGGCAATAATTTAAGAACAATAATCTCGTGAAGATTTTTAGTAAATATAGCTTGTTTACAAGAGTAAGTGAGCGAAAGAGAAAGAGAGAGAGAGGAGGAGGAGGAGGGAGGGAGGGAGAAAGAAGTGGGGTGGAGTATAATTGGAATGCAAATAGAGAACCTCCTTGTAAAGTACTTTAATTTAAATCAGTCTTTTTCCAGAATTCTGCTTCGTTAGATTTTTTTTTTTTTTGTTACTCTACAGTAAAGCATGGTGGCAAAACAAAACTAAATACAAAAATCCAGAATAAGAATGGTTTGTGAAAGAAATACAGCACATTTAGCATGGTAAATATCAAACGACATGATGTTGGGAAATGACATGAGGGAAAAATTAACAATGTAACTAGCCACCAGATCTTAAATGATAACTGGGCAGAAAAGACAAAAACCTTTAGATAGATGCTTACTTTTGTATAAGGGCGTTGATCTCCTTGTGATCACCAGAGCCTGAAGTTTGAGTGTTGATTGGTCCCTCCAGACTGGCCGATAGGGACTGACCAAGGCCTGAGCTGCCCAAAGACTTGCTGCCTCCAGTACTAGCGCTGCTGTTGTTGTTATTGACATTGCTACTGGCGGAGCTGCTAGAGGGCAAAGTTGCCCTCAATGACGCTAAAGGTGAGGAGTCGCGCTCTCGTCGGGGAGAGCTTAATATTGGGCTAGTTTTAGCTGGTGATGGAGCCGACGTCCGCATGAAGGACGATTTTGTGCTCGATGGGGTAGATATAGACGTGGTGCTGGTGGTGTTGGCCACGGGAAGCTCCGATGAGGAGGATGTGGAGGCAGCGAGGGCGGAGAGGGCGGAGAGAGTAGGTTTAGGAGAGGTTGGGGGAGGAGGTAGCATTTTTCTACCAGGTCGTGTAGTAGTAGAGGAAGCGGCGGAGATAGGGCTTGTAGAGGTAGTTGCTAGGACGACGCCATCTTGCCTCGCTAGCGGTGAGATTGGCGTTTCCTGGCTACTTCCGCCCTCCTGACTGGTGCGACGCATGGGAGCTTTTGAAGGCGCTCCACCCAATCCACCTCCAGCGCCACCACCGAATCTTCCCTTAGGAGAGACAATCTTAGAGGAGACGAACCCTGGCAGAGGTCTGACCCCGCGTAACCCGTCACCAGGAGCAGGAGAGGAAGAAGCTGACGAGGTCTGCTCATCCCTGTCGCCATGGCTGCGATATTTAGAGATGAGAGACTGCAAGCGATGACTGCCTTCCGTGGCTGGTCTGTCTGAGGACTCTGAAAAGTAGAAAAACGTTAAAGATGAGGCAACGTGAGTAAAATTGGACATACAGTGTCGACAGGACAACCTATGGACTCTTTAGTTTACTTATTCCTTTATCCACAAAGTGTCTCTTTTATCATAGGTAAAAAGAACAAACCTTTTAATTTCTGGTCTTTCATATGACTTCTGCAATTTCTACCAATGCCTAGAATTCCAGCAAAAGGTTTTTGAAATAACCTCCTTGAATGTGTCAATATATTAGTTATATGGAATAAAAATGGCTCTCTAAAGTTTTCTTTACTCACTGCCTTTATATAAAAACAGAGCAGCGGATATTTTAGCAGCACCACATCGGCCAATTAAACCTGGTTACACAGTTAGATTCATCAGCTACAAGTCAAGAGGGAGATTTGGGAGAAATAGGGCTGAAGAAAAGAAAGAAATCTTTAAAAGTACACTTTTACTGCATCAGTGTTAAGAGACATTTGAGGGAACATCAGACTGGCAGCTCTATCTTACTTCAATACGCATGGATGATACACATGTAGGAGAAAACCAAGGTGAGAAAGTCACAAACGATAATGGTTTACCTGTATCAGGTGATGGTGGAGCGCTGGCTGGTCTTGGTTCTAGGCTTGAAAGAGACTTGCTGAGAAAAGAACTCTGGTTTCGATTTTTATTGAAGGTCCCATTCTGTTGAGTTTTAAGCTCAGAGATATTTTAAAATGCATATGACACCCCGGTTATGAGGTCATCAACAATAATTATGATCTATAATTTTTTTAACGATTATGACTTCGAAATTTGTTAAACCAATTGGCTTAAAATCCTGGTATACTTTATCAGACTCTAAAAATAATTGTCCTTATTGTCATCACAAAGGTCCTGCTCCTCTTTCTTCACATGAAAGCAGTTTTACAGCCCTTTTATCAAAATATATTATCTTTACAATACACTAAAATAGTATGTAGTTTCCAGATTTTTAATGTGATTTGATGGGTTTATTTTCCTACGCAATAATTTTAAAAATTATATTCTTAAAACATTACTTTCATAACTTTTTTCCATCTGAAAAAAAGACCCAATTATTTCGACAAACCTTTTTCACTAATACTGATAAAACCTTTTTTTTTTCTTTTATTTGTTTGTTTTATCTGAAATCAGCGGTTCTTATATCGCCATGGTACTAGCCATATGGCCTAGATCCTTTTTCTAACTTTTGAGATAAATTAATAAAAACATTTGCTTTTGCGCAAATTTTGTGTTTTCACAGCAAAATTATGCATACACAGCTTTAGAGAAGTGAGGAATCAGATAGGGCCAATGTTTTATGGTATGTCAATGACTTAGGCCATTTGGATTCCATAAAAATGGACTTGAGCCATTTCTCAAAATGACTTAGGCCATTCGGATCTTGTGTCAATGGACTTATGCTATTTGTCAAAATGAGTTAAGCCATTTGAAACCTGTGGCGATGGACTTTTGATAAGATCAACTAACTTTAACTATAATGTTATTTAATTATTATAATACTGTGCACAATGGTCTTGCTATAGGTATTGTAAATATTAATACTACGCATAGTCAAGTGATTATATATCAATTTTCAAGCTATCAATTACTCCAAAGTAGATTTAGGGCATTCTGAAAAAGGAATTCATAATCTTGAATTTTATGTCATCGATACAGCCATTGTTTTCGTTATTGACTTTGATTCAGTCATGGTGCTTGGTGATTTAGGCCATTTGGCAATATCTCCTTTCACCCGGGCCTTGACTTAGGCCAAAACAGCCTTAGATGCCTATTGATCTAAATCAGACTTAGATCACTTGTGCACCAGGATCATTAGGCCTACTCTTTTCGTGACTTAGGCTCAAAGGCAAAAATCACAATTCTTTGTTAATTATTGGCATTTTTTTTATGAAACCTATAATAGCACATGCAGGGGATAGTTAGGGAATAGTCGATATGCTAGTTCATATTTGGCCTAAGTCTGATTTAGGCCATATGGCTGGCACCATGACGATATTTAGAACTGCTATTATAAGTCACACCAGATAAAAGCGCGGTTTTTTTCTCAAAGATTTGTATGGCAAAGACAATAACCGATACGATTACTTACTTGTTTCGCTTTGACTGCTTCCGCCAGCTCTTCCTGAAGGGATTCTGCACACAAAAAAATAATATTAAAAAGTTTATTACATAGTTTTATAAACAAGTGAAATAATTAAAGAAGAGGCAAAAACCGTAGCACATCGTTTAAAATAGACAGTAAATAAATGAGAAAATAATCTTCGTATAAAACATGTTGTGAGAAGTTATGGAATTTGGTACCGATAATGAAATGAATATTATGATGATGATGATGATGATGATGATGATGATGATGATGATGATGATGATGATGATGATGATGATGATGATGATAATAATAATAGTAAACAACAAACTAACTGAGAGAAAAAAATTTAAAATGAGTAAACTCCAAAACATTGAAAAACATAAATAAACAAAAAAGTAATAATAGTAAAATAATTGGGTTAAACCTTTTTTTCAAATATCCAAAAACTGTGAAACTCAAATCAATACAGTCAGATTTTTTCATGTGTTATCTATGTGTGTGTGAATTTGAAAATTAAGTGTACGATGAAAAGTCATTCTGATCTTTTACAATGTTTTCAAATAAGGAAATCTAGCTCATAGGCCAGACAACTACTGTGCAACAGCCTCAACTTACAGTGTTTACTTTTTTTAAAGTTAAGTATAACTACTTCATGTACATGTATTTATTTTTTTTTTATTTCAACATCATTATAAACAAGCATAATAATTACGCACGAACTTCATTCTTGAAAACAAATTCATATTAAATTAGTCCAATAATTTTATTTCACTCATAATACAGGCTCCTTTACTTAAGAAAGTAATAGGAAAACTTACTTGCGGATCTCGACCGTTTCCTGGAGAAGCCGAAAAAGGATAAAGATTAATGGAATAGTTATGTTTCATTTTTACGATATTTTTTCAATTTTATTAAATGAAGTTCACGCCATCAAAAGCAAAAGCAATGTAATATATTTAAAAACAAAAAAAACTGACGTGCGTGCAGTGAAAATTGGATGAATTTTTATTGTTTTATTTTTTACATTATTGAGAATTTCATAAAATAACCATATTGACATTCAGTTAAAATCTAAATAATCAATCTAAGCTCTGTTATCTTTCTCTTTCTTTCTCTATGTCCTCTCTCTCTCTCTCTCACTCTCTCTCTCTCTCTCTCTCTCTCTCTCTCTTCCTTTTTTTCTTTTTCCTCTTCTCTCTCGCTCCTCCCCACCCCCCCTTCTCTCTCTTTGTGTACCTTTCTTCAATAGCTTCCACTTTGCGTATCTCTTTTTTTCCTCTTTCCACCCCACCCACTTTCTCTTTTATACCTTTTGGCTTTTCTTCATTTACTCTACCCAATTTTGTTTTTCACTATCTTTTACAACACCACTTCCATGAACCTCCCAACCAAAAACGCCTTCCCCCATCCCCTTCCAGTCCGGAAGAGTGAGAGACCCTTCATCAGAGACAGCGTAGCTTACAATGCCATTTCTTGCTCTTCCTTCTGTTCGCCTGCCAGGTCTGACGCAAGTGTGTCCCTGATTTGGGTCACTTCCTCTCGCAAAGCCTCGTTTTCACTCTCCATCTGACGCACAGCTTCTCGCAACTGATTCACCTCCTCACTTCTGCTCAAAAGAAAAAAAGAAAGTGTACGTATTATTTTACCACTTGTGGTGGTGGTACTGCTGCTGCTTCTGCTGTTACAGCTTCTCAGTACAAGCTTATTCACGCAAAGAAAAGTGTGTGTGAGTATGTACCTGACTTCAGCCTCGCCCCGGGACCGTCTAACATCCAGCTCCAGGGTCTCTATAGTGTGGTCTTTACTCTTGATCTCGCCCATCAGCTCCTGCAGCTTCCCCCGCATCTGCTGCAACTCTGAGCTCACATCTTCCAGGCTCTCCTGGGCAGATAGTATCAAAATGGCGTCTAAAAATATGTTACATTCTTCATGTGGAAGTCATTTTTCACTGTCTTTTAACTTTTTATTCCTTATTTTGATTTTCTTGCTGCGTTGAATCTTGGACTTGATTGTGTGTGTGTGACAGTTCCCTTTTACAGGAGAAGGAAGGGAAAGANNNNTGAATTCCTTGCTCTTCTTCTTATTTAAAGTATGCTTTCACATTAACAGTATTTCACGTCTCTCTTGTGGAATATATTGGAAAAGGTACGCTGTCGCCCATGTGATATTTGACTTGTTTCTACACTAAAACCTCGGTTTCGTAAAAGCGAAAATCTTGTACAAAGTTTTTTCAAGAAGGACTTTTTGAGACTTTTTGTTAATTCATAGTTTTGCAATTCCCGGTTGGAATAGTTTTTTCAATAGAATAGGCTTGTTTTCAGATTTCCAGATTTTTCTTTTTAAAAAGTGTTTGGTAAGTTTGTTTATTCTGAACATTCATTTGCTCATCATTTGACACTGCAAGAATAAGATTCATGTCAAGCTGTTTGTATTTGGATAATGAATGCTGGTAAAATTAAATGTTACTTGTAGAATGTTGCAGATCACACACAAAAAAATGGAATCATTGCTCTTAATACTGTCTATAACGCCATTGGCGATGTTTCCAAATCCATATATACAAAATAAAGAAGCTAGTATGTGTGTTACTTTTTTTTAATCCAGTTTTTAATTTGACATACTAAAATTAATGAGCTTGTAAAAATGTGATACATTATGCTGTAGTGATAGTTTTCAATAACGTTTTCAAATTTCCCTCCAATCATTCCTATTAAAACAAGCTAAATATCATAAATATCACGCAATTATATTGCATATTGGCCGCTAAATCCATTTTTTTTAATATGGTGCACAGAACTAAACACATCAAAATGGCTAACAGTTTCATTTAAAAGAATAAAATAACCTTTCCAAACTCATTGAAACATAGTAGAACAACATTGGTTAAGACAAACAACTTTTCTCAAGTGTAACAATTATGTGTGCATTCACCGAGTTCTGTAAAAGAAGACTTGCGTGTTACGATTCAAAATCAAAATAATGAGAAACGTGAAAAACGCACCTACTTCCCTAAATGCATCCTACCAGTGCGCCTATTCCCCACTCCTTTCTCCACGCTTTCTATTTAA
>BLXT01005617.1:2225292-2239127 GCA_019648995.1 Plakobranchus ocellatus
GGGGGTAGTTATCAAACATGAAAAAGGATGAACAAGCAAACAGGAAAAACTAGAGAAAAGTCAGAGACAAAGAAAAAGAAGATTAAGGTAAAGAAGCCAGCCTGAACAAGAAATAAGCATTAATTGAGAAACAACTTGAGAAGACAGTTACTCAGACAAACTACCTGCTTGAAGAGAATTCCTTCTGCTTCAGCTGTGCCCTGGTCTCGCCAAGCTCTGCTGTTAGTTTACTGATCTGTTCTTCTGAGCGCTTCTTGCTGCCTTCCATCAAATTCAGCTGACCTTGAAGCAAAGTCACCTGTTTCTGAATCGCATCGCGTTCTTTCCTTAGTTTAATCATGTCTTGTTTTTCTGATAAAAGAAAAAAGTTCTTTGATACTATCTCCTAACGCGTATTCCTAAGTCGCTATTACTTTTAAAAGCATGGATAAAATGTGAAATAGGAAAAGAGTGTAAAAGAGGATGAGAAAGAAAATCTTCGATTCACTTTTTATGGGCCTTTTTATCCTCTTTTACAGTCACGGCCAAAATATAACAAGCTCATAATTTTACATTCGCTTAAGTTGAAGTCAACTTGATAAAATCGTGGTTTTTGCTTTGAAGTCTTGGAGATCCTATTCTACTGACACAAATTGGGTTTAAGGGTGCGAATGAAAGTTGAAAGGGGAGTAAAATAAAAATGATTCGATAATCTATAACTGAATGAATAAAGGAAGGACAAATTCATTGAATGACCGTCAAGTGAGTGAAATGTAATTGAACTAAAAAAGCAAAGGAAATCAGGTAGGAATAAGAAAACAACTCAATTTTAACAAGCTGGTATTCAGAAAAAGAATCGTACAAAATATTATGCTTTCGCAAACAATAACGCCAAGAAGTATATGGTTCGAGTCTTTTAAAGACCTAGCAATCGTAAAAGAGTCGGCAAAATAATAAGTTTGACCCTAGAAGTGTCCACAATGTAAAAGTATGTATACTTAATGGCGGTACATTTTAATCATTTCAAAATGAATTGTCCATTTCTTTATTAAAAAAAACAAACAGGGGAAATCAAGAGTATCGGCCCTTGACAGTTTTTGGGTTAAGTAAAACTTCCATTGCATCAGACACGAATTATAATTCATATTTCAAAGCCTCTGACCTTTGGCAGCCACTTCTCCGTCATGACCATAGTTGATGACAAACCGCTGATGCTTCGCGTCCAGAGCCCCGTATTCATGTTTTAGGTCATTAAACTCGGCCTGAAGCCGTACGTTCTCCTCGTGCAGCCTGGATTTGATGCACACATAGGAAGCGATCGTGTCATCGCGTGAGTGACAGAATGATAAATACCAAAGACCCGCAGTTTTGCGAATCAGTAGGAAAAGAGGCTTTATTTCTTTAATAGATTTGTTTTTGTGTGTGTGTGGAAAATGTGTCTTGTATTTTGGCAATACACAACTCTGAATATCATTAAACCCAATTGTTGTTATGGCTACAAATATGTTTACCGTTGCAAGCATAAATGTAGTGTTTTAAAGTATCATTGCGCTATAACAAAAGGAATTTTTGTTTCTTGAATTTTGAAGGTCCTAAATGTTATGAAGAAGGTTAACATTTTTTTTCCGCAAAAGCCTCAAAGATGCAAGCCTATATTTGGTGTGATTGATATGAAGCGTCAAGATATATTTATTAAACATCAAAAGATGATAACGATGACTATGATCATAACGGTGATGGTGATAATGATAACATTAAAGATAGCGATGACGAACGAACAGATTGAGGTTCGCGGAGGCAGAGATAAATAAATTTATGCAATGATTGTAATTTGCTAAAAAGAGACACTTGAAAAAAAAAATTAATGAGGCATATCACTTACTTTTCTGCCTCGGTTTTGGATATCCCATTCCCTAAGGTTTGTTTCATCTTGGAGTTTTCCTACGATATAGAAAAAAAAATCATTGAATTCTTCATATTCTTTTTCTATTAAGTTATTGTAAAACTTTTCTTTTTTAGCAATACTATATGGCTACGCTTTTCCTTTCTTTCTTTCTGTCTATATTGTCTTTCTTCGTCTTCTCCACCTCCATTTAATTTGCTCTATGACATCATGTGTCCCACTCCATCCACCCCACTTATTTCTTTCTCCGATTCCATTTGACTTTTCGTTTGTATGTGTGTGTCTATCTACCTATTTATCTATCTATCTATCTATCTATCTATCTATCTATCTATCTATCTATCTATCTATCTATCTATCTGTCTGTCTATAAAATCTATTTATCTATCTATCTATCTATCTGTCTGTCTGTCTGTCTGTCTGTCTGTCTGTCTGTCTGTCTGTCTGTCTGTCTGTCTGTCTATCTGTCATCTATCTATCTATCTATACATTATGTTTCTTGTATAAGTAAACTTATCTAATCGTATAATTCATATTGATAGGCGCCAGACTGCCAATTGCGAGAGCATACCTGATCGACCTGGTCCAGTTTCTGGGTCAAGGTCTCGTTCATGTCCCTGAGCTGGCGGTTGGCATCTCTAAGTTCTCCTATTTTGCTCTCCAGCTCTTCCAAGTCGGGTCTGTTGAACACAGATTCGCTTTTTGCCTGTAATGTTTCGGACATCACAAGCTAAAGTACACTATCAGGGTGGTAGAAGGTGATCATAAGTTTATTGAACTATCAAACAAAATTACATTTGAAATGTAATTTTCATTTTAGTTTTGACGAAATTTCATTAAAGCGAGTTACGAAAGGGTGATCCATTTAAAAAAGAGCTTTTAAATTACATATTAGACAGGCTTTTTATAGCGCATAGTGAATGGTACAGACATGTTCGAGTGATCAGCTAGAGGTCAATATTTCGATCACCGGTATTGGGGATAATGCAAACTTAAAGATAATGAGGGATATATATTTTAGACTTTATGAATTGCTGTTTTGTGTTACCTTATTTTTATCATGTCAGTGAATTAGTTTTTTTCCCTGCATCGATTTTTAGATCGCGTCCACAATTTATCATAGATAACTAAACACATAACAAAGGCTTTATATTTTTATTCTTGTCACTTTATGTCTTACCAAGGAAAATTCATAATAAATTGTTTGGACCAATCGCAAAGAAACAAGAAAAAACATAACATAGATACAGAATCCAGTACTTCCAACAAACATGTTGCCCATACAATTGAATACAGGTCAGGAAAATTTCCTGAGAAAAAAAAATTACTCTGATTACCAGCACTTCTTCCTTTTCTTGTACAAGCTTATCTCTTATCATTTCCAGATCAAACTTGCTCTTCCTGAAATGAGTGATACGATACGATTGAAAATGGGATAATAGGTTAGCAAAAATTATTGTTGACTGTCAATTATCCAAAAGCCTATAAATTTGTATATCTAGACCTACAATGATTACGTATTACCCAGGATTTCGTTTGATTTTCCAACTAACATCAATATAAAGATAGATTATTTAAACAGCAAAACGCCGAGATAAATAAGTTCCTTAAAATTTTCCCTTTTTTCCCTTTCATAAAGAAGTAAAAAAGTTCACAAAAGAATACTCAGTCCCGCTAAAAATTCCATTCCTTTTATCAAAATAACAACGGGAAATGTTTTGTGAGACAGAAAAAAGGCGTTATTCAATATACAACATATAAAAAAGCCAACGCAATGAATATTTTAAAAACATTCACAGCACTCATTGTAATGGTTTTGAATGTGATTTTACGCTTATATAAATATGGCTTTTCTGGTAGCAGAAATAACTGAAGACAAGGACTGAAGAGAAAGTCCTTACAATATCTTGTACCTTATAAGAGTGTAATCTAAGCAGAAGACTGAAAGAAATAGAGATATAAAGAGAGACAGACAGAAAGACAAAGAAAAGGAACATGATTTAATAAATAGAAAAATTACAGACAAATGGGTCAATGAGTGGACGTGTTAGTGAGACAGAAAAATAAATATTTTATATTATATATAGGGATTGTTAAAGGATAAAAGCTAAGACGGTGTATAATTTTGTTCGTAGATAAGAGATCATTTCGTAGCCTACTTCTACATTGTACATAATAATGCATATTTTGTTATAATTTTAAGCTGATTGGACTCTCTTGACTCCTAAGTGAAGAATACTGCCCTTATGTTAATTTAAGTGCTGTAATTCATAATTTCTCTTGTTAAAGTCAAGTTTCAAGTATTGATATTAAGGTTAGATTTTCCATGTCATAGAGTATTCTACATTACCTAAGTTGTTCATTTTCTGTCCTTAGTTTGTCTATCTGTTCACTGAGATGTTCCAACTCACTGAGTCTGCTCAGACTGTCCTCGGACTGGAAAATAAGTGACACAGATCAATATAGTTCAGAGGTCAGAGGTCAAAAGAGGCTACTTGTGTGAGCTTATTACTCAAATTGACAGTTGATTCTTCTGAAGGTTTGTGGCAAAGTGTGATAATAAAAGCACATAAAGAGAGACAAATTATTGCATGCATTTAAAATTAATTAGTATTTCGATCAAATAAACCAAGCACTAAATAAGAGACGCTTTTAATATTTTAAATAGCTTGTTTGAATTTTTATTTTATCATAATAACAGATTGGAATGCCCTAAAACAGCTCTAAGAAGTGGAGTCTTGCAACGCTTTTCCAAAGTATGTGCCGCTCTTTCTGATAAAAAAAGGACAGTTATCGTGACATCAATATAATGAATACTTAAAAGGGTATTTTCTATGGTAGGTGTTTTGTGCTATATGTATAACCTAGTTTCATATACATTTTTGGGCCGATCGATGACAGTAAAATATTCTTTAGAAAACGTTATTTTACTTTTTGATTTGATAGGTGTAAATATTAATAAGTGTAAGATATTAATAAGTTTGTCGGGTTACAAGTTAAATATATTTTTCAATGAAAAATATCGAAAAGGATATTTAGAGCCTCACATGCTTTGGTTGAAGGGAAAAAAAAAGTAAATGCAATATCTTAAAAAATACGTTTTTGCGAAAAAAATTTTCATATGTGCTTGATGAGGGCAAGGAGAAACAAAGTTGTTATTGAGCTACTCTCTGACTTTTGCATAGCTAAACTGATAAGTTAATAAAAATAAGTGCAAGGGTAGGGAATCAAAATTAAAGATTCAAAGATATTGATAAAATGGCATGCATTGGGTGTGGTCATAGAGCATGCAGGGATAAAAAATGTCACGATCATCCTTCAGATTTTTATTTTTTCCAGAACGGTTTATTGGGCAGTTTCAGGCTGAGAAAATGCTTGATATATTAGAGAAGATCGTTCCATGCAAAAATCACTTACAATATCTCCAGCCAACGCCATGTCTCCTGGCGATATCTCTCTCTCTTCAGTCATGGCAACATAAGCTAAAATATCTATTTCAAAGAAATGATCCCAAAACTTAAAGTCATCATAAAGGTTTAAATGTTTTAATGAAAAATTGTCAGGTTCGGCCTTGGTTTGGTATATAGGCTCAACAGCTATTTCCTCCTTGGAGGTACGCGTAGATGGTAATTCCTTTAAATCAGATTCTTCGACGTTCTCTTTTAAGGTCGATGAGAGCATGGTGTGGCATTTGAAATTCTCGAAGTCTCCTAAACTCTGCTGATTCTTTCTATTAAACTCCCAGCATTTCTCATGCGTTTTTTGACATTGTTGATCACATGGCCTGTACTCATCAATGCATTTATCTGCTAATGTTTCTGGACCATCTATGGAAAAATTCAAGTTACTCTCAACTTTACCATATTTCGATTGTAGATTTGTGGGCAAAAGATGCTTCTCGTCAGTTAAGCTGCACGCGCGGACAGTTGAATCAGCCGTTTTCGACATGCATGATTTGACATGCGACTGTCCACTATTGCTAGATATCAAAAGATTTTGCTCGGTCTCTTTTATGTCTGAAGAAGGGATATACTGTTTCATTTGAAAAGGACCAGACTCCTCTAAAGCGTCAGTTTGCTCAGTCTCATTATTTGCGCCTGGAGGAAGGATACTCTGTACAGTGTGAGGACTAGACTGTCCAGGAGAGCTAGATTTCTTGCTCTCACTTTCTGTGCCTGGAGAAAAGATATACTGTGTAATTTGTGTAGCACTACATTTTTCTAGAGCATCTGATTGCTCATTCTCAGTATTTGTGCTGGGAGAAGACATACACCGTGCCATTTGAGGAACAGGCTCTTCTTGTGCACCATGTTGTTCAATGCCATTATTTCTTCCTGAAGAAAATATGCACTGTGATACTTTACGACTAGATTCTTCTGGAGTCCTACATTGCTCGATCTCACAATCTGTGCATGGAGAAAAGATACATTGTTCAATTTGAGAACCACTAGACTTTTCTAGAACGACAGGGCCAGGTCTAGACTGAGCATAAAAGCTTACATTTTTCGTCAACACAGATTTCTGAGTTTCCAGAAGACGTATCATCTGTTCGTTCTCAGCCTTCTCCTGCAACAGTCGCCGGACCTCATCCTTTAATCTGGACAAGAGAGAGAACAAATTAAAAATTGAAGTTCATAAGTAATTTTAAATGTTTAAGCAACGAAACGAGTGAAAGAGCCTTATAATAAGTTTCGCTAGGTATTAGCATGAAATGATATAATAAATTCAACATATGGAAATATTTCTATTTATACTTTAAGATTAACTATCTTCAAAGTTTACATTTTTTCCAAAATTGTAATGCTGTTTTATTGGCTGAGGAATATGAAAGCTCATTTCGATTAATTTTATTGTTTCTTATCACTTTCATGGCTTTTACTGATGTTAAAAAAATTTTTTTTCATTGATATATTGTCATTGTGTTCCGCTCATAATGTAACCGACATTGTCGATGAACTGTTTCCTATTTTTGTAATATTTTACCTTTCAGCTTCCTCATCTCGGTCTGATAACATTTCGTTTTTATCTTTTAAAACCCGGATTTCCTGCCTGAGGCCAGAAACCTGAGAAATGTTTCAAAAGTTATGAACAATTAAGAAATATGTAATTTTGTTTTTGGCTTATGGAGACAAAAAATGTTCATGTCTCTTTATTTTTGTGTTGGATGGCATTGGGGGGTCTGATTAAAAATCAAAATATTGTCTATTAATTTTAAATTCATTGATTTACTCTATTGTTGTTCAGCAGTATTTTACATAAGAACTGAACCTAATTATATACAGGATCTTTGCCTTACGAATTTTTCAAAAATACAAAGATACGCTAACATAGGATTAAGTAAACATTAGAATTCGCCACTTTTATTTGATGCTATGGAACACGGAAATTGAATTCATGAGAAATCTTAGCCATCCTCGCAACCCCATTAAAAGATGATTCCATTTAATTTGACGTACCGTATCTTCCATCTCATGGCACCTGTCTGTAAGATTCTGGAGCTCAGACTCCTTGCGGGTCACAGAAGAGGTCAACCTTTCACAGGTGTTCTTCCAGGTGTCCAGCTCGGAATGCTGGAGTGCTGTCCCTTCTCGCAAACCTTCATTTGCATGAGCCAATCGCTGGAGATGGACAAAGATTGATAAATGTTCTTCTGTTCAACTCTTTTTTAATTTTTGTTTTTTATCGATGCAATATATTGTAGTATGTTAAGAATTGTTGTAATGTCAGTTTAAGGGTAATCTCAGGATGCTTTGGGGTACTTATTGAAGACGAAGAGAATCACTACTTACTGCCTCTAGTTCTTGAATTTTGTTTTCATGCTCGTTCTTTTGGTACCTCATTTCTTTTAAATCAGTCTGAGGAAGAAAAGATGAAAGTGTTTGAAAATGAAATATATTACTCACATCGAGTCATTTCTTTGTAAAGACGTATCTTCTCTCTCTCTCTCTCTCTCTCTCTCTCTCTCTCTCTCTCTCTCTCTCTCTCTCTCTTCTATCTATCTATCTATCTATCTATCTATATATATATATATATATATATATATATATATATATATATTGATCTATTTATTTCTACCTGAATATGTTTTCTCTCTCATTCATTAGTTCTATCCTTCTCTAATACTTTTTTTCCGCTCACGCCTTCTCTTTTTCTTTCTTTTTCCATTCTGTGTATTTTCTGTGATTATTTTTCCTGATTTTATTTTACACACCCAAAATTACAGTTTTAAAACCTTTTTTTCCATCAAACATGACACATATTTTCTATTAAAATTTTTACTACAATATAGATGCTTTGTTTCCTTATGACGTTTAAAGAACAAAACTATTTATTTAGGTTTCTAGATCACTAATGTGATGAATCTTTTACACAAAATCTTTTTCCATTTAGTGATGAACTGATGAATTGAATGATAGGTTCAAATCTGTAACATAAAACAACACACGTTATAGGAGAGTCGATTTTATTCACATGGCTTTAAAATTTTTAAGTATATCCGTAGTGAAAGTTAAATAGAGAAGTGTATAGGTACATGAAATGGTATCAAGGTCTTGATTTGTACAGATATGTGCATATTCATAATCATACTCATGAGGTTGTTGTAGAACATTGATTCTACAAAATCTTTTATGTATATTAAATTCATTTTAGGCTTAGTAATCAAGAGGAAAAGTAAATGAGAATAAACTTGTTACTGACCCGCATCCGTTGTATCTGTTCATCTTGATAATCGTGTGTTCTGTTCTGCTCATGGTTCTTGTCCGACAATGCCTGCAAAATAATGCCATCACTGATGATTAAGCATTATTTTTTAATCCCTTTTGAGTTACTTTTTATTAGCTTGCTTGCTTCCTTTGTTACCTCTTTGTGGTATTTCATCTGAATAGCTTTTTGCATGTTTTGTATAAGTAAACGACTTGTCTTTGCTTGATCAATCAAGGTAATTTTCTATTTCAAGATGGCTTTCACACGTACACAGATACACATACACACATGCATATATATATATATATATATATATATTTTTTTTTTTTTTAATATATACACACACACACACACACACACACACATCACACACATGATTACAGGATCATCAAAAAGGAGTGTGAAAGAAAGCGAGTGTGAAGCTTTCAACTTAACTGTCTCTATTCAAACATTATCAATACCTAAGCAACATTCACATTATATTGTGCAGCTCCCAAATCATTCTCTTACTTCTTTCGTATTTTTTTTAATGTTTATACTTTATACCTTGCTTTTCCCACAACTGGACCATCTTTAAGTATCGATTCGACTGGTTTTTTTTTTGTTTTTATTCAATGTTAAATATCAGAGAGAGTCCAGATTCCGGCCTCTCACTCCTTTTGGTTACTTAAAACGATGATCTGTTGACACTGTGTGTCATCTCTGTGTGCCATCTGTCCAGTGTGCCTACTGCAAGTCCCTCGGAATGGGGCGGGCCTGGAGAAGCGGAGCAATGTTTTAATGCCGCACGGTCACCTCTAAATCAAGTGATTCGTCTGAAGATTGCTAAAACATATAAGGTTCATTGAAAAACTTTTGAAGAATTAAAATTGAAACAAAATCGCATCCTCATCATCCTTGGTTCTCTTAAGCCCTGCCTTCTCACCTGATTTAGCCTGTCGATCTCAGACTGCATTCTCCGCCTCTCTTGCTCCACTAAGTCAGACTGTGAATGAAGCACCGCCTTGCTCCTTTCGAGTGACGCCACCTGTTCCAAAGAGCGCTCGTACTGACTTTTCAGGGTAGCTAACTCTGAGCTCAGTTCCTCGCTAACCTGATACAGGTGTTAAATAAGAAACATCATCAACTTGCTGTCAAGAATGAATATATATTCTTTTTCGCGAAAAAGGCACATGATTTTGTCAGCTTAAGATTCAACTGGGAATTCCAAAACATGGACAGAAAAGAAAATTGCAAGGCGGACATGATCTTTCAATTTAAGATAGGATCCCAAAAATAGCACTGTAGCCTATAGAGCGGTGTCAAGTGTGAGCAACTACCGGGCATCTGAATTCGCATAATATAAAAGAATAAATCAGGACCTTCCTGAGCGCTTGCGTTACAGTATGACCAGTCGCTTTTTGCCTCTCTTAGTTGATTTTTTACTTGTTTGCCTGCCATTTAGACCTACATAGGTTTCTTTGCTATTGTTGTTGATGCAGTCCTCTTTTCTTTCAAAGTTTAATGATTTTGCGTAAAATGCTAGTGCAGCACTGCTTCACAAACTTGAAACTCCAGAAGACATTGTTACTTTTTCTCATTTGTGCTCTAAAATCTAGTTATTTTCTTCATGAAGAGTGTTTCTTTGTTGAAATACTTTTTTTCAGATTTTCAATGTCTCTAACCTTGCCTTTGATTTGTGATTGTAAAATAAGTAAAGTAGATCCCACGCTTAGTCCAAGCATCGAGGTACCACGAGTAGGGTCCTGATTATTCTAGGCATAAGGCTTTATGAGGTGGTTTGCTGTTGCTTTCCTCGCCGCCTTTACTTTCGCTTGATCTTAAGAAATCTAGCTACTCATGTTGGACATAGAGGAGCAATGAAAAATTGACTTGGCCCGGACTGGGATTCGAACCACGGACCTCTTACTTGGTAGCCAACTGCCCTACCAGATAAGCCACCGCTCCCCATTGTGCCCATTGGCAAATCAGATCAACAAGTAAACCATCCGATTTTTTTTTTGCGTCTGATTCACATGATGAACATTTTTATAGAAAAGAATGATGCCTTAAAGACATTGTTTAGCTTGTTTAAACCAATTGAGATAAATACGCTCCTTCTGTTTGAATTCTACCTTCTTCACAGAGGCCAGCTCTTTGTTAAGTTCTCTCTGATCAAAGTCTCTCCGAACATCCATAGCTTTGGAACTGACACCAGGTGACTTGGAGGCCTGTTCATTCAGCTGATCCTCAAGATTGAGTTTCGCCTGTCCAAAAAAAAAACCAGTGTTAAATAATTAAAAGTATGTAAATGATCTTCATGTTTATCCTGTACAAGGTTTCTTCTTCAAGCTGAGAGGGTAAATTTCCTCCATCTTCTCTTCTTTTTTTCCATTCCTCTTTTTTCATCTCCTCACCGTCCTCACCTCTTTCCCCTCGAAGTTTTTCTCCTTCCCTAATTCTACTCCTCTTTTTCTTTTTTTTTTTTTTTCGTTATCTTCATCTTATTAACTACCATCTCTTTGCCTGACGGTCGTTTTTTTTTTTGTTTTTTCATTTCTCTAGTTCCAAAGGCACTAGATTCACTAAAAATTCTATCACCAAATCACCAAACTTGCCTATTTTCACTTCAATATGTAGCTTTTTTGTCAATTCTTCCCTCAACCTTTCTACCTTTTTCTGTCTTTTTTTTTTCTTTTGGTTCAGCGAGTATTTGAAGTAATCAGTAATCTATCTATATTCGAAGCTTTTTTCCTTCAAATGCATTTTTCCTATTTTACGACCTCAATACCTACCTTCATCAACTGTTCCTTGTCAAGCACCATCTGTTGTATTTTACCATTCATCTCTAGTTTCTCCTGAAACAAGCGGTCTCTGTCGGCACTAGTGGCTGCTAGTCTGGCTTTGATATCACTGATTGTGTCCTGGTAACCCTCCACTTGCCTGGCTGCCCGAGTCTTGTCCTAATGAAATAGGCAGGAATCTTAGACATAGACACTGTTAAAGTGATGATCATAATATTGATTATAATGCATATAACGAGTATTAAAGGCGCAAAGGTTATTATGGTGATGATTAGAATGACATTGCTGAATTAAGAAAATGATAAGAATGGCGCAGCTTAATCATTGCGATGATGATGATGATGATGATGATGATGATGATGATGATGATGATGATGATGATGATGATGATGATGATGATGATGATGAAAACGTGCCTCAGCCGATGACCTCCAGGTGGTGGACAGTCTCTCATTCTCATCCTTGACCGCCTGAAGCAGGCTCCGTAGCTCGATCATTTGACCAGCCATTTCTTGCACTTTTTTGGAGAGTGCTGAGTTGTCCTGCATAGGAAGTGGATAGGAGAAACGCTCTCAGCTAATACAATGATGATTGGTTTTTAGCTTACTACTTGTGTATCGATCTACTAGAATGATTCAGAGAGAACCATAGCGATTTCAATAATTTAAAATCTCGACAGTATCATTAATTCTTATGGTAAAAAAAATAAATTGATATTAGTTGAAAAAGTAGCCTTATTAAGTTTTCCCAGCATTTTATGATTGTTGGAAGCGTTATGCAGTTTTTTTGCATTGGCGTTTAAGTTATCACAGGAGTAGAGCTGGAAAACCTGAACTGGTATGGATTACTGCCGTAAGGAATATTTTTTACTCAAAAGAATTACCACAATATTCCATATAACCAGAGCATTTAAAGAATTAATACAAAAAACAAAAAGTTCCAAAACAAGTGCTATTATTCACAATGTACCCACCACTTGTGTGTTGAAAAGCTTATCATGAGAGTTGTGAATTGATTGATGCTGCTCACCTCTTTCAGTCGAATCGACTCATTTTTGATAGTTTTGTTCTCCTCATCTAAAGCACCAAATCTTGTTTTTGTGAGACAGAAAGCATCGCGTAGTAAAGCTATCTCTGAGTGAAGTTTTTCTTTCTCCTGTAATGTAAGCAAGTTCAATTCATGCTAGATGTTTACAAATCCTTTGGCACGAGAGCATCGCAACATAAATATCGTCTCAACAGAAATTAGGGAACTTGTGCGTACATGTCATGTGATATGAGGGAAAAAAACAAACAAAAACAAACTTCAAAACTATTTTTTTTTCCAACATGGTATTCCATACCAATACAGGCAAAGATAATAAGCTATTATCATACTCTTTAAAAAAATCATTCCATTTTCATTCAACACTCTTCTGCCGGTTTCTATTGTATATTCTTGTTTCTATTTAGACTTGAATTTTTTCTCCTTTTTCGCCTTTTGTATTACCTCTATACGATATCATAAAGATGAAGTTTCTATACTATGAGAAACGAAACCTTAAAAAAGGCCGTAATAGTAATATCTCTGCCATCCAAACAGCAAAAAAGAAACAACATCCCTGATTCCTATCGTTTGCTATCCATCTTGCAGTGGAATGTTTATTTTAGTCTATTTTACTTAAACATCTATGAAATTGGATAAAGAGAGCTATGAAAAACATAGGATCATAGGAAAAGCCGAGACCATTTTTCATGATCGGCTCTCGACCAAACTATTATCCTTGTGTGTGTGTGTGTGTGTGTGTTTCTGTTTGTCTGTCTGTCTGCCTGACTGTGTCTGTACTTGTGGCGAGCTGGGAAGGGGAGAAAGGTATGTGTGTATGTGGGGCTTGGGATGCGTGCTTTGGCGTAAAAAAAAGACAACAAAAAACTATTTTTAATTTTTTTTTTTTTAATTGCAAATAGAAAGTCTGTCTGGCGAAACTGTCAGACCTGCTGTAGTTTTGAGTTTTCCTCCTCAAGCAAAGAGAGTGCCATGGTGGTGTGGTCCAGCAAAGATATCCTCTTGTTGTTCTCACTCTCCGAATTGTGATGCTGGCTCTTCAGGTACTTCAGCTGATAGTCCAGAGCGCTGATTCTGGATGAAGTAACACAGGTCATGGAAAAGAATCAAACAATGAAGCAGAATAGATGTGGGAGAGTTAGAGAAAAGAAAAGAAAGAGAAGGGGTTGAGAAGAGGAGGGCTGTTGCTACTTTGGATTGAGTGATTAAAAAAGGGTGGTTAAGGAAAAAGAAAACTGTAAAAAAAAGAAGAGATAGGGGGAGGCAGAATGGAGAGAGAAAGAGAAAGCGAGAAAGAAAGTGATAAACAGAAGAATTTATGAATAATGGATTCACGACAATAGAATAAAAGAAAGAGACAGAATAATATTTAGAGGTTTGAGAGATCGGTTTTAGAAAACGATGACAACGATGATGATGAT
>BLXT01005617.1:2268617-2286191 GCA_019648995.1 Plakobranchus ocellatus
CCCCCCCCCCCCCAAAACGCACACACACACACACACACAAATAATTTTTTTTTTTAATTTAGCCCCAGTCAGTGGGTATTATCTCTTCAGAATGCATTTGCTAGTGTTCATGCATTGAATTTTTTTAAATTCTGCTTTACATCTTAGTTATCAATCTCAAATTTGGGGTAAGAACATTATTGAAGAACAATAAATCACTATAAAAGTTTAAAGATTTACCGTTTAGAATTTGAAACGAATTCAGCTTCATGAATATTGGAAAAATTGAAAACGTTATTAACAAAATTGCCGGGGATGAGGATCAGTGATCCATGTGGTTGCCCTAGACAGTAATCCTTTTATAAAAATATTTACAGGCTAAGTAATCATCGAGACAGAAAAATTATGCTTATGATGGCAAATACCACAAAGAACAAATTTTTGTTAAGACCCAGTTTTTAAAAAGTCGACTATTTTTCTTGTTGAGAAAGTCTCTCCTCAGTTTTTCAAAATATTGCTCAGCCCTTTAAAAAAATTAAAACAAACAAACAAAAATATTATATGAGTGTGACAGATTATTGAAAATCCATCAATGACAGAACCTAAATTGTTGAAAGTTTTGGTATTTTACATTTTAAAATCAAACATACACACACATACAAACCACACACACTCACAAACACACACACATACGCACAAGCTGTCACCATCACTTACCATGTCATCTACAGCATTCTCCAAAGCAATCTTCCATTGCTCTTCCCTCCAACCGTCTGAAGACTTATTTTGTTTCGATCTTTTCTCCCTCACCGATTCTTGGGGCCCTGAAGAAATTGAGTTGCTCCTGCAGCTGATACTTCCTCTTCCGTTGGCGGGGCTCTGTGATCTAGATCTGAGAGCATTCGCCACTGCACGAACAGCCGAGGGTGGTGGTCGACCACTCCGGAAACTTGAGGCTCGAGCTCTGCCTGAAGGAGAGGATGACAGCAAAGTTTCTACGTCATTTTTTGTCTTGTCTTCCTCTGGAGCGTGCAGGTATTTGTCTGGGGTAAAACTGCGGCTTCTTGAACGAGACCCCGAATCAGATGGAGATGGAGAGACGGGGCGTTGTACACTACTCGTCTTTATAGGAACATTTGAGTCCACAGTGACTGTCCACATGCTGAGACGCACAGCTTAGATTCCACCTCTTAGCTTCTCTTCAAATCGTTCACATTTTCAAATTTGTTTTTCTTTTCCACTGGCTGTTCAATTTTTTTTAGAAACTAAAATTATAAACACAAAATCTTTGTAAGGAATGTTAATTTGCGAATTTATAGTCAAATCGGGAAAAAAAAACCCTATTCAAACTGATTTGAACAAGAGGTAACCATCATATTTATACATTTAAAACGTTTCACCTTTATTATGGCTTCATCAGAACGAGTCTTTACATGATGGAGCCATAATAAAGTGAAAAGTTGCGTTGTGTAACTGTTTTACTTGCTTCTTGTTCAAGTTAATTGAAGTTGCAAGATGTCCTTTCGCTTTTGGTACTATTATATCATCCACCCCTGCATTTTCAAAATCCTTAGATTGATTATTTGTTTGTTGGAGTGTTTTGTCTGTTTTTACTATATCGAACTTATATTAATAAATAAATGGGAAATTTTTTTTTTAATCAGTTTTACTCACTATGTGTCCATACAGCAAGTAAATGGATTGCCATTTAAGACCCAGCGAAAGTAAAGGCGGCGAAAGAACAATAACAAACTACCTCAGAATGCCGTTCGCCAAGAACAGTCAGGACCGCACTCCTGGTTCCGCGATGCTTGGACCAAGCTTTGGCCCGATTTACTTTTTAACTCATAAAAACGGGAAAATGTGACAATATATCATAGCATATTTAAAGCAACATAGAGTTAGTGTTTTTGTTGTGTTTTTTTTTACGTTTGAGTTCATGAATGAAGCTAATGAGTCTTTAAAAACTTGCGATTTCATTGGCATCAAGATATGTGAATCATGTTTCCCCGGAGTTACGATAGCGATTTATTTTTCATAACACCAAAGTTTACGATTGGTTTTAACAAATTTTTTTCATATTTTCTTTTTTTACATATTTTTCTACAACTTTGAATTAAGAAATATGGTCCAAAGTATATTTATTATCTCGATTATTATAAATACACATAATGTCCCACAACTCAGGCAGCTGCAAACCAACTGGAAAGAAACAGGCAGGCAACCCAGGACGGGTGACAATAGAAACTAACCTTTGATAACCTATCTCCACTGCGAGTTATTGGCATAAGTAAATTTAGTGACATATATACTTGGTAAAATTCAAAGCAAGCCCCAAGAAGCCGAGGCAGAGTGAACTCACATTTCAATCAACTCTCAAGGGTTGCACAAAATCTATTTAGAACTCCTGCGAGCTTACCAACAATCATTTGAAAATTCACCGTGGCTCCTCATCTTCCCCACAGGGACAGTCAGTGATTTTTTTGCTGCATTGAATTTTTTTTTTCGTTTTATGTGTTCTTGAATGACAAGAGGAGCCGTGTCAGATACATGTACGAGTTTCGAAAGAGGCAATCTAATGAGAAAACCTTGTGAACTCACTCTGCTTGAGATTTTATATCACTTTCGTTTTACGGTCCAAATACATAAATTGTGGAAGTAGAGTGAATTGTTTGTGTAATTATATTCCACCTCAACTTTAAGGGTTCAACATTGTAATTTTTCACAAGAAGCAATTGCATCTTCTTAATCTTCACCCTGTAGTAAAGTGTTAGTCACAAATTCTCCATTTTCCTCTAGCTTATATAATTCAGCATTTTTTCAAACTCGTTCTACATCACTTCTTTTAACTCTTTCCAATTTACCACTATGCCAACGAATCTTGGTCGAGTAAGCTAACTTCTTTTTTCTGTTTGTCTGTCTTCATGGGAGGTATAATATCCTATCTCTACCCTTCTCTCTCTTTCTCTCTCTCTCTCTCTCTCTCTCTCTCTATATATATATATATATATATATATATATATATAACATTATATATATATATATATTTTATATATATATATAAATGTGTGTGTGTGTGTGTATATATATATTTATATATATATATATATATATATATATATATATATCCCCTTCTCTCTCTCTCTTTAACCCTCTTTCTATATCTATCTATCCGTAATCTATCTTTCTATCAATTTATCTATCTATCTATCCATCTATCTATCTATCTATCTATCTATCTATCTATCTATCTATCTATCTATCTATCTATCTATCTATCTGTCTATCCATCTATCCATCTTATCGTCTCCACTGGTTTTGAGTTTCTGAAATTGCTGTTCATAGGATCCAAATGAGATGGAATACAACCCTTTTGATATACCGGTACCGGTACATGAAATGCAACATTTGATAGTGTTGTCATTTTTTAGAAAAAATGCTCACAGTTTTTCGATGCGTCAATGAATATTTTAGTTGTGTGTTTCATAATGATTATCTAATAGGGTAATAATAAAAGTATGCAAAGCGCACCGATTTAGTATAACATGATGAGAAAAGAACGTTGATAAATCTCATTATCCCATCTTTGTGATCATGTTGTATTACTGAAGGCTTAGTAAAACGAAACAGTAGGAAATTGCATTTATTTTTAACATACATTTTTTTTATTCGAAGTGGAATTTGTTATTTTGTTGTTGTTTTTGTTGTTGTTGTCGTCGTCGTTGTTGTTTTTTGGGTTTTTGTTTTTTTGTTTTTTTGTTTTGTTGGTTTTTTTTTTTTTTGTTTGTTTTATTTTTTTATTTAATAGATGTCTTTGCCTTGTAATTTTTTTCTTAATACAATTTGCTATTCTGGTGTTAATACTCATGCAACAGCTGTTTCCTTTCTTTATTTTCTTCTGCTTTAGAGTTTCCGTAGTTCATTAAAATGCTTTGCATGGAATGGTCACTTAATCTAAGTTTCTGTTTGATAGAGACATCAATATCATCAAGAGATGACAACACAATTATTCAAATTACATAGGCCTAATGATGCAGGTGTATTTAGGTAATCCGATAATAGTTTTGATGCCAATATTTAATTTTCTTATACCTCTCACTCCTCTTTCACTTCAGTGTTCTCACTCTCCTTTAAATTATCCGTCTTTTTTACATAGTAGGCTTGCGTCGCACAGAAATTAATTTTTGGAAAATGTAGGACTACTGGTAATGAACCTTTAATTAATTTTTTTCAGGTTTTTTTGTCGTTTTTGTTGCTGCTTTTTAATTTTTTTCCCAGGGGGTTTTGTGTGTGTGTGTGCGTGTGTTTTCTTTTTCTTTTTTTAATAATCAATTCTTATAAAGTATATTACACCTGGCTCGAATTTTTATGAAATATAATCTGAAATACTATATTAAATGATATTTCGATGTAAGTAAAGCTTTAGGCCTCTGCAGACACACTTACTCTACACGGTTTAAAAAATTGATAATATTTACGATTTTTTTTTGTGTTTTTTAGGGCCCGTACATGCTAATACGTACACAAACTCAATAGAGCGAACAAATATGTACACCTAAGAATAGAGTTTTTCATAATTTATCTGTCTCACATCTGCTATAATATTTTGCCAAATTTTAAATCAATGATTCACATTTAAGATGGAAGAAAACTTGTTTTGTAAATGTAATCTTACCGTTACATTGCAGCCTTTGATTTATATGCCGCGCTGTGGATTCCAAAGAAACAAAGTTTTACCTAATGTTTACAAAGGATCGATAGAATACATAAATTCTAAAACCGTATTAAATCACATCTTACGGCTTAAAACATATTTGTGTAAACACTACAAATTAGCCCCAGGCGTCATGACTTCGTCTCGAAAACGAAACCAAAAATATATAGGTTTGTTGCATGTTTGAACGAGTCCGCGACTGCGCGAGCGTCTCTTCACCAAGGATATCTTTTTTTAGAGTTGCATAAACTTAACGAAACAAATCGAAAGGAATTTAAACAATAACATTGAGCTATAATATTCTTACAATCGGCGTTTCCAGATTGATTATGTGATAAATGAGAAGCATTGATTTACTCCATTGTTATTTTGAAAACTGATAATATAATTTTCTTAGAAAACTTAGAAAAGTGCTATGCATGTCTTCGCTTATAGGCTTTACCTAATTTAGCCTTTCTGCAGGATAATTATTTTGTTACAAACTAATATTTTAACGATGTTGATATATTTGTGTTCATTTTATAGATCTATCGCTGCTTTGTTTTCCGGTGCCCACGGTTTTTGTTTTTTTGTTGTTTTTTTTTTTTTTAATTGAGGTCACGAGTTTCTACTCAAATTTTGACCAAAACTATTTGTCTCTTAGAAAAATATTATTATTTCAAAGGTTTCAAAGAGTTTTGTATCAAGTTTGATTAGCGCATACAAATAAATAGTTTCAGTTTCCTTTTTTGGTGGGGTGGGAGGGCCAGCATGCCGCCGAAGACGTGAAGAAGAAAAAAAACACAACGGGTGAAAAAGAAACACTTCCACTACTGATAAAAAATAATACCTCTGTAATCTAGTGAAACGAAATCAATATTAATCTAAACAAGGAAGCAGAACCTACGTTCATCTGATCATTAGATTTAGATCTAGATCTAGATCTAGATAAAAAGCAAAAAGTGACCTGAAAACCAGATGTTATGCTGTTATTTTTTTAGGCTCTTGTAATTTTGTCCGTTTATTATTGATTATTATGTCATTGATCTGAAAAGGCCATTAGCAAAAAAATAACTCATTTTTTTCATATTTAGAAGTTAGATAAGCCTGGGTAATAATGTCAACAAATCCGCCAAGACCGGCAAGACCCCCACCTCCTATTCCAAAACCAGGTAATCTGATGTTGAAGATGAGAGAATTTCAATCCCTGGGATCCACTATTTAAAAAACATTGGTAGTATCAATTGCTACAGAGAGTCAATGTATCAATTAATAAGCATAAATTGTCAGCTTATTGCTGTAGTGCTGATATAATATTAATAACAATTATTGAATTGGCTTATTCTGTGCCTATTCTCAACAGATGTTGGGAATAGTAAAATTTGCCTATTCTCAACTGGTGTTGGGAATAGTACAAAGTGCCTATTCAAAACCGCTATTGAAACTATCATAGCTGACTCAGACCTAGATCTACCAAACTCAAATGATATCCATATCAATGTTCAGAGTGTTTTAGACCTACTTGGAATAATCAATAAACGTTTGGGGGGAGTTCACAAATGTTGGGCAGTTGAGCAGTTTATATACAACCACCTTTCAATTCTTTTAATCCCATTACCAGACCTGCTACATGCAGTATTAAAAAAATACATAGTCAGCACCTCAAGTTTCTTTGATGTCATGCTGATTTGGAGGTCGGGCTGCAACTTTCAAAAACCAACCTTTGATTTTTTTTATCCATTGCCAATATCATAGGCTAGCCATTACATAGAGTCACAAAGTGGTTTTCAGATTAGATGCTTTATTTATTGGGGGGACACTGCGGGCCAAATATGAATCAGAAAAACTAAACGGGTCTCCTTTACAGTTTGTGTGTTTTTGTTTTTTTTTTTGCTTTAATCGAGGATGAGCTTTAGTCCAAATCGTATTTTTTTTATGATGTGAAAAGAAAGAAAATCGCTCAAAATGAAACCAGGACACAGGTGATCCGCCCTGCCCACACAGTGTAATTTTTCATGATGCTGAGCATAAGGTGTAATTTTTTCCCCGTCTCTGAACAATTTACGCCTTTTAAAGCATAATGTTTGCAGTCTGCCGTCCACTATGGTTTCATGGTCAATATTTCCTGCCGTAATATCTTGGCTTGAAGATGTTTGGCTCGTTATTTCTTTTTTTAATCTAATTTAATATTTGCAGTGCGTTGTTGATTAAGGTGGTGAAAACAATGGAAAAATCTTGTCTGATCTTATTATGACTGATGAGTGAATACAGGCAAAATATTTGTAGTTGTTACTCTATCATTTGTGATTTAGAAAAAAAACCAATTGGTGGCTGCCTCTTTGTTTCCGTATTGGGTATTGTTTATATGTTTGAGCTGCAGAGTTGAGTTAAATGGTTCAAGCAATGGAGTGATTAGATATATATGGCATATATACTCCAAATACAGTAACTCTTGGCATGATTGTATTTTTTTTTGCTCATTGAACAGCATGTCATAAACAGTAAAATTGATACCACTCAAAGATTATGCTGTTACCATAAAGGTCAACAAGAAATAAGAAGAAGAATTGAAAATAAATCATAAAACTGTGCAAAAATACAGATGACATGAGACATTCTGATGATATTTTTTATTTTAAAACTTTTTTATTTATTTTCAGGACAAGTCAAAGTAGTTCGGGCACTTTACAGATATGATGCACGAGAGGTGAGCATATTTTTTTATTAACACGTATAAATGTTAGTATTTCAACTTTGTCAATATACCACTATCTCGTGATATCTCATGCACTATAGTCATGGATCTGATTCATCTTCTGTTTTTTGAGCATTATAAGCAAAGAAATGTTTATTCAAAGCTACAATTATTCATTTTATATCATTTTATATATCTTATTATTTTTATAAGTACACAGTCTTAGACCATTTAACATGTCAGGGAAATATATTGGATGCAGATGCTTCTTTATTGCATTTGCTTATCATCTTATTTGTTTCTGTCAGTCTCAAGGGTAATATGGTTTTATCTTTCAAAAGGTGATAAATAAATTTTATGTAGCCTTACAAATCCTTATAAGAAAATAACTAATCATCTTTAGAAAGTAACATTGGTCTTATGCCAATAATACAACTTTATTTTCTAATGATCATTAGTAAATTAATGCAACTCTTGGAAAGAGCTGTAGCCTCTTTTTATTGATTTATACTTATGTTATAAATTTTCCTTTTTTTGCCATGTACGTTTCTGTAAGTTTTTCTCTCAACTTTGCAGCTTCAATAGTTCTTTCATTCCAATTTATATTAAATTTTTGTAAAACACTTTTAAATCAGATGTTTTTTTGTGTGTGTGATTTGAAAAGCTCAAATGACTTTTGTATGTGTGTATGTATGTTGGTTTACTTGCAGACTGATGAACTTAGTTTTGATGAAGGTGACATGCTCTACATCCTTGACATGAGTAATTCTGACTGGTGGAAAGCAAAGTGTGGATCATCTATTGGTCTTATTCCTAGCAACTATGGTATGTACGAGGGAAGGATATTTTGTTATTTTGGCTATTCAGTTTCAAAGAGTAATTGCCTTTTATATATACAGTTTTTGTTCAAGCGCTGAAAAGTATAATTTCAAAACTATTTCTATTAGAATTTAATTGTTTTCCATCTCAAGAGTAGTGTGAGAGTCCACAGAAATCAGCTGTCAGAATAAGTGAACACCATAAATAATGCAAAGCATTTAAAAGTTCAGAATATAAAGAAGGAAAAAATATCAATAGTTTTTTCTTAATAACATTGCCTAGTTTGTTCATAAATTTCTTAGTTGTAACAGAATTCCTGATATAACACTAACATTCCCCTTTTGCTTCATTTAAATTGTATTGTAAAAACTATCTTACATTGACTATTTAAAAGGACATTGTAGGCTTTATGCTGATGGCCATCGTTGTTCCAGAATGCGGTAATTTGTAAAGCCTGTCCTTATTCACTGCGCAACAATCATTCATAATGCTGAAAATATTTAAATACCTGATATGCAAATTATCCTCATTTTTACATCTTATGTCAGATCTATTTAGGTTCTAAGATAAAACTTGATTGTCTTTTTTTTTTTAATTATAAATTTATATGTTCCTCTTGCATACCAACAGCAGATGGTTCTAACAGTAGCATTAAAAATGGTCCATTATAGCAGAGGTGCTCCATGTTTTGGATCTTGATGTTTTTTTTTCAGTGGAAGGCAATACAGAGAACATTGATCATCCACTTCATGATGCAGCCAAAAGAGGAAATATTGAATTTTTGCAAGAATGTCTCAAAAATGGGGTGAGATATTTAGAAATTATTGAATGTATGGCATGCTCTTGAAAATATGTGTGGCCGCACAGGAAAACCCGTCAGATGTCGCCCAGGCTTATTTTGAACTAGAGCCATTTAAAGTCAGTTACCTCGTTCATGGCCAAAATTGAGATTTTGGTTTCATCAATTTTTTGTAAGGCATCTTGATCAGATTTATGGCAAGGAAAGCCAAAAAACGCAGGCGAATTTCCAAAACTTAATGCCTGATTCATATCACCATTACAACAAACCTAAAAGTATTATACACCAAACTACACAGCAGTTTCTCTGCTGTTAGATTCCAAATGTGCATGAATATAAATTAACCTGGTCGAGTGCGCAGCGGTTTTATTGAGATAAGCTTATAGATCTGCTGACTCAAAAAAACACCGCAGGCTTATAATTCATTAATTAACAATTTAATTTCTTGTGCAATAAAGTTCTTCAAAATATTGATATTTTTATATGAAACTGAATGTTTACCTTTGAAAGCATTAGTTTTAAGTTTATTGCAATTAAAAATAATGTTTTCAAAGAGCAGTCCTTCACCTTTCGATCAAAACTTGACCCACCCACATTTGCAGCCTCAATGAATGACTCGGAAATTGCAAAGTTTTTAAACCTAAACCTGGCTGGTTCATATGCCTATGATGATGCGGATTTTAGTTTATGAATAACATGACGCAGATGATGAACAAAGCAAAAGTAATGAAGAAATTGCTCTGTCTTGATAATTTGATATAAATCCATGGACAACAACTGCCAATGTATCCTGTTTTCTTTCATTCTGTCTCTTCTTCTCTACCTCCTTTTCTCTCTCCGGTCTAGACCTTGTTTACCTCTGTTGTTGTTTGTTATTGGTGTTTGGAAGCTAGATCTAACTTAAAAGCATAGTTTTGACAGCCTATAGGTCCTTAAATTTATAGATCTACTTTAGATCTAGAGATTGAAGTTAAACAGGGTAGATTAATTATAGAACTGGACAATGTCACTGTCGAGGTGTAACACTCGGTGATGAGCAATGACATAAGATGGGCCCAAAATGTTAAATTCCATAATTAAATGTTCGTTTTCACCCAAAAAATATTTGTTAAGATTTTCTTTTGTGGGTTAGAATGAACAATGGTCAGGCATATATGTGCCATATATCTGTAAAACCAATGAGACCATCAATTCTATCAGCTGAAAACTACATAAAACTTTAGAAACCATTTTCTCAAAACTATGTTTTCTCAACCGGGCGACTTTAAAGCACCATTATTTTTTAACTAAATAAGATAGAGTCTTCAACTAAAAGATCAAAATGCTCAGGATTGTTTGGGAAATCCAAAACTGTGTCTTTCTCAATTTTTTTATCTGGACCCATGTGAAGGGTTTTCCTGTGCAGCTACACATAGATGAATTTTTTTTACAAATGACTAATTGTGTGATTTTAGCAATAGTGACCAGGCTTTAAAAAAAAAAAAAGAAAGAACATACTGAAGGAAATTTTTATTTTGCCAGTAACCATAAAATCTTTTTATTTTTCAATTTATTTCTTTTTATCAATCAGATCTTGAATTAATCTAGAAAAAAAAAACTTTAGGATTTTAGATGATTGGCAATTACCATCTAGTGGGGGAGGATGGCTTGTTATTCCCGCTAGTTGTGGTATTCTTTGGATGTTATTATTATATATTGGATACTAGTTGAAATGTTAATACCATTAAAATTGATGATATTTTAATGCTCATAAAATCAAATTTATTGTTAATCCTAGATGTCTACTTGTGAACCTGCATTTTATTTCAGTATAAAGAGATTACTATTCATAAGAATGATACTAGTTTTGAGTATTTTTGTAGCTTACAGGCTGAGGATAGCACTATAAAGAAAGAAGTTAAAATCAGGATTGTATTTATTGGCAGCTGCAGCCTTTTAACATGTGAAACCAATATAGAAGTCAACCTTATAGAATACTTAGGCTGAAATTAAATTGTTATTTCAAAGGTTAGATCAGTCTTACGCATACCCTTATCAGACATATCACACCATCTCACAGATAGAAAGGAAACTTTGGGGGTGGTTACTAACAGGAAGTAACATCAGAGATTGACACTTAGTATTATGGATGAACTTCAAAAAAGATGCTAAGATAATTCCTCCTAAGGAGAAGGAATAGCTTACAATCTACTGCTTTAAGTGCAAGAGAAAAAGAGGAGAATAGTGGAGGAAAAGTGGGAGAAAGGTCCCTGAGTTGACCTGAAATGATTGGCACAGAACAGGGTGGAATGGAGAATGTTTGTTAGTGCTGAGGCTCCAAACATAGCATATTTGATATTTATTTTTAAAATTTGTTTATACAATTTGTACTTACAGTGTGCCAAACTTTTACTTTGATGTAGGTTTCTGTGAATGGTCTGGACAAAGCAGGCAGCACTCCTCTACACTGGGCTGCAAATGGTGGGCATATAGAATGTCTGCAAATTTTGCTGTCTGTTCCCAAATGTCAAGTAGATGTTCAGGTACAGTATTATAATGTATTATTATGTTGTATCTAAGAGCATGTTTTGCATCTTAGAGCTCTGAACAGAAGGCCTGCTCAGAGGGGACATATATATGTGGGCTTGAGCAGTGGAAAATTATGGGTTATGCGGTGGTCCCAGATGTCTTGGTACATGGCATCAGCATCAGTACGAGGACCCCGTTGCAGAGTTTTCCACACCTTTTTCTCATCCATCCAAAGCGCAATTTTATCAGTAGACCGAGAAGTATCCCCTCTGACTATTCTCCCATTTTCCAGGTAGTCGGTCATGTTGATACCTTCACAATCCCAAAAAGCACAACAGCATACTCTTTCCATTTGGCAGCGTTTCCTTTGCCTTTGCTCATTTTTCAAAAGGCGGGATACTCACCACGCAGACACCTCATTCATGTGAAGATGGTTATAGAAAATCATTTCAATTGACCTGCACTGATTCTAGTTTCACTTGAGAGATATTTAAAGTGTTATTTGTCAGTCTTCTAGAATCAGTTTCTTCAGTATGAAAACATTCTCTTCCTTTACAAGTAATGGCCTCCCTTTGCAATTTTCATCCATCATAGACATCATTCCAGATTTGAATTTTCTTACCCAGTATGTTCTAATATATGACATTTGTCACTAGAACTTGGACCATTTTTTGTAAAACTGCCTGAAGGAGATTTTCCTTGCAAATGTAAAAACATGATAGTGGATGATACTCAATAGGCTTCATGGCAAAGCTTCAGTAAAGGATATAAAAGATTTTTGTGGATGATTCCATTGAATGCACTGACTAATGCCTTATTTATTCTCATATTTTTCTGAAAATTTGCAAGTTATGTCCAAAAAATATTGTCTAAAGGCTGATGAAATTTGATTATACTACAATGGCTCAAAATTTCATTATACCACAATGACTCCTTCATAGTCGGATAAAAGATTTGTTGAACTCCTCTGGTATCTATAATAAGTGTTTTTAACTGTAAGTGCTGAACAGAAAATGAGTTATGATAAGTTCTGTGTTGTTACTGTTAAAACGAGGACCAAGATTGCTATCCATACATAGCAAACAGTTCTAGAACACCTTCTTTTCTGATTAGTGAGAATATTAACACATAGTCAAAATGATGGAAATAACCAGATAATGCTTAGGCTGTCCAATACTAGTAAAAATGATACTGTTATGATAAAAAAAATGCTTCATTGTTTGAGCACTTCAGCAACATTAAACAATTGAATTTGGTACTTTTGGTTCATCATCATTAGTTCTGACATTGCCAATGACCTTTCTAGACTTGACAATATGCCTTGTTAAAGATTAATGTTTGGTGATTGCGGGATGAAGCAATTGCATTTATCATTGGGGAAAAAAAAATTATCATGAATGTGTTCTTACTGGATTAAACTCTGAATTGGATATTAAATTGATAGTGTTTGCCAATTTTTTTTCTTTTATTTTTTGAATTGACAAAATAAAATTTAAATACTGTGCCTTGGGAAAAGAAACAAAGGACACAAAGAAAACTGTTTGTTTCGTTCCCCCAAAAATATGATTTTAATTACCTCTTCAATGAAAAAATCATTTATTGAGGTTTTGTGACCATCATGATAAATTATTCCAAGTACCTTTACTACCCCTTATTTTTTTTTGTTTTTTTATTAGCAAGCCATACCAACGTGCATCCAGAGACAAGCCAAACCTGTAACCAAGCAAGCTTCATAGGGGTTAAGGATGAGGCTTGATAGAGGAATTAAGTTTCATTAAAATTTTTTTTATTCTTCTTAATGACATTGGACATGTTTTTATAGTTGAAACATAATAGTTTCAAAGATGGCTTGAGTATTTGTTGTCTGATAAAAGATTGGCATTAGCAAATTTTAGCTCCCGTCAATGATCCAGAGGATGGAATGTCACATTTAATGACGTCTGCAGCAAGTGATTAAAATTATTCTGTTTTAAAATAGTGTAGCTATTGTATTTTTTAACCAAGTTATTGCTGTGAAACTAGTTGTGTATGGTTGATTTTATGTGTGTGTGTTTTATATTTATTCTGTTCTGCTATTCATGTTAAGTTGTTCTGACTTTTCTCCAGAATAAACTTGGTGACACTCCTCTACATGCCGCAGCATGGAAAGGTCATGCAGCAGCTGTAGAGATGCTGCTCAACAAAGGTACCTAAGAGTCTGTTCACTTTACATCATTATCAGGCGAGATTCAGTGAAAACATTTTGGTCATGTCTGTGTGGCATAAACTAATTACCACTGTAGATTTAACATCCTCATTGAGTTAAGTCATTGTCTAGCATATTCATGACAAAATTATAAATAAATGTGTATGGACACTAATAAACATTCTGCATAGATTTCAGTAAAGAAAAACTCCAATGCTTCACTTTATTTGAATTTTATGCACAGTGTAACATTTACCCATCTAGATTGCATTTTAGGTTCAACCGTTGATACGTGGCAATGCGCACTAAGACTATCTAAGTGAGGTGTGGCGAGACTGTTAGTCATGGTTGATGTCATTGTGAACTAATGCACTTGGTATTTCCTGCTGCATCATTGAATAATTGAATTTACATTCATAAAAATCATTTCTATCCTCGTCCCTGGGAGATATATTATCATTACAGGCATATTCTTGAATCATTTCATATCTCCTATGTTCATTTTTAAAAAACTTTAAGTTTGTTTCTGAAATACTTTCCTTGTGTGGCATTTAGTTTACTTGTATAATTTTCATCTTTTCCAATTGATATCGATGCTGATCAATTGTAATTAATAGTCAATTGTGAGGAAGTTTCCACACAAAAATAATTTTTCCTTCACTTGGATTATTCAGAAGATTGCTTCTCTGCAGTGCAACAATTCTCTAGTTCTCTGCGTTTTTCAAATATTAAATAAAAAAAAACGGAATACTTTTTCACTATGAGTATAAAGACAAACTAAATCAGACTGTTTGTGCTTTTTATTATTCATAGTGAAAGGGATGAAGATAAAGAGATATACAGAAAACAAATAGAAGATACAGATCACAAGCTTTCACAGTTTGACAAACATTTAGCATCATGATCAGGACCAATAGCATTTTCACTACACAACATTTTAAACAAACATCGCATAACACCGCAGGCATATCATGGTAGATCTTTTGTAGGTAATAGCTGCCACAAATACATAAGTGCAGCTGCTACAAAGACCTTACACAAATAATTATCGCACAAACAATACATGCACTTATGACCCCATGATAGTAGACAAGGCATACACACTCAAATTATTATTTGACAATCTAAACAATGCATCAAAAAAAACTCATCAACATAGACTAGTTAGAAAACATCCAAAATCTCATTAATAATCACATGACATTGTATAGAAGACAATTCGCAAGAAAGACACTCCCCAAACAGGGCATATAAGAACATAACATCGTACCACACATTACATAATATAAATTGGGGCTGGGATTGTTGAGGGAGCAGGGGATTGAGAGCAGCCATCAAAGAATTTCACATTTGGAACAATTTCAGGCCATTGGTATAAAAAATAAACAAATCAAAACACGAACACTTAAGTGCACATTTATTGTGGATCTTCACAAGGCTTCTCATGCAGAGAAAAAAAAATTCTAGTCATTGCCAAACAAAACTTTTAAAAACCATGTGATATTATTTCTGTAAAAAGCAGTTCCAGTTTCACTCCTTTGTGATCCAGTAGTATTATGTAGGCTTATAAAGGCTACTTCTGTTGTGTTATATCCTTATTGAAAATACATTAACAGTCTGCCTTTTTCTGCCTTCAATTGAAAGCCTCTTAGAGGTGTCATGGTTATGATTGTCATGTGAGTCTATCCATGTGAGTGTTGTCCATCATTGAGGCAAGTTTCTTTTTTTACGGTGTGCCAGCTTATGTTGATTACTCATTAACTAACAAATTTATTGTTCTTAATGATGTAAAAATAAAAATAAATGAATCAATTAGAGCTGCTTCTGTTTGGCCTATCACCCCCATTTTTCTTTCTAGAGCAACATTAGATCTATGTCAATAATTGCATCCTAACATCCTCCTTCTCTGATTTTCAATACTTCAATTAATTAGCGACATAAATTAGTTTATGTAGTATTTAAAAATAGAATGCACTGGTGACCGAGCTTGGGCTAGGTCAATGACCCAGCTCAGTAACCTTGTTGTGGAATGTTGCGCACTAGCCTAAAATATCCCAAATGTTATGCTGTGTATGGCTTTTCTTTTTTAATACTATTTTATTTCCCTCAATATGAAAAAAAGTGAGATTAATCCCAGACTTATAAAGAGCTAGGAATAGTGTCCTGATTTTCTCTTGGCATTAAGCATTGGGAGTTTGTGGTATGATACAGAATCAACATTTTTATGTACACATTTCAAGGCTCACAGGAGGAATTTAGAACATTGTGACTTTCAATGAATTCTTAAGGAATTCTAGAACATTGCAAAGTTCTTCAACAGGAATTTTACAGCATTGCAAAGCTCATAGAGTTGAATTTTAGAATATTGCAAAGTTCACAAGGAGGAAATCAAGGAAATTGGAGAGCTCACAGGGAGGAATTTTGGAACATTACAAAGCTCGCAGGAAGGAATTTTAGAAGATTGCAAAGCTCACAGGGTGGAATATTTAGAATATTGTAAAGGAATTTCAGAATATCATCATGGTGCTGCTAATACTGCTTAAGTCTGACTTAGGCAAAAATCGAATTTTTTAGATACATTACTACATAACACATCATCTGATATAAGAAAAAAATTAAAGTTAAAGTGCCGGACCAATTTTTTATAATTAATAATTTCTAATTCTGCATTATAGGTTTTATATTGGCTTTTAAAATCACTTAAACTCGATTTTCTCCATTAGGTAAAAAATAAGTTAGGCAATATTGGCAGCACCATGACGATATGTTATTAATTTGTGATGTGGTAAAAGTAACTTCTGTTTTATTTGGGAAGGTTTCAAGACAACAATTTTTTTACTTCTTCTATTGAAAATTTTTAATGGCAGTACAATTCATGTTGTGAATGTTGACTTGGAATCAATTTCTATTCATACCCTAATTCACAGCTTTGTATTGATGAAGAGTGGATGCATATATTTTTGGTCCCCCAATTTTGCCTATGCAGGTGGCAAATTTTATAGGTGTCTGTTCTGAATAATGAGAAAACTACCTTCAGATGCTGAAACTTAGAAAGAGGCGTATCATTTTTTTCTTGATGTGTTGGAAAAAAAAGATAGATAAAGAGGAAGATGCAGCATGCAAAGAAAGTTAAACAGAAAGTCGTTAAGTTTGAGAATTATATCTTTCATTGGATATACAGACATCTTTCATCAGTAGTCTTTTTTCATCTTTTCTTTAATAATTGATTTGTGTCTCTTTCTCTAAACATAGGAGCCCGAACTGATTTGAGAAATAATGATAACCGTTTGGCCCAGGATCTTACTAAAGATGCTGAGGTTGCTGCACAGCTGAGACAAGCAGGTGAATTTTTAATCAATTAATTACTCATCTGAATCCAAAGAGGCAGTTTACTGGAATAGAATTGTAGAAATGTCTAAACGATGCAAGCATATTTTTTTTTTTACGTCATTGAAATTTCTGACATTGCATTTAACATTTAAAGTGGGGTTTTAGAGGCCAGAAGTACAATATTGCTCAGATGGTTGTCACCACTTTTTGCAAAAGTAAACGAGTAAAGGGGTTTAATGTGTGCTCTCATCATCAAGTGCCTTGCTTGTAAGCGTTGGCGATCATGTCCCTCCACAAATCCCTATCTTTGACGGCGGCCAGTATATCTGACACTTTTCCTGGTCCAAGCCATGTGGCCAGTCCATCCATGATTTTCTCCCTATCATGTCTTCCTCTGCCTCTTTTTCCTTCAAACTTTCCTGTTGTTACCAAATGTTCCAGTTTTCCTCTTCTTATCACGTGGCCCAGAAACGTGGCTTGATGTTTCCTTATAGTTCTGACCAGTGATCTTCTTTTATTAGCTTCATTCAGAACTCTCTCATTTGTTTTCTTTGCAGTCCAAGGTA
>BLXT01005617.1:2295227-2317008 GCA_019648995.1 Plakobranchus ocellatus
TTTTTTTTTTTTTGTTTTTGATTGATTTTCTGATTGTTTTATGCTTGCCATTGTTCATTTCAAAAACATAATTTCTATGCAGGAGAGGTCCAGATGCATTAAGCATACAGGGGGTTTTGTACTTTTCGCTGAGACATTGGGAAATCAAGCCAAATTGATAAAATTGCAGTGGTATCCGAAGAGTCGCTTCTCCTCTTTTCTTTTGGTTTCAGTATTTTGTAGTTTTTGTTCTTCATTTGTTTTTTGCATATTGGTCATTTCTGATTGTTTTGTTGGTTTCCTCATTCTATATTAGATTTCATTAGTCACAGAGTTAGGGTTGTCCTTTCTCCCATTTTAACCGGACTTTTTATTTTTCAATGGTCAAAATAGTTCTTTTCCTCAGCATTATCACCATGGTTTTGTTTGTTTGTTTTTTATGGTGCATGCATGTTTGTTTTAACAGTATTCAGAGTAAAGCAAAAAGTTCAGGGGTTTTTTTTTTCAAGAGCAGAAAGGTTCTTTGGAAAAGTTAAGTTTTAAACTGCTTACAAGTCTGTTTACTTTGTATATTCACTTTCTTTATCATTATAATAGGTTTCATTAGTTACAGAGAGGCTTGGTATAAAAAAGATGAGCTTTAATTCAAAAAATTATTTCTAGCATAGTTAAGCTTATCTCTCTGTGTTAATAAACATAGAAAAGCTGAAAAATTAATTATCTGCATTTGTATATCATATTTCATCTGAGGTGCTTTTCATCTATCATGTATTCATTTGTTAAAAGTCACCTGTTACCGGTACCACGGTATTCAAAAAAGTTAATCAAAATTCCCTTATTATTATATATTAATCTGCAAAACAGTGATTCGGTGCAAACCAAGTCTCCAGTTTTTACTAAACTGATGCATTTTTTTTTTAATTACCTGTGCTAAACCAAAATTGCTTAAACTATTTCCTACAATGCCTAGAATTATACTTTATAGTAAGCCCCAGAAATCCATCATTACACTAGTTAGGGTTTTCATATTTGGATCAAAGTTTATCTGATCTTCAAAATTCTTCTTATGATTTGATTGATATGTTCAAATTAATCAAATTTGGAAATTTGTTAATATATATATTATCAGACACTCAATTTATAGGAATTTGGATGACTAATAATCATGCAATTTTTTGAGGTGAAGAAAAATTTAGTTCTTAAGAATATTTCCTTCGATTTCCAGAAAATGGTGTTAAGATGAAGGCCTCTGATTAAGGTCCTGAATCTAAGCCCCCGAATGAAAAAAGATATCTTCAAGCACTTGAATGTAATGATGATTAACAAAAAGCTCAGGTTGCACCTGATTCTTTTCTAAAGCTTGTGCTGGAATTCTGCTTTGAACTTGTTTTACACAAGCCTCAATTTAGCAGGGCAATATTGTCTAAAATTGATTTAAAATCAATTTAGAGCTTGTCTACTTTGGTAGAAGTCAGGCAAATTTGATATGTTTGGTACATAAATAATACCTATGAAATAGTTTTAATGAGATCAGCTAAGTAACAATTCCGCAAATGCTAAATAAACATCGGGATATTGAAAATCTTGTCCACCTTTTGAGGCTTAGTTAAATTAGATCTGCATAATAGTACATGTGAGTCAAATTTATAATTAATTTAATTTGACTAGGCGAATGAACTTTTTAAAACGAATTTCAATATTTTTTTAAAGACAAATTGTACTTTTATATAGCAGAAATTTAAATCTTGTTACACTTGCAACCACCAAGATAGAGGCACATGCGCATTTCTTCCATTTTACTTTGTTCCCAGATGTCCCTTTGTTTTTATAAAGATGAGTTAAATGGTCATCCAAGCATGATCTAGACCAAGCCGCTTTACCAAGGCATCATAAAATATGCTAATTTCTAAAGCAGTACCATATTACCTACCATTTGACCAAGAATGGACTGAATTTGGGCTCTTTGTATAGCCCATTTTTTTATTAACTTGTTGTTGTTGAACAGGCTTAATGTTAGATCTAGTCTTTATTAGATCTATAGTCCAGATGATGGATTTGAGACAAATAATAGAATTTCATTTCATAAGCACTACAAATTTTTCTTTGCTTGATGTTACATCATTTTTTTCTCTTTAATAAAGTAATTAACTATGTCGAGTCCTCTGAGATCGCAGGGATGACTGATGAGATGAAAGGGTAAATGCCGTGAAACTGAATGTGTTTAAAATTTTTGTTGCTAAATTAAGTTATGAATAGGTAGTTAAAAAAATACTTTTTTTTTTTGTTTGTGCTGTCCTTTGTAAGGGTCTGACAACAGCTTTTCTTTTATATTGAGAAAGCTCCTTAATTAAAATTTAGCAGGTAAGGGGGCCATAATTCAGTTTTAAAGGCTCTATTTAGACAGCCCAGGTGACAGAAATAGAGATAAAATAGATTATATTCTTAACTCTTAGTGTCCGGCTCGCCACATGAGGTGGCGGGGAGCTGGTACCAAAAGGACGGCTCGACACATGAGGTGGCGGGAGAGTTTTCTTTATTTAACACCGTATCTAATCCAATCCACTTTTATTTTCAACCATTTCTATTTATAAAACTCAAATTTATAACCATCAGAAAGCCCATTTATTACTCTTTATTTTGATAGGTAGTATGCTGTTATCAGATAATTAGTACAAAAGTTATTGTACATTATATTAGGTCTATGTAGAAACTGCCTCGGCTCTCCAAAACACCTCCGTCCAAACGTGGATTTAGGCCCTCGGACACTAAGAGTTAATCAGAAACGGTTCTGAAATGCCGTCAAAACATTAAAATCACTGTTGGGAGCCAACTGTGATTCAGATCATATTCCAGTCGTGTAAATTTCAGATAAAATTTAAAAATTAAAAAAGGCAAAGGTTAATCCTAAATTCTAAATGGATTGCTAAAATCTGATGAAAAACTAAGAGACAAAATTGCTGTAGCTGTGTATAACAAATATGATACTCAGAAATGGGAGAACTATGATCAGAAATGAAATTTTTCACTTGATGAAGTCCTAGAGAAAAACGTCCCTTAGAAAGATTGAAAAAAAAAAAGAACATAACCAATAAAAAGCAAAGAAATACTCAATTTTATAGGAGAAAGGTGGAAATAAAAAAAATGAGAAGCCAAATATAAAGACCTTTAAAAAAAAATCAAGATAAAATGCAATGCATCAAAAGAAGAGTGGATTAATCAACAATGTCAGGAAAATGAGCAAAAGCTAAAAAATATAAACAGTAAATTCATGCTTGCTAAAAAAAAAAGAACATCAGTGATAAGAAAACCAAATGTAGTAGCCCTCGCTGCATCAAATGCAAAGATGGAATAATGTTGATGGAAAAGAAGAAAATATATATATATGTACTTAACAGATGGTCAGTCAGAATATGTTGAATATCTTTTCAAAGATGATAGGTGCGAAAAGCCTGAAATAAAGAAAAATATAGAAGGTCCAACTATCCTTAAAGGAGAGGTAGAGGCAGCAATAAAGAAAATGGAAAAGCCACAGGACCAAACATTATACCAATTGAAATAATTACATCATTAGTTAATCTAGGAATACATCTGACAACACTTCTTAATGTTGAATATACAACAGTGGTGCAATTCAAGAACATCTTTGTTTAAATCTATTTTTATAGTCCTGCTTAAAACACCAGGAGCAACAGAATGTGAACTTCATAGAGCAATCGATTTAATGAGCCATTTTACGAAAATCCTGTTACATATTTTGATGCACAGAATGCACAAAAGTCTAAGACCAGAAATATCTGCAAAACCGATAGGCTTTATGCCTGATAAAAGGACTAGAAAAGCAATATTCACTTTGTCAATGCTTATGGAAAGGTGTATAGCAATGCAAAAAAAGATCTGTTTCATTGATTATTCTAAGGCCTTGACAAAGCAAAACATGAAGGGTTGTTTCATATACTAGAAAAATTTGAAATTGGTGGGAAAGATATGAGTGAGAGTAATTAGAAGTTATACTAGGAATAAACTGCATCTGTAAGAAATGAAGAACATAGCAATTTCAAATCCATCAAAAGAGGTATGAGGCAGGGATGTGTAATGTCTCCTGATCTTTTTAATTTAATCTTATGGAATCTTGATGACATTTCAGGCTTAAAAATAAAATGGAAAGAATCTCAATAATTTCAGGTATGTAGAGCTTACAATTATAATAGCAGAATCTGGTGAACACCTTCAAAAACATGTAGATACTATAGTTGTAGAGAGCACAAGAATGGGCCTGGCTTTGAATGTAAAGAAAATGGAATGTATGGTTATCTTGAAGAGTTGAAGAAATCCTGAAACCTTGAATCAAATGTGCCACAAAATTCAAATATCTAGGTTACCTGATAACATCAGATGGTAGATGCACTAATGAAATAAGTAAAAGGATAGTCATGGCCAAAGATACATTCCAAAAGATGAAACCATTATTGGCAAACAGAAACAAAAATATGAAAAGAGCAATGAAATCATGAGTACTTTTGTATGGTAGTAAGTAATGAACAACAAACAAGGTAGAAACCAAGAAGCAGTAGAGATGTGGTTTATTATAAGAATGATCAGGATATGATGGACAACAAAAAAGTAGAATGAATTGGTACTGAAAGTGGAAAGATTGAAGGCAAACGCAATAGAGGTAGGCAGGGAATGATTTTTATTGAAAGTCATAGATCACGGGCAATAGATAAGGGTAGCAACAACAACTTTATGAGGTTAACTGAGAATAGCTTAGAGAGGAGAAACATGATCGCCAATGTCTGTCCAGACAAGGCACCTAAAGAAGAAGATTTAGTTCATGTCATAATTTTTACACGTTGTTACATTTTTTTTTCTTCCAGTAGTCACCTACCTGTTACAATTAATCAATAAATTCAGTTTGTATAAATCCACGATAGATTTCAGTGTCCTTATTTTGAGATGAATCGTGTGTGTATTGGATTTATCTGCAGGCATTTAAGGCATCTTTTTCTTTAATATTTTTAATGTGTAATGAAATATACATGTAACTTGGATTTTGCAAGTGGCATCACTAAATAAGGTATAGAAAACTACATGTATATCAATTCACATAGTACTAGTAATAGTAGAGTTGAGATAAATATTAGGTCTGCTCTGATGGTATTTCATGACATGCCATGTTCTGGTTGGAAAATTTGGAAACTCAAACTATCTTGGTTCAGTGAAGAATTGCAACAAGTTTAACAGTATTGTACTGTATGCCTTGAGGCAGCTCCTAAAGAGTTGGTTGTCAGAAAAATAGTTTTGAGATGAAAGGCAGTTCAAGTCACCTTTTTTGCTTCTTTATCTCACTTTTTAAGGATCATTCAGAAGTGAATGCTTCTATAGAGGCATTACAACAGAAAAGCTCAAAAAAAGGAGCATTGCTTATAGGAAAGCTATATGTGTTTGTGTTTAGGGCCATTATTGCCACAGATTTTTTGGTATGTTGATTTTTGTTTAGTTTGCATTATGTACACATCATACTTCATATCGATGGCAGGTGTATCAAACCTATAAAATCCGTATTCATGCCTGCTATTGAAATACTCAAAACAGCTTTTTAAAACGAAATGAACAAATACAAACTTTTTTTTTTACATAAGTTTATTTTTTATTCGGCCATTCCAGTTTTCACAGTCTAATAACTTTGATCCGGAGTTTTGTATAGAGGGCTTTACAAGCTTATTTTGGTTCTTGATAATTATTTCTTTACAGTTGTTTGTGCTACAATATGATGCACTCAAAAAAAAAAAAAAAAAAGAAATGCTAAACCAAAAAGGCAAGATGCTTAAATATGTCAAACAACTATGCACAGGATTAACATGTTCATATCATATAACCGATTACTGTATAAATGAAACAACATGGTTCTGGAGTTAAAGATAAGTTACAATTTTACAGTGCCTATTAGAGCCATACTTATGATGCAATGTGTTGTCAACAAAGAATGCATTGAAAGCAAGAGGAATTAAATGAAACATGACAAACAAAAGCACACCATTAAATTACTTTGTATCCAAGAGAATGAAGAAATTGCAAACGAATTACTGCAGTTTCAAATTGAAACAATATTGAAGAACTTGTGCATATATGTACATAAATGGTTTCATATTTCCCAGCCTTGCTTTAGACTGAATACATTTGTGATTGAATGAAGTAAATAAGCAGCTATGAGAGAAATTTTATTGTTTTTTTTAGGTTTACTGTGATCCCCACAACTCAACAAAACAACTCTAATTTTATTCTGAAGAGAAAATGTGTAATTTTATTGACTGCCAAATCTTCATCATATTCATGACCTTCTCACATGTGTTTTCTGACCTTACATTATTTTCACACTCGCGTGTAGTTGTGAGAATTATTGCAAAGAATGAATGAAAGAATGAGACAGTAATGTTGCAGATAGAGACATGAATGATGCATGTTATAAGTACAGGTACAAATCTAAGAGCATAAAATTAACACTTTCCTTTCATTATTAGAGGAAGAAATGAAAACCACTCAATAGACAATTGATTCAGGGACACATGTGAGTCTTACTCATGTAAACTATGAAAAATGCCACCTTTCTGTCCTTTGTTATAACAAAACATTTAATGGCCTCTTATATACTACATTATAATTTTGAACATCTATCACTCATCAACAGATCAATATGCTTGTCAAATTTGCAAATTTGTGTTCAAGAATAATATGTGCTTGATAAAAACCTGTGATAACACTTTAAACAGCTGCAAAAAAAAAAAAAATGATAAATGATGAAAAATGTAGGATATATTTGTACGTCTTCAAAAGCTACAAACATATTTTAAGAATTGTCTACAATGTAAGTTGTGGTGTATTATGCTTTACCCAACAGAGTTGATAACATGAGATTGAAAAAAAAAAAAAGATGAGAGAAAGAAAAAGAAAACAAATTATTATTTTAGTCACATCTCTTACAAATCTAATTGCCTAAGTTTTGTTTCCTTTCTTTTTATTTTTAAAAAAGTTTGCAATGGCTTGAAATTAAATAGATCCTTTGCATACAAAGATAATTCTCAATAACATCTCTTCCAGATAAATTTGGTCATAAAAGGTCATCTCACACTATTCCTTGGAAAAAATAATTCATGTGAGTGAATCAAAATTTTTGCTTACTTCAATTTATCTCTGTAAAATTACATCTGGGAGTAATAGAAATGAGGAAATGGTTTATGAAGATACCAAGGATCAAACAACTTCTGCTCAGAAAGTATAAAATATACATTGAAATAAACACAAATTATACATCTTGTTTCACTGGCTTCTCTATATTGAATATTCCACTGAATTGTTGGCAAAAAGAATATTTCAACACAATAGATTAGAACTGAGCAAATGTGCATTGTGATCAAGTTATTTATGATTTTGTCGGATGATAGACTTGACACTTTAATGATGCAATACATATGTTAAATTTGGGAATACTTTTTCACAACATATTTTTTACAGACAATAAGAAAATAAAGAGTTGAGACAAATGAGCTAATCAAGGTGGCTTTGTTTTTTTGTTTTGTATTTTCTGTATGTCACTTTCATCAATTATAAGTAAACACTTAGGTTATTCTTAGGCCTGCAAGTTTGCACATCAAGTACAGCTCTGTAATACTGCAATATATTGTTAAAGACTCGGTAACTGGTGTTGCACTAGACTATGAAGTTTTGATTTCAGCATTTCTAATACTTGTTATTTCTATACATAATATCAACTTTCATCATGTAACGAGTTCTGAACCACAGGCAAGATTTTAAACACATGAATAGTTATTAATTTTCATTATAGGTATCAACTTGTTGAATATGGTTCAAAGCTCTTGAAATATCATTTTCGATCTAGATATACTTTTTACTGATTTTGAGGTGAGGAAATGCTGGTCTTTGAACAATTTTTTTTAAAAACAAGTATGTCTTAAATTTAGCTGTACCATGTTATTGTTGCTTAATACCAACCCAATGCCTCATTCCTTCCTTTAACTTTAAAACACGTAAGCCCCATCCATAAATGAATTACGAAAGAAACAATCTGCAAGTCTGCACTTGGATTTACACAATTAATTTACTCTTGCCTAGAGGTAGATTGGTTGTTTATTTCACTATGCACCTGAGCATGCAATCTTTACCTTTCTTTTGTTATATAATAACTTATAAGGCCTACATGGATCTATAAAGACATTAATTAGGAGAAATTAGGGTTTAAAAAAAAACTAACGATAAAACCTTGTTAATGCAGCTTAAACTAGATTGTCATTTTGGGAAAACATTTTTACAGTCAATGTAGAGGCAGCATCTATGGCCGTAAAGAATTCAAACAAGACTATGTCACAACCCACCTTTCATATTGCTGTGACCCCAAATATGTAGTTTTCAAATAGAGAAGAAAAAAATGATTTTCTCTATTGTTTCTTATTATATTTCAGTGAATTTTTTTTTATTAATTTACCCTTGTAAATATATTTTTTTTCAATTGATACTTTTTATACTTGACTTGAATTTTTTGTTAATTATGGTAAATTTTATCCAACTCATGCAGCAAATCTTACATGAACTATGCCTTAAATAAATTGTATGAAATATTCCCATATGTCAACTTACTACAACTACAAAAATGCAACTTGTGCAGACGATACTCTTGTATGTTTAGTTACTGCTTTTGTAAAGTGAATCTGTACTTAGTTCTTTACTTAGTGGGACCGAAACGGAAAAGAATCATGTAAATTATATTGTTGACAGTCATCCCAATAGCAGTCCACATGAGTGGATTTAGAGGAAAATTATTTTTATCCAAAATTGATTTCTATTGAGTGATTTCCATAACCTCAGTTGCCTTATATAGTTTTCCCCGGCATTTCCGAATTTCTTTCAAATTTAAATCAATAATGAGTATAGCACTAACATTATATATGCAGGTGATGATTTAATAGTGGTAATAAATGCAGTGTTCAAGCCCCATGCATGCACTTTTATTTGAGCTACATACAATTCCATAAAAATGTCTTGAAAGAATAAAACAAATACAGACTAAAAAATCCAGTGAATATTTCCTGAAATGAAATATGAAAAATTACATAGTAATATTATTACTAATAAAAAAAGAGACATTTAATTAATCTAACTCTCGTTCTTCATTTATAATTCAAAATTAATATCTTGAGACCAGCTTGACTTTAAATGAGAAAATCTCACTTTCAACATTTTACAACAAATTTTCTCAAAAGGTTTATATGCTACAACTGACTCAATTTGAGTGGTCAAAAAACGAATGTTCTAATAGGGTCACATATGACAAGACATTGTTTGGAATAATTATTTTAGCTTCACATTTTCTTACCTGTTATTTTCCTATCATGTTTAATTATCCTATTCTCGGCTTTTCCTTTAACTACAAATTCAAACTTAAATATTCCTTCAGAGTCACAAACGACAAGACACAGTTTGAAATGAATACTTTGGCTGTACACTTTAACATATGTATTTATTTACAGTACATTGCATTGATTCAATATCCTTAGGGTCACAGCCAATAAATCACAAAGGCAAGTTGCTCCTAATCATGCTAATGAATCTCTAAACCCATTCCTCTTCTAATTATCATTGTCATTATCTTGCTTTTCTAAAAAAGCAGCATATACAATTTTGAAAATTAAAAAAAAAATACATTTTATGTTGTTTCATGTGTAGAAATTAACATCTGTTTCAATTTAAAGTATAACCCTGGCTTTAAAGACATTCCGTACCAACATTTATTTGTATTACAATCACATGTTGTATGGACCATTAAACTACTGCAGAATTTTCAATTTAGTTCCTCTATATTCCTTGACTCTGGCGTGACACATATTCCAGCAATCTAAAAAAGATGCAACCCATTGTTCATAGTTCAGATAAAGTTGATGCAGTAATTTTTTTCATTTTCTTTTTTAAAACATGCCTAATTTAAATGATTAGGTTACTAAGATAAACAGGAAGGTAGGCAGACAAATAAATAAAGACTGAGTAAAAGAAAGTTACATAAAGAAAGAAGAATGAATAGTAAATTAAGAAAGAGTAAAACTGCTTAAATCTCACTGTGATAATGCAGCTGCCGGCTTTCGTCAAGCTCATCCCATCAATGCCAGTTATAAATTCATGTTTCCCTATTTCTGGCTGAATCAGCCCCTTAGTTCTTGTTTGTGTCATTTGCAATCAGTAAATCTTATGTTGTATCATTAAGTTTTTGTTTGGTTTTGAGAAGAGAGACACAAGAGATTTTATCTAAATTGAAAAATGTTTTTAACTTCTTTCAGTTCACAAGAAAAGAGCTAAGGCGAAATTGTGGAATCAGCATAACATTCTCCAGCCTAAACAGTATTGGTGGCCCTTATCTGTTTGAGCATTTCAACAATTTAACTAGAATTTTAGATCATTCATTTATTTACTTGAAAGACATACATGACAAATGACGAGATATTACCATGTGTGATAGATAAGAGAAAAACACATTTATCATAGAAAAAAAAAACCATTGAAATTTTTTTCAATGCCACACTTAGTTCAGGTGGGAGACATTTTAATATTCAATTCAAAATTCATAAGATAATAATTTTAATATATACTTTGACCCAGAGATAACAAGGGGCTGGAGACTGACTTAACAACAACAGTGCAACATAGATTTTTTTTTAATTGAACTGTGATCTTCATCTCTCACAAAAAAAAAAACAAACAAAAAAACAACAACAAAAACATACCTAGAAACCAGTCCAAGCAAGTGAGATGTTGTAAAGAAAAGTTTTGAGAAATATGCATAGGGAGAAGACTATTCCAAAATATGATGTAAATTTTTTTAGTTCAACAGACAATTATAAGAAGCATTTAACAGGCAATTCATTTGACCAAGTCGCAAAGCATATAAGATAAGTTTTTTTGTAAGCAAAATACAAACTGATGAATATTAAATATATTATTATACAAAAATAAATTAAAACAAACTTACTTTCAAGACTCAAAATCTTTTCAGTTCTGCACCTTTGAACATTTATGTATACACAAAAAAAAAAAAAAAAGAGACTCTCTCAGTATAATAATATAAAGCCATTATTATTTTTTTTGTCCAGTCTACCTACAGGCAAATTAGATTACAAGGCAGGATTCAGCTCCACTACATAGTATTGAGTAGGAGGTACCGGTGGCACAGTAGATAGCCAATCCATCCTGATATCTGCAAGAACCCTTTGAGCCCCACCACCGGCATCCTGGCTTGACAGAGGGCCTGAAAGCTTGTGATCACCTTGTTTTGGAATGGCTATAGACAAAAACCAGACTACTATTCAGTAAGAAGAATTCACTAATGAAAACCCACAATTATAAAATTTGCATTAGCGCTATTCTGTCTTCTAGAATCCTTTGCTATAATGACCGACAAAAATATAGGAGACATAAGATTCTCTACAGCTAGGAGAAAAAACTCTCTACAGCTAATTCAGTTTTTGATAACTTTTCATAAAAGAAAAAAAAATAATACTACAAACTTATCCAGTCAAGATAGCTGTTAAGATTGCAGCCTTATTTCAACACTTGGGATTGATCAAAATCTTAACTCTATTCGCATGATGTATAAAGTGATGGTGTTTATCATCATGGAAAAACCAAAAAACCCAAAGGTGAAAGTTAACCACAGAAAGTTCTGCACGAGCAATATGATATTGATAATGAAAGGTAGATCACTGATGGCTGATATAGACAGTCCACCATTTACCAATCATCTCTGGTTTCACAATAAATGCTAGATATTAATGTAACAGTAGAGTGGCAATGCTAGATATTAATGTAACAGTAGAGTGGCAATGCTAGATATTAATGTAAAGAGTGGCAATGCTAGATATTAATGTAACAGTAGAGTGGCAATGCTAGATATTAATGTAACAGTAGAGTGGCAATGAAGCTATTATTATGGTCCTCAATGCTTTATAGCCTTTTCCGCCATTAATCTTTTGATTAATGCAGACACCATCCTGTAATCTATAAGAGTTTACACATATAACACACATGTAGACACTATCATTCTTTCAATACACTCAATTCTATTCCACATTTGTTGATAAACCTGTTTAATCATCCTTACATTTGCAAATGAAAATTTTACATAACTTTTCATATTTGGCCAATACTTTTTTTGTTGTTGTTGTTGTTGTTGTTTTCTTTGAGATCAAAAAGAAAGAAGAGACATAAAAAGGAAGAAAAACAGGAAAATTCTTTGTGTGACGAATCCTAAATAATGATCAGACTGAAGGATATGGGTGGGAATGAATGAATGAANNGGGGGGGGGGGGGGGGGGGGGGGGGGGGGGGGGTTGAAGAGGTAGAGACAAAGGAAATTGACAAGTATGTTAATGCAATACAATGCAAAATCAAGGAGGAATAAAATGGATAACAAGTTTGAATGAACAGCACTGACTGAAATGAGTATCTTTGATTACAAAATAAAATAAGCATCTTTGATTACAAAGACTGTACAGGTTTCTTTACAGAAAGTATGAAAATTTCCTTCACTCAAAAGTCCTTTCCTTACCATTATTCCTTCCATTTAATTTCCTTTAGAATAATTAAACCTACTTTTTATATATCAATACTGGCCTCAAATGCAATATATGGTATGTCATTTTTCAGAAATAATAAAAATATTGAATTGCCCTCAAAGTTGCAGTATAACATTATTCACCAATAATGTGATCCAGCCATACAAAACGAATTGTTCCTAGGAAATAAAATATTTGAAAACAGTTGAAGAGACTGAGAAAAAGGTTGTTGCGCATTATAACGAGTGATCCCTTAGAGATCTGAAAAGGTTTGTCTTTTTTTCAATTTCTCAAGCCACTTTTGGCTATTTTCTTTTACACCTTTGTTGAACAATTGTGACAAATAATGCTCAGGCCACATATATCTCTATTTCATAAGCATCATACTACCTATTAACTATTTATCAGATAGGACTTGCATACATTTTACTTTTAATTAAACATAAGCAAACATACTTTTTAATCTTTTATAAAGAATTTGGATTCTTTAAATGTCTAGAGCTCACTATAGTTAAAACTTCAACTTCAGCATACTACAGCTAACTATGGCTAACAATTTCTAGTCTTCAACATAGAAGGATGGGTAGCAATTAACAAAACTTCCACACTACAAGATGAGTTACAATCTGCAATACATGTCTAATTAAGAGAAACCCACATTTTGACAGGTCAGGTCAATACTTTCACATTGCCAGATCGACAGCACAACAATGTGTACAAGACCACAGTGGGCAACCTTCAGTAGCTAGATGAGCAGAAGAAACCCTCAGTACTTCTACATCAATGGATGACATTTTTATACAAAAGCATAGGAGTGCTCTTCAACACTTGCCCATCACAAAATGGGCTGAAAATTGCAATAATTTCCTTTTTACCTGCTGTTCGTATATAATGTCCAAATTCAAATCAATATACAATGCCTGATAAAAGTGTTACCAAAGAAATGCAAAACAGAATGAAGGGGGCGGGGGAGGGGGGGTTGTTTGCTCATTCAATAAATATAAATCATTTTCAAGATTGTTACAAGAGAATCAGTTTATTTTGTTTTAGGTGATAATTAGTATTACCTGCAGAATATCAGGCAGTGGTACATATCTTCCATAGAATGTTTGGCTGAACCTTAATGCACACACCTAAACACACACACACATACCATGCCAAGCATCCTGCTTAATTATTTTATAGCATAAACATGATTTTTTTTAAATATTTAACTTTGTAGGGTTTTTTAATCAACAACTATAAGTCTCCAATGACCATAACGTAGAAACAAAAGTGATGAATATCACTGGGATTTCTTGCCAAAAACATGTTTCATATATCTAGAATTATTTTTTTTAATGATTTATTAGATTAAAAAAAAAGAAACAATTGAAATGCAATAAGGTTTTATCATATTGAACTAACAAACGATATGATATCCAAGTCAAACTCTATTAAACAGGTGTGAGAATCTTACACACATTAATTTTTCTCTCTTTTTTTTTAATAAATAAATATACCAAAGGAAAAAAAAAAACAATATTTTGTTCAATACTTCAGCTATGATTCCCATTGCAGCTCATCATATATTCTGTCAAAGCAGTCATTCATGTAGTAAAACTGAAATAAAACAAAAAAAGATCATAAAATAACCCTAAGGTTAGATGTGGGAATGGGGTGATTCTCTAGATAAGCTTTTATCATGTGAGCATCATGGAACAAGTAATTTCTTTAATTTCAGAACCTTGGCCATAACTTTCTAAAAATTCCTTAAAGTCAAAGGGTCTAGAAATTAATGTTTTATCAAAAGAAAATACTTTTGTGTAGAAAATTTAATAGTTTTGAAATGGGTAGGCATGACATTTGTTTAATGAAATAAAAAATGTTCAGCACTTGCAGTACATAACTGTAAAACACTATATATACAATATTTGACTACCTTTTCCAAAAACAAGGAATATAACAAAGTCAAAAGAATCCTAGAATCATGAACACTTGTTTCTCAACAAATTGGGACTGGCCTTAAGACAGATATCAAATACATTTGCAAATTTTTTTATTTTGTTTTGTTTTGCTGGGTTTATTTTTTTTGGAAGGGGGGGGGGGGGAACTATATACTTTACAACCAGTCTTTTGAACCAGTCTGAAAAATTTCTACTCAATGTTCCCGTCAATGTTCATGGTTAAAATGAAATAATGTTTCTCCTTCAACTGAACTAGGCATAATTCAGTAGCTTATTGTTAAATCTATAGCAGTCGCAAATGTAGTACTACTGATGTCATAATATTAAAGCAAATAATTTTCAGGCTCAAGTGGTCCCATCAATAAAGAAAGTAAAAACTAAACACAGGCCTCTTGGAAGTGAATGACAATGCTTTGGAAGAGTTAATTTTATATAGAACGGAATAAAAACATACATAACTTTAAATCCATTGTATATATATCTACAAAAAGCTCTATCAGCTGAAAGCCTATTGTCTCTAAACCCAAACATTTCCACTTACAGACAAAAACAAAAAAATAGAAAGACAAAAACCTTTAGTGTAAATAAAAGTGAAAGAAATCTAAATTCATCTTACAAATGGTAACAAAAATTGAAATTTTGATCCAAATTTGGTGTAAAAAATGCAATGTATAAATTAACATTGCAAAACCTTACTTTTTTGTTTTCTTATAATGGCTATATAATAGATACAATAGATAATAATGGTAAACACATTAAGAAGGCCCTTCAAACTTTTCCCCACTTTATGTTTTATATGAACAATCTAGAAATAAAACAAAACTCTTAATGATTAAAAGCATACATAAGGTAAAAATATAACTTAAACTTACATATGGCGTGAAAATTTTGACTAGGCGAGGCTTTTTCCCTGGCCTGTTATACTCAAAGTTGAAAGACATCCCTTCCTCATCTACCTCATAAGACTTTACATCCTTCCAGTTAAATTCAATCACTTGTGACTGAGAAAGAAACATGATAAGAACAAAACAGTACAAAAAATTATACTTTTTTTCAAAGTGAACACTCTATACTTAATTAAACTTGTAGTTGTCAAGTTGTCAAAATAAAAAAAAAAAATTCCTCATTTTAAAATGCAATTCATATCATCATGTTCTTTTGAGGAGGCATAAAAAAGACTATACAAGGAAAAAAAATCTGGAATTAAGCAAAACTAAAAAGATATGCCCTCACACTTATGGTTTCTAAAACTGACCTCTACAACTCCGTCTTCTTTACAAGCCTGAAGCTTAAAAGCCTTGAGCCCAATAATTGCTATCACATGACCATCTCGCCGTGAGTCGCATGCACAATGAGGGAACACAATCTCTGAATATCCTTCCAGGTGACGCACTGTTTTAAGGTACTGGATAAATTACATAAACACACAATTTTATCATAAACACAACATAGATGTGAGCCTAATAATCTAAAAAAAAAATTCAACCCCCCCTCCCATATAAAAAAAACCCCCAGAACATTAATACTTTGTTACTTCTACACTCTCTTCTTGGTAGCCACTTAACTAGACTTAATTTGCAAGGTTTCTTAATATATGAGGTTTCATGAATTGTTTGGATTTCACCAATTAAGCGTGAAAAAAATCCCTGTTAATGGTTTAAGTAAAAATTTGAGTCGATGCTATGCTGATTTTTGTCCTACCTCCAGGGCATTCTCTGTTTCTTTCAGGGCTTTTAGTTCATATAGTTTATCCTCTGCTTTGATGATTCCTTTATTTGTATCATCTACAGCCTGCAGAGGGCGGAGAGAAATAACAGGCACAGGTAGCTAATAATACGAGTTCTATAATTCTTTTCATTACTTAACATCTTCTTTCATTTTAAAACTTGTCTGAAGCAATAATAAATTATCTTTTTAAATGCTTTGGCTTGTTTGTTTTGTAAGAATAAGCATTTCTTCCTTTCAGAAAGTTATTACGACACTTCAAAAGAAAAAATTAGAATAGGTTAAGGTTTTTTTCTTTTCAAAGATCACCATGTTCACTAACATTTTTAAAATGTCATTCATTTAGTAAAAGCAGTAGAGAACCACCATAAATAATTCTCAAATCATTCAGAACAACTTGAGTCTTAATTTAGCCCAAAAAGTCACCTAGAGATTTCTGATTTCTAGCTCACCTGCCAGAAGAGGAACCTGAGAGCAGCTGCATTAGAAACGAGTGTCATTTCGCGTGAGATGGTGAATAACCATTTCTTAAGGACAATGCATGTGGCTGTGGCTGTGCTGTAGTTTTGGATGTAGATGTTGTGAGGAAGCTCTTGTGGCAGTAACTTTCGCTCTGAGAAATACACATTATGATTAACATTACAGTGATTTTATACAGAAAATACTGCAGGGTTTTTAGGGATTTTGTTCTTTTTTTCTTACTCCCTGTGCAGAAATGGTCATTTAAAAAAAAAATGTATCTGCTGAATATTTTTTTAAAGCAAGCAGCAAAAGGCTTTTCAGAGATGGAGGTCTGGTTTTACTCCCATTCTGACAAGACAAAGTTAAATTTAAATTTATGCACCATATTATAAGTAGAATTCTTCACATCTCACATTTGAGCAAATGCCAAAAAGCAGACCCCAATATAATTTCAATTTTTTCATGGTGTTATAAACATAAGAACCACTTTCTTTCAATTTATTGTCAACAGATAAGACAAGAAGGTATGTTCCCACCATTTAATTACTTTAATAATGTGATAATTAGAGCACTTGCTAATCATGAATTGTCATTGTTGGAAAGGCACTCTTGGTGTTAACCATCAAACAAACCAAGTTATGCAACATACCAAAATTGTGCTCCACAGTTTCAAAAAGGTAAAAGTTGTCCGCAGCTTCCTCAAACTGTAGTTTCGTTACAACAGCCTGATAAATAAAAAACGTTTCCAACTAAAATTTTGTTTTGGCAGCCTCTCCTTGATAAAAACTTTACCTTTGTCAACAGACTATTAGAAAAGATATAATACAGTCTATTAAATTACTGTGGTAAAAAAATTTGCCAATAATTTAAAATAGCCCTATGTTCTCAAAGTGTTTTTTTTTCTTTTCTTTTTTTCTGAATTCTGATGATATAAATCTACTCACAATTGGAGCATAATGTTGCTGCCAATTTCTAAATATCTACTTCAAATCTTAAGAAATGTTTGGGAAAGAAATTCAAAATTGTATTAAACAACCAGAAAGATTTTCGGCAGGGAAAATTTTTCTTCCACAATCTGGAGTTGAAGTGACAGCTAACCGAAACCGAAATCATTTGACTGTTAGAGTTCCCATAGCATAAGTCAAGTCAAATCAAGATATTTACAGGAGTAAAATTATCAATATGTCTATGTAAAGACTAAGCATTGAGAACCTTACGTGATTTTTTTTTTTTTCACAAATGTTTAGTTACAACAATCTCTCAATCAAAAAGACGTTTTATTCCGATACTCTGTTGCCTCATACTTTTCAAAAAAGCAGTTAAAACTAAAGTTATGTTTTTGTTGCTGTGATTTGTTTTCTTTTTTTTTTTTTTTTTTTTTTGTAGTCTCACTGGAGAATACAGGAAGCATAATATTTATACTAATTTTTTCGTGGAGAAGTTTCCTTTTTGTACCAAAGTTTATTTGATCATGTTAACAAAACTAACACAAATGTGTGTATCCATGTTTTTGAAAAAGCAAATTTTCAGCAACAAAATACAAAAAGATTTTGTTTTTAAAAAAAGGAGAAAGATTACCTTATAAACTGTGTCTGTGTTGTCTGACCTGCATACTGTTACAATGCATACAGACTTATCAGGCAACATTATTTTGAGTTCAACTTCACTGTTACCATCCTCCTGAGATAAAAAAAAATCATGAGCTTTCCAAAAAATAATGGGAAATAAATTCATTTTTTAAAAGGTTTCATCCATCACATCACCAAAACATATAGAAAAGCTTCCCATACTTTAAACTTTTCTCTCCCAATTATCACCCATTGGCTCACTTTAATAGTTTTTACTTTATTAGTATTACATGTACTCATTCTTCATTTTTAAATTCTCAGTTATATGCATCTTACGCTCAGTGAGCTTCATAATGCACCTTATTCCCATTTTTAAGAAAGCGACCCAAGTGCTTTTAAAATACACTCTAAAACTTCACATTTTCTGCCATATTTCCCATATAACTGTAACTTTATTTCTCCTTCAACTTTTGTCTATGACAAACAATTAACAGTTATATTAAAAAATCTACAACCAATAAAATTTTGGCTATTGTCATTTTTTCCCACAAGAATTGAACACAAAAAGTCATAAAAAAACAAAGCTTTAAATCAAGTTTTGATTTCACCTCCTTATTGATTTTTTACAATACTTGTAGTAGAGTGGTTCATATGAATACAAAAAAAGTGAATGTAACATTATTACTATTTTTCTCTCTTAACTTTTGAGAGCATAATTTGTTCCATCATGATAATGGCCTTTGTCTTGGAACTGACTTGCAGAAAAAAGGCACTCATATCTAAACCCATCTGCATAATTATCTTGAAAACAGTCTTATATTAGTCACACATTGGATTTTGCCCAATTTAAATTATTGATATGTTTTAAAAAACTTATTTCTCTGAGCCTTGAAATAGTGAAATCTTAGCAAGGAAAACTGAATTATCCATCAATAATCCTAAACGAAATATTAATTGAAATATCATTTAAAAATTTTTTAAAATCATAAAATGTCAAATCTAAGTAAAAAAAAAAAAACCGCCATTAAGAAATTTTAGCGAAGCAGGGATAACCCTCCCTTTGGTCTTTGTTATATAAACTCCTAGCCCCCCCTGAAAAAAAAAAAAACCTGACATTTCCAGGTATTCCATTCTTACCAGTAAATCACTTATTTACACAGGCGCATATTTTTTAGTATTTTTCTCCTTACAAATTCTTAGCACAAAATATAGCCACAACCTGTCCACAAAGAGGACTTTCACGCAAAGTGGTTAATCTTTTACAAATGACATGACTTACCTCATCTAGGTCCCCTGCAGCAAGAAACTCCTGCATAGTTTCACTCTCACCTATAACACGCACAGCGCATACTAAGAGGAAAAAAATACAATCAAAAGATGCATTTAAAAGTAAGACCAAAAAAAATGACTTTCATACTGTTTGATTTGTTCATTTGCATGATTTATATGTAGTAAAATGAGCAATCACCTTCTTTAGCATTTCTATCATGAAAACACAAATTGTTCAAAATACTTTTTGTGAATTTTTTTCTTCGACAAAGAAAAAAAGTGAATGCATCACTTTGTGTAATACATAAGGTTGCTTTTTCTGGACAAGATTTGTTTGGAATGTTTGTTTATTTTTCTAGAATTTCATTTTTTTTTTTTACTTTGAAACATGGTTTACAAACAAAAATGACATACAGCACAAATAAACTCAAATGAGCCTCAGAGTAAAAAATTAAAATCCTATAACAATTTCTTTACTGTAGTATAATTTAATGCAAGATTCATATAGAATCCGAAAGCATAGAGAGTATGCAATAGTTATGCACTTAATGATAATGAAATGCCACAACTCTGTGTGTGATGCCATACAAGACTTGCTGATCTCTTTCTGCTATATTTCTTACCTTTTTCCAAATATTGTTCGAGCCCTCGCCTTCGCTGATCTAACTGCTGCTCTGATAACGTGAACAATTTCTTTCCTGGTAACCGCGGGAAATTAAAATCTGGAAATTCCCGTTTCAAGTTGTTGTGAAGGTTATCAAATTCTCTGTATCTCCTTGAGCATAGATGTCTTCCAGCCATGTAAATATTAAACACCTTTACAGAATAAGACAAAGAGAAATGATTTAGACAAAATATGATAAAATCTATAACCAACGTTTCTTGTGTTCCATCATAATGTTGTTATTTTTTGCTGTAATTGTGAATCAATATCACATCTAAAAACTGTAAATATTAAACACCTTTGGCAGAATAAGACAAAGAGAAATGATTTAGACAAAATATGATAAAATTTATAACCAACGTTTCTTGTGTTCCACCGTAATGTTGTTATTTTTTGCTGTAATTGTGTATCAATATCACATCTAAGAACTGTAAATATTAAACACCTTTGACAGAATAAGACAAAGAGAAATGATTTAGACAAAATATGACAAAATTTATAACCAATGTTTCTTGTGTTCCATCATAATGTAGTTATTTTTTGCTGTAATTGTGTATCAATAACACATCTAAGAACTTTCTGATTTTTTTCCTCCCTTTATCAATTAAGAGATAGAGAGAGCATACAAACACATTGTTTCAATTGCAAAAACCTCATTAATCTTAATCAAATTATATTAATTGTACAAACAGAGCACAAGGGTAAGCTACTCAATGGATTTGGATTCAGAGATCCATGTCAAATGCATGCTTAAGTCATTTTGAGTAACCCAAAAGCCCAGCAAAAAAGAGAATATGGTTTCATAATTCAATGATGACTTATTCTTTGCTATTACAGAGACGTGAGTATAAGTCAAAAACATATAATTATATATCTTTTAGTATTTTTCCATTTGGTTTTTAGGTCTAGAAGTAATTTTTCTTCATCTAGTAAGCTTGTAAGAAAACTAATTCTTGTGTTTCCCTTTAATCAAATTACCTACTGCTTAAACATTTTGATGGCCCAATGGCTAGCAGACTAGCCTCGATTGCTGCACGGACTGTTGTCACAGGTTTGAGTTCAAGCAATTACCTTGTTGTGAATAGCCTATGTGCATAAAAACAGAGTCTCTTTAGCCTCACAGAGGCAGATTATTGACTGGTAGAATGCACAAAAATTTGCTTGGCACAACAACATGCTATTATCATACTAAGTGTTTTTATAAAAAACAAGCTCAAACACTCAGCTACTTATAAGGCCTGATGCACTCAAACAGGCAGAGACAAAAATTACTACAGATTTAATTTCTGTTAGCTGCACTGCACCTACCACATGTTTGTCTCCATAGTGATCAATATACTGGCAATCTGGTATAGAGATAGGAAGTGATCGTCGCTCTGAGTAGTCAATATAAGATGGACCAGATGAGTCATCGCTCAGGTCCAACTTTTCAGCCACTTTTTCAGGAACAGAGATCACTGAGAATGAGAGATATCATATAATCTTAATCATATATTAGTAATGACACTGATATATATATATATATATATATATATATATATATATATATATATATAT
>BLXT01005617.1:2538606-2550042 GCA_019648995.1 Plakobranchus ocellatus
AAACAAAAAAAAAAAAACATCCCCGATATAACCTCATAGGGAAAATCAAACTAATTTGGGAAAAGTTGATCAATACACCTGTGTCTTAAATTGTAGCTGAGTTAAAAGCAAACAAAAAAAAAAATAAAAAATAAAAAAGTTTTCTTTTTCTATCAGAAAAATGAAAAATAAACACGCATAGATCCCTAATATGTGAACAAAAATTTTAATGTAATGCAATTTTTTTTTTTATATTAAATTTCGAATTTTAAAATAAATTTATTATTAATCGTATGCATTTGATATCAATGCATATAACAAGGTTGGGAATAGCTCCCAGAAAAAATACAAATAGCACTTAAGGCTCATTGTAAAAATTCCTCTTTTTGACATATTTTTCCAGTTACACATGCATGGATTATACTATACCACGTTGTGTAGAACTAGCCTCTTCGTTTGAAAGAAGGACCGGAAGTGGTGCAGATGTGGTGCCTAGATACAGCTATACGTAAATAAATGGCGGCGCTTCGTTACACCATACAACTACTGTCTATGTAAGCTATTTATTTTCTTCAAATGCCGTTTTTCCAAACTGGGCTAAATTGATGTATTTCAGTGTAATGCAGTTTTATGGAAAAGTAATGTTAGAGCTTTTCATACACGCCATTTATGACAGACGATCTAACTAAAAAATTCAAAATAAAAAAGCTCGGTAAATTATTGCTCTTAGTCTTAGTAAACTCTTACAGTTGGGCCATTCCATGTGACGTGTGTTACTCCTGAGGACTACTCTGAAAGGTTTTGTATGTAACTAAGAAATTTTAATAAGGATTTTCATACATATTATATATATATTATATATATATATATATATATATATATATATATATATTTGTGTAAAAAAATGTTTACTCTACATAAATAAGACTAGTATTAAAGCTAGCTGGAACAAAGTGTCTGAGAATGGGTCTAAAGGTTCGTGACGTGTGTTACACCATGAAAATCAAGCAATCTATTTAAATCATTCTGTCATCAATTTCAAAGTGTGAAGTCAAACAATATCCAGCTTCCTCTTTAATATAAATGATCACTCAATGTGGTCAAAGTAAATTTAATAAAAAAAGAAAAAAAAAACCTGTTTTTAAATAAAATGGTAAAATGTTCGTGACATGTGTTACATTTCTCTTGTGACGTTTGTTACATCTTCAGATCCAGAATAGATTATTTAGGTTTCCAGTCCAGATTTTTTTTGTGGTCCATTTCTTGTACAAAGGTAAGAATACTAAGATACTGAAAGTGCTATCAGTATCAGCATGAATGAGTGTTCAAATCACACTAAGAAAGGTAATTTAATTAAAAAAGAAATTTTTTTCAAAACCTTTAAACTTGCAAATCCTGTAACACCAAACATGGGTATGACAAAAAAGTAGATCTTATTTTAAGCTATCTGATTCCAATATTTCATAATTCATGATCCAAATTCTGAATTTTTTACCTATAGATTTAGACTTCCTCTCTTTATGTTAAGTGACAAAGGCTTTATCATTTTTCAAAATTATTTTTCGTCTTTCCCAAATTTACAGCATAGAACATATATTGTTTCAGATTTTTTGTCAATTGTTCTATTCTATTTATGCCTTTGAGATCTGGTCTCATTCGTTAGTGAATACTGCTATTTGCTTTCTTATCAAAATTCCCGTCATGCTTTTATTGTCTCTTGTCTCTTTTTGTTGGCTTTATGTTTACAAAACCTAAGAAAGTAAATAAGAGGATGGAAGGTGCTATGAAGAAGTTCAGAGCCACATGTCACCAGTGAGCTTCAAGGAAACAGAAAGGAGACAAGTTGACAAGTTAAGAAGGAGGAACAACAGAAGAAATTACAGATTGATATGCAGAGCTTGGTAATACCACCGTCAACAAAAAAGGGGTGAATAGGTCAAGTCAAGCCTATTTCAAAGCTATTATCGGTTGCCCACCCACCTCACCTTGAAAAACACTTTTAAGAAGTAAACCCCGTTATTGAAAAACACTTTTGACAAATTAACCCTGTGAAAATGAGAAGTTTTGGAGTGGGTGGAAGTATTCAAGTCTCTGTCATGAGAATGATTTCCAGGAAGTGGCCAGACAAAACAATATAATTTTTTGCGAGCAAAAAATCTTAAGAAAATCAGTCTGCCTAGTTCCTTTCCACTCTCAAAGTCACTTTTTTTTTTATCATCAGTTTAAACTTTTGTTTTGTGAACTAAGTAATGTATATCATGTACACAATGCATGGATTTATCAATGTAACACTTGTCAAAAAAGTGTGTAACACATGTCATGTGAAGTAATGTGAAGTTTCAAGCCATTTTCTTGATTTTATTGAATAGTGTATAGGCATCTGTAGAAAATGACAGACTTTGGAGAATAAAGCTTCAGTTGCTATTAAATAAGGAAAGTAATGTGGTTTAAATGTGACGTGTGTTACATGACAAGAACAGTTATGTTAATTTTTCCATTTTAACAAAATTGACAGAATTATAATACAATGCAAGATTTTTTGAAAATGAACTGCATCTTAAAGAAGCATATAATAAAAGAAGTCAGCTACTTTCTTGTTTCTTAATGTGTATAAATTATCCTGAGAGTAGCATAAAAAAATACATGTCTTTTTTGACAAAAATAAACTCTTGCAAAAGCAAGCCAACTAAATATTTTGTACAGCTTTCTTTCTCTTTCTTTTGGTAGCAGTGTATCAATAAACATTTGGTCTTATGAAAAAAATCAGTTTTCAGTCTCTGTGATCAATTTGAATTTTTCACTTACTGGTTGACATTTCATGGAATGGCCAAGCCATCAATTTTCTGCTACCGGCGAAATGAAAAGGTAGCAGGTCAAATACTTATGTAATTATTGCTACTTAATCAAACAGATGCCTCCACAATTTTTAATTTGCAACAGGGAGAACTACAAAATCTTTTGCATCAAGCTGGGAGACAAAAAACAAAAACAACAACAACAAAAAAAGGAAACGTTGTTAAATTAAACATAATATTCTACAATAGATCTAGGTCTGGAACAAAATCAACATAGACTGCACTCCCCCAGTTATAAATCTAATTCTGTGCATTATGAAGATTTCATGGCAATCTAAATATGAATCATGCATATGAGTCTTAGAATGAAACATTTATGTTTGGCTTTCACTGTTCGCAAGGTGTCTAAGGTGAAGTCTTATTGCTAATTTTTTTGAAAACCTTTAGAGTAAGGTCTAATGTTGTCATAGATAAGAAAACTATCTATCTTTATGAAACTAGACAATCAAGGGAGTTCTTTAGACTGATACTAGTGATAGTGAAATTAAGATTTCTTCAAGATTCTTGTATCTATGTCTATCAGATTTACACAGAACCAGAAGTTATGGATATTTTTTTATTTAAATAAAATCAACAAACCTTAGCATATGCCCTGATTTAAACTGTAAAAAAGGACTAATCAATAGGCATAACTGTAAATGACAATGGCAAGACATTTTTTTTTTTTGTAGAAGTGAAGTGAGAATGCTTTTTTTTTTCTGATCCTGTATCATACTGTGACTCTAAAGCCATGGTTTTGACTTATATCTGTGTCATTTTTTCCTATTCAGTTTTTTTTTATAACTGGAGGTAAATATCTGCTTGACAATGAGTTCACCACAAGCACAACCTACAATGAGAGGCCAAGAGCCACCCATGTATTTGCAAAGACCCTCATCTGGAAGATCTCAGGACGTGCGCCACATTTTAGCCCGTTCCTTCAGAGATCTTTATACCAGAGATACTGTAAGACCAGATACTGTGAAGAATTTGCAAGTCTCCAAAGGCAGTGATGACCCTTACCATGAGAGATATGTTGAAAATCTACAAAAGGTGCTTCTATTAGTTTGTTAAAGCTTATTAAGATAAATTTTTGCCCTACAAAAGGTGGAAATGACTTATAAACACAGCGCAGAGAACTTTTAGAACTTGATCATCCGCATGTTTAATTCTTCAAAAAGATGATGAATGTGTAATTCTTTTGTTAAGTTCTTTATTTTTTCTGTATCATATTAAAATGATTGAATTAATATTGACAAGCTACATTTACATAACTATAGTTTTAATCATTAGGTTTATTCTGAGTGGCAGCGTCGTATGGATGAGGCAGCCATGTTAGAGAGACATATCATGCAAGCACAGGCTCGAGCCATGTCTGCTGATGAGCGGGAGCTCAACAAGGCTTCCCTGTCCTGCGACAGTTATTCAACTTTAGGGTTGCCACCAGGTAATAAAAAGTATTGATTCTGTTTTGTAACAATGGAAAAAAATGTATCTTCTTGCACATGGTTTTCCAGTTGAAGAGCTTAATTACTTTAAAATGGCCCAAACTCAATACAGATATGATCTTTGAAATCCATATGCAAACAACAATTTTTGAACGTTTGAAAAAAAAAGCATGCATTGAGGTGTCAAAGGCAAAAAAAAGAAAAGATCTTAGGAAGGAACAAAATTGTAAGGAGGAAAAAATAAAAAGAGAGGAGGTGGAGGACAAGGCCAGCGTGGAGGAGGAAGAGAAGAAGAAAAAACAAAATCAGGTAGGCTATTAGGAAGAATGAGAGGACATATAGCAGGAAGTTTGGATGATGAAACAGAATTTTGAGTTGATTTATGAATGCTGATTTTTTTCTTTTTTGAAAGTAAGAGAATCAATATAGAGTTTGAAACCAGGTCAATGTACCTTAATACAGGATGATATAAAAGCATGATAATGATATTGAAATTTTCAGTAAGGGCACACTTCAAGTCTTGCATAGACAGCCAGCTACTTCGTCAGCACAACCTTTTGATTCCATCAGATTACATGGTGCAGGAGGCTCCACCAGTACCTGCTCCACAAGGTGAGCTTATGGAATGCGCCATCACACACTCCAAACCTAAGATAAACAACTTGTAGCTTGTCATATGCTTAAATAAGATTGCTTTGATTTTAAGGTATTTGAACATCATTAGTGGATCCTTTTTTCAAAAAGAGGCACTTAAAAAAGGAAAGGCTTCAAATTTTCTATATATCGCACAGATTTTGTTTTCACGGAGACATTTTCAAAATATGATTTTTTAATACAAGTGGTATTTCCTATTAAAGCTTGAAGTTTTAGATCAATATTCACAAGTTATCAAAATATTAGATGAAGATGTGTGTTTCATTTCATAATTTTTTTCCTCAGATTTTTGCAGAAAAAAAAATTGACATATATATATATATATATATATATATATATATAAATAAATCCTCACTCAAAAAGGAAGAGTAATAGTGCAGTTCGTTTACATAGGTCTGAATGCCATATTAACCTGATTGAACTCTTGGATTTTAAATGCACAGACTTAGATTTTTATTAGATTTTATCCTGTAAAAGTTTTAAGTATATGAGTGAATTTCTTGTTCCATATAACACATTTTTTCGCCTCATTTGTTTAGAAAAAAATGGTTGTAAACAGTAATTTCATCAAAAATTTTTACAACAGAATAGTCACTTCAAAAACTTTTAGAGAGTGAATAAATAGGCTTGTCTTTGAATGTGATGCAAAAAACCCCCCAAAATATATGGGGATGAGAAAAAAAAAACAGGTTTAAAACTTAAGACTTGAAAGATGTTAAAGATTTTCATTTTGAATTGTTAATTTAATGGTAGATGAAGATGAAACATGCTGTGATTGTTGGCACTTGACACGGGGTGGTAAGATTCATTATTGCATCAATTTTTTTGGTTGAAGAAAGATGAAGAAGTTGACTGGTTGTCTTTCATTCCATTTTTCCCCTTTTTTTTGAAACTTTATTTTTGATAGATCTTAACTCTCAAAATTGTTGCCACTTTTTTATTTTTTATCTTTTACAATTCCTTGAAAAATCCATATTTACCCTATAGCAATTGTTAACTAATGATAATGAAAAGTTACTGTTTCCCTACTTAATTGTGTTCCTTAGAAAAAAAACAACTTATTTTCATATATGTTGATTAATGAAATGAAATTACTGAAAGAACTGTTTAATAAGTGTTTGAGCAAGTTTTGAGTTTTGTTATGGAAACTTGTTAAAATTGAGAAATGCTGAAACATCAGAACCATATATATATATATATATATTTATATATTACTTTCTGATAATACAATGTCAATTTTTACTGTGATGACATATGCAAAGAATTTTAAAAATCTCGTTGTGCTGTAATTTCAAGTCACTATAGGGGGTATTTTAGCAAAATTATCAATTTTTCAGGTCCAAAGGTACCTGACTATGCCCGTGACACTCTAGCATCAAGAGGCCATAGCCGCCAGCAGCAAGAGAAGCCCTTAATCCATCAGGAAGTTCCTCAGGCTTGGCTGCCAGATGAAACTGCTGAGTTTCCTACATACATATCGGATGTGGAGGTACAAGAACAGACAATTCTACCACCTGTAACTGCCTCGGACAAACAGGTAAGAGATTACCTAGGGAAATGACATTTCATAGCATTGTCTGAAAATTTTGATTGAAAAACAGAGCAGCAAAACAATAGAAATGCAAAGAGAAATGGGTAGGTAGGTAGTTTCTTTTGCTTTATAGATAGATAGATAGATAGATAGATAGATAGATAGATAGAAAGAAAGAAAAGGGGACGGGAAAGAAAGAAAAAGAGAGCGTGAATGAGAGAAAGAGAACGGGAGAGAGAGATAGGCAAACAGACAGACAGACAGAGAAAAGGGATAACATACAAAGACAGGGCGTGAGAGAGAGAGAGAGAGAGAGAGAGAGAGAGAGCAGTCAATAATAAAGAGACAAGTGGAGAGAAATTAACAATAGAGCTGATATCAATGAATATTGAGCAAAGCATGGCAAGTAACTATTCATGTCTAATTGAGAAAAAAATTAGATGTCCTGACTTTTGATCCTCTCATCAATTTACTTTTAAAATCATAAAATTCTGTGCAGGCTGAGTTTCCCAAACGCAATGCTTGGAAAGAATTTATGTCTGAAGACCAAAGAGAGGAGAACCGGAAAGATCTTGAAATGGTTCAGGCTAAAATCAACTTCCTGCGAAATCCTAGATTTATTCCACCCTCAGCACCCCCTGGTGGGCGCTCACTTGTGAAGGCAAGCAAGAAGAAACCTAAAGAAATAGGCATTCAACAGGATCCTGATCCGTGAGTTTTATTATTTTTTTTAAATGGGAAAGAGAAATTGTAAAATTTGAGAATTGAAGAATTTACTTCACCTTTTTTTTATTCATTTATTTTTGCATTAGTTTTATATACTAATCGAAACAAAAGTATCTGGCATATTAACTAAACATTATAATCTGACTGAGAAGTTTGAAGGGGAATAGTAATTTGGAAAGGATTTAGGGAGGAGGGAATGGGGATTAAAATTAAAAAATTTAAGAAATAGAAATATGAATAATTAAATGTAATGAAAAGAAGCATATGCTTTTTTCATCTTGTGAAAGAATGGATGAAGGCTATATACAAAGCACTTTTACTACCATTATAAATATCTCTTAAACAACAACAATGGTAATAAGGATGATGAAAATATGAAATAAAATCTTTGCTCTTTTTTATGTACAATATTAAAGATTTTATCAGTAAAATAGTTTGACAAAATCTAATTAGTTTCTTTTTGTGTGACTTTCCAGAATGTTTTTGTATGCCTTTTTTGCTTTGCCCTAAATTCATAAAAATTTATCTCATTATGATTTATACGAGTGCTTATGCCTTATGGGAGTGTATGCAAGTTAAGTTGAAAATTGATAATGTTATAAATTAGTTTTGAAATTTTAGAAAATGTTAATCTTTTTGCACAGCATTCCATCAGACACTGTTGTATTTTTGCCCTCTCCCCCTGTGGTTGAATTCAAGAACTATAAAGTTGGTGAAGTGTATGAAGTAAGTTTTGTTGTGTTTTTGAAATAATGCAACACACAAATTCAACCATTTCTTTTTTCACTCACACAAACACCAGAGTAATAATTTTATCCAAGAGCTTTGCGACCTTTGGAGGTGTTAATGTTAATGAAAAAGAGAAAGAAAAAAAACAAACAAACAGGAAGAAACATAAAAAATTACTGCACTGATGGAATAATGGCATTAATATCTAATAGTTTAACCCTTTGAACCCTGATTACCCAAGGTCAAAATACCTCCTACTCTGGCCTCCCCATGGTAGTTCAAATAAAAGAAGAAATGCAGTTAGTAATCATGCAAACACCAATCAAAATACCTTAGTTGGATTAACCATTGTAACCTCCAAAAGTGAACTTATAATAGTGTATGGTGGGTCAACATACCCTGATATATTGGAGTCTCAAGGAGTCACACTGTATGGCAAGCCCTTGTACATCAGGGTCTCAGGCTCAATAGCTTAACAATCAACTTTTAGAAAAGATGCATTCATAAAAAGTAAATGTTGTTCTGATGAAGATTTTAGTAACTGTGACAATACCAATCTTTTGATTATTATTGCTAATTTTAGCGAGGAATAGAGCATTTGGCTTCCATAAAAATAAAGTAAATAAATTTTGTTAAGGAATGAAGCAGGATAAAAAACTTGAAAAATAAATTTCTTTTCTTTTTTTTTTTTTACAGATTACATTGGAATTAAAGAATATGTCAACTGCAATGAGGCAATGCCGTGTTATGCCCCCATCCAGCAACATTTTTTCCATTGGTCTTGGTGAGGTTCATAGCTGTCTCACTACTAAACAAGTTAAACACAGAGATCTCTTATAATCAATGAGAAAAAGAATTGGTTTAGAAACCTGAGAGTAATGATGTAACTTTAATTATTTCATTAAAAAAAAAAAAAAATTAAATATCTGCACACAATTGTTCAAGACTAACAAAGCTTTTAAGAAAATAAAATGTCCTCTTGCCATGAACTGATTATTGATAAAAGACTTTATTATTAATGGCTGCATTTTGATCTTTTGTTACTGAAAAATACAGGTCAATTTCCAGGAGAAAGTGGTTGTGTAGCACCTGGAATGAGTTGTAAATATGACATCAGGTTTGCTCCAGATTCCTTAAAGGATTATGATGACCAAATTACAGTACAGACTCAGGCAACGCAACCCATCATTGTGCCTCTGAGGGCCAGAAGACCTCCACCAGTGCTTACATGTAAATGGTTTTCTCTGTTTGTGCATACTTATTATGTTCTTGCGACTTGCATTTGAATTGCTTAGATCTTTAGAACCTTTTGCTCACGTAAATTGTCATTTATTACTTCCAAGTTTTTTTTTATGACTTTTAGGGTAGTCTTGCAGCGATGGATATAAGTTTTAATCTATTATTTTGGGCCATCTAAAAAATGTATAATCTATTTTTTCATTGCCGATTTTCCCACAAAATCTTCCAGTTTGTTGTGACACTACACATTTGAATTCAATAATGACACTTTCATCAGGAAGTTTTGTGATTCTATTGAAAGAATATCAGATACCTTACAGTATTTCAAACTAATATATGTTAATCTTAAGTTTCATGTCCCCTACGTTTCTCATAATACTTATATTATTTACGTGATGTCCTTGTTTTTCCCCTTTTTATCCATTTCGAATTTTTATCTTTGACAAATGTCCACTGTTACAAAATGAGCCTGTCAATTTGCAGACTTGCAGTGATATCTGAAAAAAAAATTCTTTAGAAAAAGTTTTTTTTTTTACAATTTACGTAATGATAGTAGAAAAATGGGAAAAAAATGAATTGGCCTGTCTTCCAATGTAAAGAAAACGAAATGTATAGTCATCTCAAAGAAATCTTCTAACCCTAAGTGCAATCTTGTAAGCAAAGGCGAAATCAAACAAGTTACTAAATTAAAATATCTAGGTTACCTGATAACATCAGATGGCAGATGCACAAGTGAAATAAGTGAAAGAATAGCCATGGCCAAAGATACATTCCAAAAAAATTAAACCAATACTGGCAAATAGAAACATAAGCATGACAACTAAAATAAGGGTGATTAAAACATGTATCATCAGTTTTTTTGCACAGTGGTGAGTGCTGGGCAATAAACAAAGAAATAGAGAAAAAACTAGAAGCAGTAGAGATGTGGTTTATCAGAAGAATGATGAGGATATCATGGATGGAAAAAAAGTCAAATGAATTGGTCCTGAAAGAGGCTAATCTCGAGTGACCACTAATTAAAACCATAAGACAGAGGCAACTACAGTTTTAAGGCCGTATTTGTCAACATAAGGGTTTAGAACACTTAGCAATCACTGGAAAGATTGAAGGCAAATGCAATAGAGATAGACAGAGAATAACTTTTATTGAAAATCTTAAATCATGGGCAATAGGCAAGGGTAGCAATAACAACTTTATAAGGTTAACTGAGAATAGGTTTGAGTGGAGGAACATGATCGCCAATGTCCATTCCAGACAAGGTACCTGATGATGATGATGAGTGGAAAAAACATGTGAAATTTACATTTTGTAGCAAGCGAAGTGTATTCATATATGTTCCTTCACTTTATTTGGTCTACACTAATGATGGCAATTTTTTAAAGCATATTAAAGATTATGCTTGACTGAAGCAGAATTTTATTTTCCTAATTCACTGTTGCTTAGTGCCCAGTGAAGTAGATCTCGGGAACTGCTTAGTTGGAGGCATCCAAGCCACACAATTATTGGTCAAGAATGAAGGAGGGCCTGGCAGGTTTTGTCTTATGACCAGGAATAAATGGCCAACCACAAGCATAAGGGTATGTTCCTCATAATCATAGAAAACAATATGTGAATTTAGTGAAGATTGAGAGAGAAAATTTTATTCCAGGGCTGAGGGTTGAAATATATAATTTGCTAACATTTACAGATGTCTCTTTGCCAGTTTATTTTATTTTGTGTTGCATATTACTTATATACACATTGACAAAGAACACACTAAATAGTCTGCTGGTATTATCACCTTTTAGTTAGGACAATTTATTATTGTGTAGCCTGGTCTTCTCTAGAACGAAATAATCCCAAACTTAACTTTTACTGTATGATTGCTAGAAAGACTTATACTTTGCTTTTGATTTCTTGTTTCATGAAAAACTTAAAATTGATTAAGTATCTGAGAATAGTTGCATGAAAAACATTTGATATAATTTGCGTAAAAAATGAATCTGTGCAAAATCATGATAAACTAAACATAGTCTTACATCATTGTCAAGATTGTACACTCAGCACTGTACAGACAATTTGACCGCACATTCAAAATAATAATAAAGATTGAGACAATTTAATATGCATATAAAGTAAACAATGATAATATATTTAATTAAAACAAACAAAAACAAAGACGAACAGTACAACATATATATATATATATATATATATATATATATATATATATATATATATATATATATATATATATATATATATAATGCAAGGCGAGATTAGGTAAATGAATACCTGTCAGGGCAAAAAAAAGTTG
>BLXT01005617.1:2550379-2589827 GCA_019648995.1 Plakobranchus ocellatus
CACACACACACACATATATATATATTTATATATATATATATATTTATATATAATGCAAGGCGAGATTAGGTAAATGAATACTTGTCAGAGCAAAAAAAAGTTTATAAACAGTGATATTCCTAAAACTAAAGGCACTGAGAAAATTAACTAACTTAACAAGTAGCAAATGCAATTATAATCCAATAAGTAAAGTGGCTTTTGCAGATTCATATATGTTACATAAGTCTTTTATGCTTCTTTTCTTATCTTAGACATTCAGCTAGGCAAGGAGAAGATGACATCATCTATTACAGAACAAATATCTATAAGAATTGGACTCAATAAATTTAGGTTGGATTCAGTATAATGCCAAGCTAAATAAAGACCATACACTTGCTTCAATAATGTACGAGTATAACTACACACATACAAAAATATTTCATCAACTTGATAATCTTGGTCAGGACTAATGCATTGCTAAGATATGTCTCAGGCTCCCCTCTGGCAAAGAAAAAGACTGCTGAAATCAGATAATCGACGTTAACTCGGCGAAAATTGCCTTTGGTTACTTCAACTTAAACTAGTGAGTCTGGCAAAAATTGATTTTGTTATTATAACTCTTAGATGTAAAGAATTGATCTCCTCATAGTTGATATGAGGACAATTCATCAATTAATCAGTCAATCAACAAGCAGTCTGTCTCAAAGTCTAATGGAAAGGCCCATGAGAAGACTGGCCCTAGCAAAAGGCCATCATTTGGCAAGAAAATTAGGATGCAGAGGGGTAAACAAGCTTCATGAAGTACTCCCTGACTTGGATAAAGACCTTAGCAAAAGAGGTAAATGAGCAGGTAGGAAATGGGAGATGGTGATATGTAGGCTTTAGGTAGGCCACAACGTGGCTCACCAAGAGCTACCTTTTAGCTATGCTTGTGACAGCCTCTACACTGCGCGGTATATTTTAGTTAATACCCTGACTTTCAAGTCACCAAGGATAAATATTACAATATAATTATCTTGTACAGACTTTTCCAAGAGGTCAGTCAGTCTCACATTAGGGGTTACTTTAAGGAACTTGGTGTCTATAGAAACATATGAAGCTTTGTACAGTTTCATTTAAAAGCTTTTCATACACCCACAGATTTTAATGGATTTTAACCTTCAATTTTAATTTGCTTCAAATGGCCTGTGAGAGAGAATGAATGAATAGAAACCCTGAAATCACTGATAAATGGTTGACTGGGTATATCAACAATCAATCAATCAACACAAAATTTAGTATATTGTCACAGTAGGTCCACAATCAAACAATAAATACCATTGCAATCATATGGTGACAAAAAAAAAGGTTGTATTTGTGTATGGTAGGTTTTTCTTAGGTAAGAAAGTGGAGGGTAGAGGAAGTCACTGCGCTTTTAATCAACATTTTTAAATTTTATTTTGAAAGATCAACTCTTTTCATAGGTATTTTTAGACTATGAAATTCAATTAATGATTGAAGAGAAAGTGATTAAGTGCAACTTTATAGATTAATTTATTAATATTCTTCCACATCAAAAGACTGTTATCCCTAACATCACAAAGATAACAATCAAGCAGGCACCTTTTGAGATTCACCCAGCAACGTTTGAGCTGGGCTATGGGCAATCCACGGTTTTAGAAGTTCTGTTTCATCCTCAAGCAGAGAAAGTCTACATACAAGAAATGACCATATGCTGTGATAATTGCCATGCATCGAATTTTATGTTGAAAGGTACATAGGCAGACACAAAAGCTTTTTTTTTGATGATATTAGATAAATACATGGAAAATGAAAAGGTAAAGGGAAATGGAAAATATCCACATTATATCTTTTGAGTTTGGATAAAAATTGAAAAAAAAAACATGGCAAAGAATTTAGATAGTGAATTATTCTACATGTGTACCATTGCTATTTTGTTCCTGCATCTCGTATTTTCTATATATATATAAGGCTCCAGAATATGGCTCAAATTAAACCTTGACATCAGTTAAAAAAGATTTGAAAAGATCAAATCAATGAACTATAAATTCTGTAAGAAAACACCTATATATAAGGTTCTATAAATCAGCAAGAAAAGAAAATTCATAACTGCACCTTAAAGTTGTTTGTAATCATCAATTTATATTCAAAGACAAAGGTTCAAATTACATCTTATTAATAAAAAATTTAGTAACAATTAAACTTCCCCCCCCCCCCTTGATCTATGATAATACAAACTATGTGCATAATATAATTTCTTCTAGCTCACATCAATTAAGGGAATTGATTTCAAAGGGTTGCCAATCTTGCCTTTATGTCTCAATTCTTTTTTCTCTCACAGTCAATGACTAATTTTTTTTCTTTGTGATGATGAAAATCATTGAGGTCTTTTATTAAGCAATGTCTTAGAGCAGAAAAGGTAAATGTCTTGCATTTAGATCTGGAAGTCAGATTTGTTGACCTAAATTGATTAAAAAAAAGTAAAACCTTGGGGTTTTTTATCGCCCACTTCAATGAAAGGAAAAAAGTACAACATTAACTCTTTTTTTCCTCTTATGTCATTTTCTTCGTACTGAGCTTATGTATTTTTTCCAACTTTAGGAGAGGGAGAGTATGCTAAGGTGGGAATTGTAGAGGTCGAAATGGGTTTGTCAGAACACAAACCAGGCGAATTCAGAGATGTTTCTGCCCCAAACCTCCTGCGATTTGATGATTTAAACCCATTCACTTACACAGAAAGATATGTCAATGTGATAAATCACACGTAAGTTTCTTTCATGTTTGAAAGGTTTATGTCAGTCCTTTTTTTTTTGTTTGAAAGTGCCATGTTCATTCCATAAGTTTTTGATAAGAATCTCAAGATTATTGATTCCCTGAAATGTGTGAGGCTTTTGCAGTAAGTGAGAAAGATCAATTGTTTGTTTGGTTAGTTTAATTCACATTTTAAACTGAAAAAAAAATATGTTAATCAGCAGTAAATGAAGTTAAAGGGGAAATGAGCTCAAAGAAATATAATCTATAGTTGAAAGTTTTATTTAAGTATAATGAAGCATATCAATTTTTTTTTGGCTGGGTTTACCAGTACTTCCTTCGGAAGCAGTCGAAAAAATATACTTGACAAAAAAAAATTTTCTAAGCTATGACCTATTAATTGATAATTCTTAATAATTATTTTCCTCTTAATTTAAGCTATAAAACACCACTCTGACTTTTGCCATGCTTCAAATGTAGAATTAAAAGTGAAGTGATTTTAAGAATGTAAAATGTACATTTTTATGCCTGGCTAAAAAAAAAGGCAGGAAAAAAAAAACTAAAATAGGCAAAATTGTGCAAATCATTTTGTATAATCTGGTATTTCAGAAAAGCTGAGTTGCCTTTCCAATGGATGGTATATAAGCCCATCATGAGCAAAACAGGACTTTGTGAGCCTCAAGATTCCTCAGAGGTTCAGCCAGGCCAACAACAAGAGGAAGACAGAGTGCCAGACATGGAAGCAGCTTTCAGTGTGTTTCCCAACAATGGTGTCCTACAGCCATCGGAGACAGCCCAGTTTAGGGTCACTTTTGCTCCCCCTAATGTGAGTCACATTTTTAGTCTGTCAATTAAGATGTGCTTGTGTGAATGAATGCCAATTTCCAGGCAAGAAAAGGCTGTTTTTGAACCGTTTACTTTATTAATAATCTGGCAATACAAAAAAAAATTTAATTGGCTGATTGGTTGGTTTTTGTATGTAGCCAGTCCACAAAAAGGTGATCTCAGGCTTTCAGGCCCTCCATCAGGCCAGGGTGCTGGTGGAGAGGCTCGATCCCACAACAGAGGGGTCCCTGCAGATCTCAGGGTGGACTCACTAGCCACTGTGCCAAAGACACCCCCTTAATCACATGATCTTGAGGATAATCTGAAAAGTGACATCTTATCTAAAAATAATTACACAATTTTCATTTGTTTTTCTTGTAATTTTTATCAATTTAGATGAAGCAAAAAAAAGTTAAAAACAACAATTTAATAACATTCATTTTTTCCCTCTGTGCAATTAAAAAGTGTTGCAACTTTTTGAATAATTATAAGTGGTTTAAACAACTTATGACTTCTCAATTTCCATCATATAACTAAAGAATAAAGTATCTTCTATTCTTTTATTCATGTTATAGTAATCTTCTCTTCCTTCTATAGCTGCAGATATCATTTCTAAATTTGTTTCTTCTTCAAATCAACATTAATTTCTCTATAAATTTACACAGGAAGGGAATTACCACAATGTAGTACATATGATGCTGCAGCATATTCCTCCAGCTACAGAACCAATCATTTCCCAGAGCAAACCTGAGTCATTGTCTCGTATAGCAATAAATGAGCTTGGGGCTCACCAAGACCAAGAGGACAGTGCAAATATTTTTGCTACCAGCGGTAAGAATGCAATGGTCCCTGTGACATTTTTTGGAATGGAAAAGATATTTTCTAGCTGGTTTTGACATAACTAGTAAAAAAAAAAAATGGAAAGGAGACAAAGAAATGTAGAAAAAGAGAAAATGAACAGGAGAATATGGCAGAGGATAAAGTTGGTGAGGGTGGAGGAGGAGGAGAAAGGAGACTGTGAGAATGAGGAGGGAGATTGTGAGGATGAAGAGGAGAAATTTAACTAACATTGAAGAGTTTGAAAATCCTTCAAAGCAAAGATGTAGACAATACATTCATTCAGCAATAAAAACTTCCGTTGCTTTTTTACCCAGTCAGCTTAACAACTTTCATCATCGTTCACTTTTTCTATCTCTGTTTACATAGTCATGCCATTCAAGGATGTGACTGGTCTTGAGATTGAGGTCAAAGCAAAGTGCATTCCTCTTTCTGTGGTACTGCACCCATATGCCATTTTCATGCCTGCACCTGTGTTACAAGGCTCTACTGTCAAGCGTCTTTTCACGGTATTACAGTTTTTCAAAATCAGCTATTCAGTATATGACAAGTTATTATAAATGACCAATTAAGTGACGATATAATAGTGCAATTGTTCCATTTTTTTTTCAAATTACATAATAAAATACTATTTAAAATAATGTGCAATGACAGATTATGAGATTCATGACTGGCATATAGTCTGACAACACAAGCATCAGTGAATGTAAAGCTGCAACATATCAAGAAGTTATATCAACTTTAAAAAGATGGAGCATTGTTGTCAACTCCAGGACATCAGTGATCCTTGGATCATGGAATAAGTCTTAATGCCTATATTTAAATCTGAAATGAATACTTCCCCATGCAAATCCTCTCTAACATGAGCTAGCTTTAGAGAAAGCCTCCTTAATGCCCAAGGGCACTAATGTTTATGAAAAACAATTTTATCTAAGTTGTGCCTCGTTTTATTCCTCCTTGTGTTCATGAATTATTAGTAGTTTTATGTACAGACCGATTTTTAACAGGTACAGGCCTTGTTTGAAATGGTATTTATAAACTTTGTTTCTGTAGTCAGTTTCAAAGAATGTGTGCATAATAACTTCTGCTTTCTTAAGAAGTATGTTTTTTTTTAATTTAAAACTTAGAATCATAAGCAACTACAATTCACTTTATAGTTTTCTTCCATTTACAAACATTAAAAAACCTTTGTAGGTTGGGAATAAGGCATCTCTGTTACAAATAAAACTTAGAATATATTACTTTAAAAGATAGGGGAACAGAATGGACAAGAACATGAAGAAAATGTGGCTATCAATCAATAGCCACGTTGCCATAATATTTATTACAATATGAATAATATGAAAAAAGTCTAAGTAAAAAAAAAGGGTTAAGAAATAAGATAATTGAGGGAATCAGTTATTTTACAATTTGAGATAATAAGTTGACTGTTTATATAATCTATTCCATCATCTGATAGTGATCTCAAGATTGACAATTAGAAAAGCAATACAACTTTCAGTCTCAATTTGGCAAATAGGATATCTTCTTAAAAGTGCAGCTTGCATATTGACACATACTTAAATTAGAGGGTACATGACGTAATTGATAAAATAAAAACCATTGAGGAAAAAACTGTAACTCCATCAAGAAAAATCAATTGAGCTCCAATACAGCTTTCCCTCAATAAGATAATGTTGCTATCCTGCTATCCTACAATCATTAAAATCATTCATACAATCTTGGCCAGCTCACACATCAAATCTTCCTAAAATAAGTTTACAGGCCACCTCAATTATAGACCTTATTCAAATGTCCCACTTCAACCACACTAATTGAGCTGTGTCACAACTGGCACAAATTGGAAGGTGTTCAATTCAACTATGCAAGAATACTTGCTTTTAAGATAAAGTATTTTTTTGCAATTGAATCAAAGATTTAAAATAATCTCAAAACCTTAAATTGAGACTGAAACATTGAAATATTTTAGAGAACAAATTGATCAAACATTACTCCTTTCAATAAATTTTGTTAAATTTATGATTTAAAAAATGTAACTAACCTGACACTTTCACCTTAAAACACACATGCATACTCACCAGCCCACCAAGCTACTACAGAAATAACATTATCATTCCCATTCTCAAATTTTCTCCAAAAACTCTATTGTCAGTAGACCAACCTCATGCTTAGTCTACCACCTTGCAACCCAAAACAAAGAAGCAGCAACAAAAAAGACAACTGTAATCAAACACATACGTGCAACAATCAAATCACATGTTACGTATCAAAAGTATTTAAAATAGAAAATTAAATGGCCTCCACATAGAAGTATAAAACTCATTATCTATGCTTTTTTATTTCTGAAGATGGCCAACCACAGCTTCTCCACCATCACATTCCAATGGGAACCATACACAGACAGCTACCTTCTTGAAGTTGAACCACCATTTGGAGAGCTAGGTGACTGAGTAGTAGAGCTTTGCTTAATCAATAAATTGAATATTTTAAATGAAGCTGATTTGGTCTGCTGTTTTTCTAATATAGGTTAATATTTTTCTCTTCTTCATTTCTAACACATCAGTCATAATATAAATCATATAGTGTATGGTTAAACCTATATGAAGGCAGTAACTGTTTGTGAGCCTTATGACCAATTTCAATTGAAATTTGAAAATTTTATGAGCTAAAGAGTATTACTTTAAAGTTGCAGAAAAGAAAGTAAGCTTTGAGGTAAAAATAGCTATCAAAAGGCAAGCATATTGGGCATAATTTGAATTCTTAAAAATGTGTTTCTTTTTATTTTGCCTAGGTAAACTGCAATGCAATTTCCTTACTAATTAACCATTTTTTCTTCATTTAAAAAAAGGAGCAAAGCTAAATTTCAGGTATGGGAGTGTGTCCAGAATAAAAATCAGGGCTTTTAACAGCAAATTTTTCAACTCGACAATACTACTCAGTTCAACTAATTTCTTTTTCTTTGTGCCCCCCCCCCCACATATACACACACCTTTTCTTTTATGTAATACATAGACCCGGGCATGGCTATGGATCTGGAAATAAACATCACCGGAGTTGAACCTGGCACAATCAATCACACATTGCTTTGCTATGTCATGAACATGGCTGAGCCACTGCATCTGCATGTGCAAGCAATTATCAAGGTACAATGTTCAATGTAATTTCAACACGATTGATGCATTAAAATGGCATAAAAAGGCATCTGCCATGACTCTCTCATATTGCAACTCCTATATTTCTAGATATTCATATGCTTGAGTTGTTTGTATGTGTCATATAGCCTGTTCACTACATAATGCTGAATAGTGAATGTGTGACAAAAAGTCTTTACATATTTGAATGCGAATTTCCTAACCTCAGAACTTATCAAGTCAACATCTGTTTGATTCCTTGTTGCAACTAAACTTATATTGTCAGAGTGTTACTCATTATTACTGCTGTTGGATACACAATTGCCTACATTTGGACAACTTTATTTCTTTATGTCCTTCATGAGTAAAAATAAATTTGTGCTAACCTTTTAACATTAAATGCTTTGAACAGCATACAAAACACTCTTGAAGAGGAGCTTCTGCAAAGTGTCATTATTTTCACTATTTCCTGTGGAAATTAAATAGCTACTTTTTTCTCTTAAACCAGGGTCCTGAACTTCAGTTGGGCCAAGCTTCCATCAACTTTGGTTTAGTGAGAGTTGCTCAGCAAGAGGAGAGAGAGCTGACCATCATTAACACCTCACAGATGGTTGTTAAATACAATCTCTCAGACACCCCTGGACATCTGGAGACAGATGACCCAATGGTCAGTAAACAGCAGATATCTCTAGTGAATTTTCTCAGTTGAATGTTTTTAAGTGACTTAAGCTATTTCTATGATATCAATAGATAGCATGTCTAAAATATTTTTATATGTGTTCAGTTAGATTATTAGTTAATGGAAACATCGTCTTCTTTTATTAGTGGCAAAATGTTAAGCATTCGTTTTGAATGACACTAATGTAGAATGAAATAACTCTTACTATCTGGAATGCCTCTTCACTTCAGAGTGCCATATATGTAGCACCAAGAGATCTGTATACCACTTCATGTGGCATTACAACAACCCAAGGTAACCTTGGGTCTGTAGATGAAGTTTGAAATATATACAAGCAAAATTTAAAGAAAATGTGTAAAACATACTTTATGATCTTTAATTTAATTTCTTCTGTTAATTGATGTCTAGAAATAACCTTTTCTTACTGAGATGATCTCATATAAAATTATCATTGTTGTCAATGCTGATTTCAGATCAATTTTTTTTTTCTAAATTGAAATGCAACAAAATCTATACAAACTGTTAAAAAGGTTTTCCAAGCAGAATGAAGAATTCTAAATATTTTCAAAATGAGACTTTTAAAAAAGCATTGCTCCCTTCATGTATGTCTTTTTAGGCTCCAAGTGATTTGATCTTCTCTGAGATGAGTGGAGAATTGAAGCCTCTAGAAAGAAGAAACATAACTATGACGTTTGCACCCACCATTCCTCGGTCTATGAAAAGAGTTTGTCAAGTGGACTACGAGGGAGGAGAGCCTTGGTTAGTACTAGCCTTAACTACCATACCCATCACCACTATCAAAATATGAGGAGTTTGCTTGACACTGAGATTTTTTCCAGCAGAATGAATGTAGTGCAGCTGCATTCTAAACTCTCCTCTAGCTTTTTTGGTTAAAAGACAATCGTGAATTTAATACAGTGTATATTTTTTACAGAGCTCCTCAACGCATAAAGTAACACATTTCTATTTGATAACACTGTTGTTGAATGTCCATTAATTTTCAGGCTTGAGCTCCTGGAATTACTCTGTAACACCACACATTTTCCGTACTGTGAGACAGCATGTCAGGGTTTGATAAAACTCAGAATCTTGTGATGAGATAGTTAAATAATTGTAATCTAAAAACCAGGGTTTACCATTTTTTTTTTCAGCTCTCCTGCTGTTCTTTACTCCTTCCCTTCTAGTTTTACTCTGGCTCTTCCAGTTTTGTTGTTTCATATTTCATTTATAGCTTTGTATATTTGGTTCATTAAAACCTGATTTGGGTGCATGCTTTTCTCTTCTTTGCTACAATGAAAGTGACAATTGTAGACTGACGAAAACAACCTCAAAGAACTTTTGTTTTGATATAACCATTGGATTTTCACATAATTTTATATGTTTACTTCATACAGTAAGTTTACTAAGTAAAGTATTCATCATGGGAAAGCTGTTATTTTATTCTTGTATCTATCTATTTACCAATTCTTATTTTCTTTTTTAATTTATATTAAAAAAAATTTTTTAAATCAATTTTTCCAGCACCAAACCTTAACTATTTAATTCAATTCAAACTTTATTGCTTTTACAGCTCAATTGGCGTATATGGGGAGGCCCAGAGCCCTGTGGTTTGTTTCCTGGAATGTGACAAGTTTTTGCCAGAAGTTTATCTGGATGTGCCAGTGGTGTTTAAGGCTGTGCTGCACAACCAAACTTTGCTGCCTACGAAGTTTAAATGGGGACCAGTAAGTATGCAACTAAATTGAATTTAAATAAAAAAGCAGACAGAGAAGTATACATAGATGGTTGCTGGCCAACATTATAGCATTCACAGTTGTCAAAATCCTAATTCTTGAGTGCCTTTATATAGCCTTAATGGTTTTTTGTTTTAATTAATCAAATAAAACCAGACACAAAGAAAAGCTAGCTTTAGCAATGATAGAATTTGTATGAATTTTGTTTGTTTTGTTTTTTTAAACTTTGTCTGTGGAATTATTATTTTTTTTGCCAATTAAATAGCATAAAGATAATTTGAATTAACACCTTCACAGCAATGCTTAGTTTTAATTTAAACTCCTCTTGTTTGCTAAGGTTGAAGGTTCTCAGAAAGCTGACTGCACAGTGGAAATTCAAGAAATGGAGGGCAAGATTGAAAGTTGGGAGCAAAAATCTGTGTCTATTGCCTTTACTCCCTACAAAGCAGTAAGTTGATTACTAAAGTGTTTTTTTATGAAAAATCTGAAATTTTTCCAACTAAAATACACTTCAATAACTCATGCACATAATATTCTTCTAGCTAAATGTTAATCACATCAAAATCACTCCTTTATATTGGACTGGATATGCTAGCAATCGTTGAGTCAACTTAGAGATAACTCAGTAGTTCTTTTTCATTTAAAAATGAGTTTTAATTAACACATTTTTGCATTATTGTCTCAGGATGTATCTTATGCTTAAATATTTAAAAAAAGTATTCTTTGTCGACTTTGTAATCTCAGATACCTTTCTCAGAGGTGCGCTTAGCTTGCAGTGTTGAGGGTCAGTCTGACAATATCTATCTTAACATCAGTTGTGATGTGAGGACTCTGGAGATCACCTACAAGACTTCTACAGATACACATTTGCTCAGGTTAACCAAAAGTAGTCAGTTATGATTATGGTATAGGGAATGTATTGAAATTAATTTTCTTTTAGTGGTTATATCTGATTATTTTTTTAAAGAAAGTTTAGAAAAGGAAATAGCTCTTCTTCTTATAACTTTTATGATGGCGCTTATAGCATTCTACAAAATTGCTTAAATTGTTGCATTTTTAGATGACAGCAAAATTCACAGCTGATTTTTTATTATTTGCATTGTATAAATGAAAATTGATTGAAGGTTAGAACATGCCTGGATAAAAAAAATTTAATTGAAAAAAATGATAGATGTCTCAGACAAAGAAATATTTTTGTGATCTGTGGAACCAAGAAAAAACAAAGCATACCTATGTACTTTTTCTCTTTTCAAACTTTTTTTTCAGTGACAAAATGAATTTAGATTATGGTGAGCATGTGCCCCTTGGAGAGACAAGTAAACGCTATGTTCACATCTGCAATCAGACAGCCATCACTGCACCCTTTCTGGTTGAACTTGAAACATTCTCAGCAACTCTCCCTGCACCTCCACCTGAAGCTACCACTGCGGGAACAGCTCGCAGGTCTGAGAGAAATGTTCAACGTTGAAGCATAAAAAACAAATGTCTAAGTCTTTGTGAAAAAGTGTATTGAGAATAGGAATATTGAATTTAACATCCTGAATCAAGCATAATTATTACATAAGTGATGACTTGGTGAAAACTTTTTTTTCAAAATAGAAGGCTGGATCAAAATAGTTTGAAAAGAATTAATCTCACCACAAAATCTAATTTTTTGTAATTTATATTTTGAGCATACCTGCTCACTACAAATTTTGAGATAAAGTCATTATTAAATAAATTGACAGATTAAATTTGAATCTTTAACTTTTTCTTTGGATTTTATAAAATGTTCTTCTAATAGCTCATTTTTATTACTATCTTATAATTAAACTCAGCCGTGGACGAAGCCTGCTGAGCAGAACTCCCAACATAGCTGATCCAATAAGCAAAACTCAAAATAAAGCTATGGCAGGTTTGTGCTTTAATTTGAATGAAAATTTAACAGATCTTACAAACAAAAATGAATTTGCATATTTCTATGACTGGAGAGAAAAAGCCCAGTACAAATTAGCTAGACAATGTTATTTTTAAGAGAAGCAGTCCAAAAAAAAAAAAAAGATTAACAGCTTCAGCATTTGTTTTACACAAACTTTACATTTATTTCTTAAGAAGTATTGAACAAGGTTATATCACTTTGATTTGGAATTGGATACAAGAATTTGACAATAACAAACATGGCATAAATAAATAAAAGTCATTTTCTTACTATGCACTATCTTTTAAAACTTTTCCAATCAGTTTGTTTCATAAGATAGCTATTAATTTTAAAACATCATCGATATAAAAAAAGAATTCAATCACAAAAAGAATGCTGCCCCCCAAAAAAAATATATTTTAAAAAATTTGTTAAAATCTTTTTCCAAAATTTTCTTTCCTCTCCCTTGTTTAGAATATAACAAATTTGTACTGTCTGAGAAAAAAGGTGCTGCCTTTGTCGTGCATCCTTGCTCTGGTCAATTACAACCTTTTGGAGAATCCATAATTGAAATCACAGCCCACAGTGATATGTGGGGAAAATATGAAGATAACATCATTTTCAAGGTGAGAGAATTAGAGATAAGTGACATTTAAATTTGAAGAGCTGGTCAAAAACAAGTGACTTGTACTGATACTGCTAGAGACCGATAGTTTAAAATTGTTAAAGAAAACACAGATGAAAATAGAAAAAAAAAGATTATTAAACTTGTTGCTTAAATGGTAACATAATGCAAAGTGAACCAACAAAATACACAAACGAAAAAAGTGTACATAATTGAACAACAAGAAACCAATAAAATTATAATCCTTATGAGGCAGTTTTGACATTGTTACAAAACACACATACACACACCCATGAACCTCTATCTTTTTTTTTTTAAAATTCTTTAGGCCATTAATAAGTGACAATATATTTAATCTGATTACAGGTTGGCTACCTTGAGCCAGTCAAAATCCCTGTGACAATGACAGTGGTAGGTTGTCCATTGAACTTCCAGCTCACTGCAGCTCAAGCAGACCACAAGCCAGTTGTGAGGTGAATAAATGTTTATCTATTTACCAATAATGCTCTTCTCTTTAAATAGACTTCTCCTCCCCAAAAATTAAGGTTCGTTACTTATCAATAAAGACCCAGGTAAATGTATTTTCTTTATGCATAAAAATAAAATGGAAAGTGAAAAAGAGTCTGTTGAAATTTAGACATAAACTAAATAAAAGCATTTCATAATTAAACTCTAAAATCTCATAATTTGAATCATTTTTTATCTTTATGTTCCTACAGATTTGGCAGTCATGTATCTGGTGCTGAAGCCATCACACGGAAACTGAAAATCAATAACACAAGCCCCTTAGGTATTGCGTAATTTAGTAAACATTTTGCTCTTTACAGTTCATTTCTTATGAAAATGTTTTATTTTTTGTAGTGTCTTGAAAACATATCAAGGTGTTCACAAAGATATTTCACTCACATGTTTTAGTGTATGCCTGCATGGCATGGTTTTTCTTGAGAACAGTTCAAAACGGTCAAAAATTGATTTTTTATAACAAAGTGTCTAGCTTGACCCCAAACAAGGTGTATCTAGCCAACTGCGCTGGGGAGACCCCAGAAATATTCTGCTTGCATTGTTTCCACCTCCTCCTTTTTTCGATTGACAGAAAATAGTGGAGCCACTTGTGTCAGTGGATTGTTTTAAAGATTTTGTTGCCTTCAAAAATGTTATTATAACTCTTTTAATTTTAACAATTTTAAACATCCTAAGTTTTCAGGATGAGAAGAGGCAGCCCTTTTTTTTTCTTCGCCTATGTGTGCATTCAAAAGTCTTGCCAACTTTGACTTAGATCTAGTCTAGATCTAGAATCTAGTCTATACTAGCTTCACATGAATCAAGATCTATATTAGATCTAGCCTTGCACTTGAGAATTTATGTTTGGTCGATGTGTCTCAATAAAAATCAACAAGAACTCAACAGGAACAAATACCCACCACAAAAACCATTATAATTAACACCATAGCCTCACCCCTCTTTCCAAATACACAATAGGCAAAAATTTATGTAAATCCAGGCCAGCAAGATTCTCTATTATCTGAATTGTATAATTACCTGACTTTACTTGTAGTTTCTGTAGTGTGGTGGTTATAACATCCTCCTAACATGGGGATTTTACTGGTTTTGAGACAGCGGAAACAACGTTTAACCCTATTTGTATGATGACCACAAAAAAATATAAATTAACCTTTTTTTTTATTAATATTCAGCTCCAGATTTTCAATATGTCAACATGATTCAATTGTGCTAGATGTGGTCATTTTAATTGTTTGTTATATGCTACTACTTATAATATATCAGGCTTGAATAGAAAAACTCTGTCAAGTCAATTCTATCCAGGTAGAATTTAATGAAAATCTCCCCTATTCACTCAATCAAACTCAAATCTTTTCAACAAGTAAACGGCAGCGATATAGTGGCAAGTCTTGTTGAGCAATACTATTGCAATGCCATGTGGAGTACCGGTATTCATTTGGGTTTCCCTAGATGGACCCCATTGAGGATCTCCCTAGCCTCCTCCTTTTGATAATTTTTAATTATTAGAACACTTTGAAAGTTCTTTCTGTCAATTTTACAATAATGAAACCTAGACAGATTTATGTCGATTCTTAGTCAAGATAGGGAGTCTTTTACTTCTAAAAAAAGCATTGAAAAGTAGGAAACCTTATAAATTATTTTTTCTCAGATGTTTTATGTGCACCAGGGACTCATTTGGACTGGTCTCAAGACATATTTATAAGCATGTTGATACCACATAAACATTCAAATGAGTCAAAACATGACCACACATGTTTGTTTCAAGACCATCACAAAATAAAAAATGGAGAAACTCAAGATTTTATGATCGCATCTGTTTTGCAATATTTATTTTGGGTTTGAAAACAAATCTAAAATACACCCATTTCTGTAGGTTTCTTTTTAATAAACAACATAAACTTGTCGGAATCACCATAATAGTAATGCAGTGAAATTGAATTGTGAAACACATAATAAATTTATGTGATGTTTGATTAAAATTAATACCAGTTAGGATTACACAAGAGGAAGTAATTTCTTTTTACTGTTGCAAAGCTCTTTAAATGCAGTCTCTGTCTACATCAAAGAATCAAATCGCTTAAAATGCATCTTCTGACTCATTTAGGCTAGTTTTAAGTCAATTAGTTCCCCATGCTTACTCTGACAATCATAATTTTAGGATTTTCAAACCTTATTCCCCCCAGATATCAGAGTGGACTGGGAAGTTTTTGAGGATGCTCCGGAATCTGAGAAACTGGTGGATTTCATCACTTGTTTTGGACGGGCCTTCCCACCTAGGGACTCTGGGGGCAATGAGATCATCCCTTTCAAACCAGCTTCACAAGGTATAAAGCTTCATGTTAGTGAACTTTTTTAACTTTCAAAAAGTCAAGTCAAATGCAGCTGCAATAAGGAAATGAAAGAAATTTATATATTTTTATCTTTTTTTTGTTTATGACTATCCATTTTTCACAAAATGGTCCATCCTTTTGTCTCAAAATAGCTGTAAGAGCTGTAAGGCTCTAAACTCAACCTGTCTTGATTGTATAAAATATTTATATACACATACAGTTTTAAATATGTAGGTGAATGAACTTAAAACCAGAGAGAATCTGTCTCATTCTTCATCAGCTGTTGTTCATTCATCTTTCCCTCCTCTTTACTTACATTCTATCTCCCTATATCGCCATCTGAAAGTAATATTGTCATAAACTACAAAAAAGTCACAAGAAAATTGATTTTCTGGGGAGTTTTTAGTTTAACTTAACTAAAACTTGAATAAACATTTTTTTTTTTTTTTTTTTCTGCGGGAAACGAATTTTATGAGAGTTACAACTCTAGTATTATATATATATATATATATATATATATCTGTCTTAGTCTATCTCTGTCTTTGTGTGAGCTTCCACCTTTGCTCTCTATCTCCATCACTGACTACTTTTCTTTCCCTCCTTACCTCAACTTCCCCTTCTCCCACCTCACCCCATCCCCTTTAAACTCACTTTACATTCTACATTTATCTTTGGCATACATGCTTTCTCCACAGCTCACCTTGATGTGATGCCTATGGATATCATACCCAATTCGCCAGACACATACCCATCCCTTTCCCTCTCTGGCAGTGCTCACCAAAGTTGTGATGAACCATCGGGACTTGCAGATGAGGAAAATCCTAAGATAATTTCTTGCTTCATGCGGCCACATCTTGGAGACTTGAGCACTAAGCCTTTCAGTATCAAGCCAAAGCAACTGGTACGATATTTTGATTCCAATCTTTAGAAATCCAAAGGAAATAAAAATCAAAGTGCAAATGATTGTTTTGATTATTTGGTACTGGAAATTTGAAACTATTTGACTTGTTATTTTCACCGCAGAGGAATAAAAAAATTTTTATCTCTGCCATTACTCTACTTTTCCATCACTATTGCCATATCCATAAACACCGTTACCATGACTACCACCACTAAAATTGTTGCTACTACTTCTTTTTTTAGGTACCCAGTCTGGACCAGACTTTGGCAATCAACGTCCTCCACTCAAACTTGTTCTTGATTAACTTTATAAGGCTGTTATTGCTACCATTACTTATTGCACATGACTTTCAATAAAAGTTATTCTCTATCTACTCCACTACAACCATGCTACAAATGCATCTTTTGCACTTAGTTGAACTGCTTTACAGTTGTCTCTCTGAGGTGTAAAACATTAATTATTTTCAAGGCAAAAATTGTCAGGTTTTCTCCTCGTAAAGTAGTCATGGAGTACTTAGCATAATCTAAGTGATGAAGAGAGATTAAAGCTAAAACATTTTCAGAGAAGATGAAGTAGAAAGTCGACAGTTTTATAGGTGTAAAGAAAACAAAGTGAGATCAAGCTGAATCAAGCCAATGTGGGAAACACAGAGAAAAAGACCAAAAAGAAAAAAAAATTTAAGTGGTTTTTAGAACGAAATTAGGTCATTAAGAAATTGACTGTCATTGGGAAAATACAAGGCAGAGGTAAAAAAAAAAAATTAGAACAGATGGGTAATGGGGAAAGATCAGGATAATAATCAAACTTTTGAGAGCATCTAGGCTGAAAAATAAATAATTAAGAATAAGCAATTAAGAAAAAAGAATTGTCATCATATCTAGCTCTGATTAAAAAAAAAGAACTAAAGCAATCAAATAATGAAGTGTGATTACCATGTTTTGATTGAGTGATCATTGGCATAACAATCCAATGCTAATCACCTTAGCTTTGACACAAAAATTCTTGTCTTTTTATGGATTCCCTATTATAACAATGCTAGATTCAAAACTTATTCAAGCCTTATAAAGATTTTTTTTTATTCCATATTTTACGTTAGACCATCCCCGGAAATGCCTCAAGCACAGTGGAACTGACTTTTACTCCTCTGTGTACAACTGATGTACCAGAAGAAAAAGACTGCGTCGGTTTTGGATTGGGATACCTCAGTCTTGATATGGATGTGAGATTGTTGAGCTGTCACAAATATGCTTGTATACTCTGTCACAAAAAGGCATTGATAATTCAAAAAAATATATTGGAAGCACTGCCTCATATGTAATCAGTACTGTAATGATAAAATGCGCACAGTGTTTACTGATCTTTGCAGGAAAAGTGTTTTACTAAAAACTTTTTTGCTTAAAATTTAATCCGCTTGAATTAATTCTAAAACTTAAAACAACAGTTTTTGCACATAACTCGTAAAACTTTATAAAACATTGACCTTAACTTTGGAATAAGGAAGCAAATGAATCAAATGACAAAATTAATATAGGTTATTGAAAAGAGCCATGAAATATATTATTACATGAATTGAGAGCATTATATTCTTCAGTTATCAATCAAAGAACAGAGTCTCTTATTTCATAGTAAAAAATTTTTCTCTTTAAAATTAGATGAAATGTTGGTTTTGTTAAATAGCTTTCAAAAGGTATAATTACCCTTAATTTCGAATTTGCAGGATTCTTATGAGCTGACTGTGAGCAGACCTGAAGCCTATGCTGCTGAACTGCTGCGACTGGACTTCACTGCCCATCTAAAACCTGCCTTGTGTGTGATCAGCATTTTACCATTTCTATGATCTGTCTATTTATTAAGCGTTTCCTTGAAATTGACTTTCCTGAACCAAATAAATAGAATTGGTATTGAATTGTAATACGAAATATCAGTAGCAGTGGTTTTGCATAATATCGACTTTCAATTGTGTCTCCATTTTTTACTTTCTCAGATGCATTTTCTTTCTAACTCCTGGACCAACAATAGATGAGTAAGCATTTTGAGCAGAACCAAAAGTATAGACAAACCAGAAATAAATTGAAATGCAAAAAATAAAGCATAATAAAAAAGTAAAAGAAAAAAAATAATTATATAGAACCATGAAATGCTTGAAACTGAAAAAAAAACAACCCAAAAACAACAACAGCAAAAAGATAATCATAGAGTGTATTTTTTAATGCACAATGTCAAAAAAGTTTAGATGCAAGCTGATGAAATAATCTGAATAGTTTTTCATTTGTTTTCTGATTTTCAGGTTGACAGTGGAAGAAACGGATGATGAGGGCATGACCTACAGATCTGCCATGAGTGATGTGATGCAAGACAACATGGTATTTTCAACAGTTCTTGCTTAATGCTGGGGTGGTTATATAACTCTCTAAACAGCTAAATTGTTTTATCACAGAAGAGAAAAAAGCTTTCTTTCAATAAAAGATGACAAAACCTACACCATAGCTGCAATAAGTATATGGATAAAAGGTGTAGTGAGGGATAAGGTTCTATGTTCTTCTGTGATAGGGCAAAAGCTTTGGCATAAAAATAGAGTAACAAAAAATTCAAGCTTGCTATATGTGAATCAAAACTACAGACTTATCTTTCATTACACCCATTACCTTGCCTCAATGTTTTTTTTAAAAAAAGGAGTTTAATATGTCAAGTCATTGCACAAAATTTAAGTTTATTTGCAAATAATACCTGTAGCAATTAGACACATTTGCTCTTAATTATAAACATGAGAAGAGGAAAGGATGTTAAATGACCAACAGTCAATACTTTAATAATACTTGCAATCAGAACTTTTATTGCTCCTCAATGCCCAACAATAGTATCAATGCTTCATGCTTGCGTTGTTTTAGCCATTTTCAGATCAAAGCTTCCATGTGATCATTACAAATCTCAAAACATTTTGTTCAAAAAATTTTCTTTATTTATTCAAATGGTTTCCTTGTTTAAATTTAGTTCAAGATTTTATCATTGATATAATTAGAGCCTTTACTTCTTTCTGTCTTGCCTACTTTATTTTTGTTATGACTTTTTACAAATCCAAACACTTGATGTGGATGTATAGTGTACTTTCTTATTCCAGTTGACATGACAAGTTCAATTGCATTGAAATGCTTTATGGAGTGTTGTGGCTTAGTTGTTAGGAACCTGTAGCTTTTCTTGTAAAGCAATATTAATTGGTTGCTGGTTGTTTTTTCCAATGATCTGTCTCTTTGAGTTCAGTTAGAGATTGAAACATTATAAATACCACCCCATGATCCAAATCAGTGTGCTCGTAAGTTTAAATTCCAGATTGCAAAAAAAAAATTAAGCAATGTATTTTGTTAAAGATTAATTCTAAATACTTTTGCAAAAGGATGCATGTCAATTTACTTTAAACCGTTTGGCTATATAAACACTTAGCACAATTAATGTACATGGTCTGCAAAGCCACATTAGAAACAATTGGGGGAAACATTTTTTTCTCAGGAAATTAAATGAGTCTACATTTTTTAAAGTGGAATTTATAGGTACTCAATGTGGCACCCATATCTTAATAAATCAGACTCTTGGTAAGAAAAAAATATGTTACCTTCTTTGAATGAAAAAAAAAATCTTTTCTGCTATTGCGAAGTGTAAATATGGATACCATAAAAGAATACGTCCTAAAGAAAAGCTTTTACACTTTTTTTAGATAAAAACTGAGGCCCTTCGTGTATGCTCCACTATGCTCTCCAACAACACTTTAACACCATTGACCTTCAAGCTGAGGGTGAAGGATCCATGGATTTTGGTAAATCTTGACCCAGCTAGCACTAAAGAATCCGCCTCACGTGCTTTAGAAACGCTGCCTTGCACTCTGAACCCAAGACACAATTTGCTGGTGAGCCCAGATAATGATAAACTTTTTAACCTTCATATATTTAATGCAGAACATGGCTTTTTGTAAAATTAATGAAGTTAGCAGTTTTAAGTTGATGAACTGCATAATTTTAAACATTGAAAATTCATTCTTTTTTGAGCATTCTTTTAAATAGCAATTTTTACATAAATTACTGTGTACCATTTCCCCACAATTTACCAAAGTATAGAACAAATTAAATAAGCATAGATTAGAACTTAATCATGTGTAATATTCAACCATACTGCTATGGAAACTATTCACTTTTCTTTTTCCCAAAAGCATATTGATCCATGCAACATTTCCTGTTAGTTTGGAAAGTTTGTATAAATTTTCAGGTGAAGGTAGCTTTCCGTGTTACACCATCTCTGGTAGTGCACCAATCTCCGAGATACAACTTGAAGGGTGCTCTATCCAAACAAAGTGCGAAAATCACCCCTTCGAAGTCTGAATCCCTTATTGATGAGGCTGGCAGCGGGCGCAAGCTGCAATTCCACGACTTTCTTCACATTCAGTTTGATAATGGAGCTGAACAGGTGAGTAATTTTAGCTGACTAAAGTATTTGACTCTGTGGGGTTCTTTAAACAATTTCAAAATGTTCACAGACTCAATCCTTAATATAATAAGAGTCTTCATCTTGGAACCCTACCATGTGAGATAAAGAATGGCTCATGTCTTAGATTTAATTTGAACTCTTTTATAATCAGTTATGCAAAACAAGCTTTGGCTTAATACATGACAAATAGCTGACGTATATAAAAATAATAAGTAAAATCAAGTATAAAACAAATTAATATGCACATGCAAAAGTCAGTGGTTTCAGCACAGAAAATAATAAAAAAAAATCATGCCTCCCAAATATTTTTTTTAAATCACTGCAGGCTGCCAACTGACACTGTATGTTACACATGACATATTAACCAATGAGAGGCCACTTTGTCTTGCCATATCAAAAAAAGTAATCCCAATGATAGAGTGTTCAACTCTATCTCCTGATGATGGACAAGCAACTGTTTAAATTCATCATTTATGAGTTTACATGATTGGGCTGTGCCATGGCATTTGTTGGATAATTTATGAGTTAATATGACTGACACAATATCCTTTGGCATTTGTCACATGGATGACCAAGAAATAAAGTGGAATTTTTCGCATAGCCCTAAGCAAATACTCCTTAAACAATAGAAAGTCTTGCCACAGCATTTGGCTGTTTGTACCTTTTCAAAGATGGCCTTCCCTTTTCACAGGCAGAGTAGGCTTTGTTCAAACATCAAGCCATTTAACAGGTTTGAAATTTCCTATTTAACATCTTTTGACACCAAAATTACATAAGCTAAACACTTTTATCTCCCAAATTGTTAATCTCCCAACCCAATTCACCATTCGAGTAGTGTCCCAAAACCTTTTTCATTGGATAATTTCGTATTATATCAATCAAAATAATATTTCACATAAATTGCATGGCAAAGAAACAAGCATTTGTGATAGCTTTAAAATATCAAAGAATACATACTGTGGCTAAAGCTTATTTATTTATTGTTAGTTTATATAACTATCTTTGGCCAAGAACGTGAATTTATTTGTTATAATTACGACTTGTCTAAATATTCATATTTATAGTTCTTGGTATACAAAGTTCAAAGAATGCTGATTTCAAGTGATATGCTAGTAGATTTTAGTCATATTGATAGTCAACACCTCTTTGCTTTAATTGGTACTTTGCAGATCATTGAAAAAAGACTAAAAATATTAAATTCTTTAGGAAGAGTTTTATAAGCTTTCTGTCAATATTATTGAAGAAGCCAGCAGGTATGCATTTTTACATGTATCTGTCTTGTTCTAATTTGTCATAAGTCTTTTTTAACAGTTCCTTTTTTAAATTACGTATTCTTTGAAAAATAAACTCTTATGTCACTCCTTTTTACCACCTCTCATCTGTCCAGAGTGTTCCATTGTTTGCCAGCCTAGCTATCCCTCAATTTGAGTTGTCTTCAGATATTCTTGACTTTGGCACCTGTCTTGTGGGTCAGACCAGGAAACAAGAGGTGACCATCTCCAATATTACTTCCTCTCACAGTTTCTGGACTATTTCCTTGGGTAAGTTTCTCAAAAATACTTCTCACCTGCTTTGACAGTGTTTAGAATCTGTAGCATGTAAAGCAGGATATTTTACAGAAAAATGTTTCCAACCGGTATGTGCTACCTCAATGCTGTCACTGTTTATACAATCTCTCAAACAGATTTTCTATATGAACTAGGATTGTAAAAAACAAATGCAAAACAAACAAAACAAAATAATTCAATCTAAAACAACAACAACAAAAAGAGACTTCTCCTCAAAACCAACATTAATCTCAAAAGAGTAACTAAACCAAAACCAATCAGTCTGCTCTCTCTCTCTCTCTAATTATCAGTATATTTTTGTGTGTCTATGGAGCCAAATGATTTTGCACAGACCAATTATCAGTTTAAATTCCTACGGTTCTAATGAATAAATGGTAATGATATGTGCAGTGAAAAAAATTCCAGTGGGTAAAATATTGAATACTCAAAACTTGTATTTAGGGTTAGGGTTATGGTTTGGTGGCCTAGGGACTGATATTGTTTTTGACTGCCAAGGTCATGCAAGGACATTACATGTGGTAAGAATATAATGGGACACTTATGCAGACTTTAAAGGGCACAGAACCCTGTCATAAACAAAATAGTGGAAATTGTTGTTTCTTCATTTGTAATTGAATATCTTTCATGTACCCTAAAATATTTCTTGGTTGCTTGATGACCAAAATGCTCATATTCCTTGACATTTTGAGAGTAAAAAATTATTGAAGCCTTAACAGATTATTTTAATCAAAGTTGTCTTTTGCACTTGTATGTTATATGAATGTGAGTTTAAAAACTCAAATAATGCAAGCATGGATAGAGAAATGTAAATAAAACACAATCACCAAGTAGAACTTACAAAATCTGAAGAAGACATCATGCTTGCATTGGATATAAAATAATTATTTTGTCATTCAATGGAACTCTATCAGTGACCAAACGCATTATGCAAACAATTCATATCTTCAGTGGAAATAAATATGGTCAAATTGATCTTATTGAAAAATAATTCTCCTATTTGTCATGTATTTAATAGAAAACAAGTCAGAATTTTGTGACGACAACACCTTCCAGATGAATCCAATGGAAGGCAAGCTTGAGGCGCATATCACACATGTGAGCAACAGCAAGGCTATTATCAAAGTCTTCTTCACTGCAAGGTAATTAATATTTTTTTGTCTGTAATTATTGCTAATAAATTTGTTAATGTCTTCTTTACATGTCATAGAGCTCTTTATAAAATGGTTCACTCTTATTATTTTTTTTCACTCAGGATCTATCAGTTTGTAGGAATCAGATATTACATAGATGTTTATAAAATTAGCTGTTAAACTTCACATTTTTGTCAAGAAAAACCTCTTTACTTGTCCTACAACTCTTGATAAAATAGTTTGTTAGATTGTTTCCTTTTTCATTTTTAGCAAGCATGGGGAATTTATAGAGGTAAAAAATTATGTAGATGTTATATAAACATGTTTTGGATTACTTTGAAATTATTGTTAAATTTTGTAATGGAAAAAAAATCTTCTAAATGATCTCATTAGCAATGAATAAAATGAATCAGGAATTCTTATTTTGAAAGTGATTAAACTTGGATTCTTATTTTTGAAGTCTTAGACTTTTATATTTTTGTTTGATAACACAGGTTTTTCACCATATTTCATGTCAATTAACCTTATTTTTCTGCAGCCATTCTGAAGTTTATGATTGCACACTTCTTGTGCAAGGTCTTCTTGGAGAGGAGCCACGCAGACTACATGTGACTGGAAACGGCTCATATGATGGAAAGCATGAGGCTATTTTGAACATTTGAGAGAGCAAACATCCTGCTTCACTTATTATTCAACCTGATTTTCTTTATATAAATAAAAAGAGATATTGTAATTATATGCAACGATATAAGCCTGGTTCAAAATAAAATCAGAGCTTTTAAACACTCGTTACATGCCAGGCAATGGCTTAAAATAATTATGCTAATATTTATTTTACCAAGAAATTGAAAGGGTGCAGTTAGCATTAGTGATATGTAAAAAGATAATGGTAATGAAGGTCCATTCTATTAGTTTGTTTTCACTATAAAGTCGGCTGCTACCTCTTGATATTGGTTTTTTTAGTGATCTTTCATTACAAAATTTTAAAATATGCTCATGGCCATTGAGATATTTTTGTGTGTGCATATTTTTGAAATGTGCACATTTCATTTTGAACAATATAATTTTCTTGTTAAAAAAAAATATGTTCCACGTGTGATCAGATAATAAATATGACAGAAATCACATTTTTGGTTGTTACTCTTGTCACTATTTACAAAATGAAATATAATGTTTGGAAAAGAGACTATATGGAAATTTTATTGTTTTTTTTTTTTTATTCAATTACAGGTAATAATGAAGTATAAATTTTGTTAAAGTAATATAACCAGATTGTCACCTAAAAAAATTAATACAAATAGGCAAAAAAAAGCTTAGGTTTTTTTTTATTACACTTTCTCCTAATTCTCTAGTTAGGACAGGTTTATTCATTGTGGGATAAAGCCTTCTTCCTTTTTCTTCATTGCTTGTGACTGGTAGTCTAGTCTACACAAATGCGACCAGTGGATTTCTCAATGATGTCTTTTCATCTTTTTCTTGTGTGCCTAGCGCCTTCCCCTTCCACTTTTGAAGCTTTTCATAATACTGCATTGTCTTGTCAATAAGTTTTACAGTCAATCTCCCCATGCACTCTGTCCACTTCCATTCCATTATAATTCATTTGGTGACATCTGTCAATCTAAGCGTAGGCGCACACTGGAGGCGACGCGACTTGTCATGGCTAACATGAAGGACTGATGTCGCAGTTACTGTGCGCTACCCACCGACAAGTTAGCCTGATAATTTGGGTAACAAGACTGGCCTTGTGGTTCGCGCGGCAACGGTCAGTAGAATTGTGCGTGGTAACGTAATGGCACCCCCCTTTCCCTTATTCGACAGAGCCAGTGACGTAAGACCAGGCTGTAAAACACCAAGGATAGCTCCGACGCTCTGACAAGTTGCCGACTTGATGTGCGCTGGCATCAAAGAAAGAGAGTATTTCAAAACATGTATTGTTGGACACGTGAACTGCTGCCTCCAGTGTGCGCCTACGCTAATTTTTGCCCCTCTTTTTTTCTGATTGTTGTATGGAATTTTATTTTGAAAAAAAAATCTCTCTCCATACTTTGGGACGAGTTTACCATACATGTCCAAGATATTTGTTTTCTTTTTCATCTTCACTTGTTAAGTTTCTTTGTTTGTATTGTCTTTTTCTAGTTTGGCATGTAATTAGTGTTTCCTTTGTGTAGGTCAGAAATTTACATATTTGAGTAGTTTTCCTTTTGCGCTGTGCATTTAGTACAGAGTGCAACATCAACTGCAAATCTTACGTCCTTTAAGAAGAAAATTCAAAAATATCATTTTCATCATTCACTTATGTGCTCAACTTTAGGTAATGAGTCTTAAGATTGGACTAATAATTTTTGAGGTTCAGAGAACTTTTTTTGCTCTCTGACCAACCCCATTTCTTTGTATCATATTTTTTTTGGAAATATCCCCAAACGACCTAAAATTTGAAATCTTTTCTTCATCAGTTTCAAACATGTGAACAGAAAAAACAGGAAATTGTTTCAAGTAAAAATCTTCACATGCACTAAAGACTTAACATTTTAGCTGCTGCCAACAAAAAAGGAACCTGTCATAATTATATTTTTTTCTGTGGACTATAATTAGCCTAGACCAGCTTATAATCGTGGTTTAATATTAATGAAAACATGAAGCATTTGAACTTATTTGTCTTCAATTTAAATGTTATAAATGTTAATATCATTGCTGCATCAAATGACCTGGACTCTTTTAACATTACATGGCAGAGACTCAATGAAGAATGATTATTTTTCTCTGGTTTGCTGCATGTGTTATGCTAACAGAAAAGGTGAAATCTATACCATATGGTTAATTATAATAAGCGTAATGATACTTAAATGCTCGTCAATTTTTAAGTGACATGGCGCACCTTCTTGATAATCTGAATTTAAATCAGAATGAAAATAACAAGAAAATGGAGAATGATAAATATTAATGTCAATTTGAATTTGCAAGTAGCGAAAAATGATAATTAAAAATAATGTGCGGCACCTTAAATTAATATTTAACTAGTTTTGGATACTCTAGAATCGTTATAAATAGTCGAACATGCACCCTTCCTTCCCCCCCCCCCTCCCCCTTTCCATATTTCTAAAAATCTAGAAAATGAAAAGAGTAAAAAAATGACATTATTAACTTTTGATGGTTAACTGGAGGAAGTCCGCGTAAAATTGTACGCTTTTTAACGCATGCAAGTGGAGAAATTAATGTGGGGCAAAACATAATTAAACATGATGATATGCATTAACCAAGTCAGGCACTTGAAGGAGATAGAGGTCTGTAAATTGCATTTTCCTTCAATTCATAAAATAGTGTGTGGTGCAAACTCAATGCCATTTTCATTTCTCCCTATAAATGATAATTCACCCATCTTCAGCTGGAGTCATTACAGGCAAAATGCCTCTTGTAACTTTAATCCTGTTGACATTATGTCTATACAGGGGCATTCACCATTTTGTCTTTCGTTCTTTTTCAATGACAGATCAAAAGAAAAGCGGCAAAAATTTTTAATGGCATATTCACAGCAACATTGGTGCACACCTATTTGCACATCCTCAGTCTATGAATGATAAATGAATTGTACGCGATGCACAACATGAAGGAATCTTTTTTCATGAATCATTTTGCAGATATTTTATTGGTTATAACTTTTTATATTAAACATTCTTATTATTAACGTTCAGATCTAGATCTAGACATGTAGCGAAGATTTACTGAAGGATATGTCATAATCCTAATAAACCTCTCGGACGTGATCGAGTAATTACATAAAGGATATTTCTCTAGGGCCCACTTAGATTTACATAGATGCCTTATCTTTTCAATGCATTGGTAATTAACGTAATAAACAAACAAACAAAAAAAAAAAAAAATAAATAAGCAGGCCTACATCGCTAAAAAAAATAAATGCCTTTAATCAAAATTGCATGTGAAAATGAACAAGACCTGCATAAAAGCAAAAAGTCAAATCTGTGTAAATGTGCCATTAAACATAACTTTTGCTCCATCGTTTCCAAAGATCCGGTATTAAAATAGTTGTCTCAAATTAATTTTGCGCTCAGCCCCAGATTATATTTGTCAATTTTTTTTAGTTTTTTAAAATTTTTTTCAAGTACCTTTATGTACCATTTCATACTTTTTTTTGGGCCGTTTGAAAGGGAACAGGGAACGTAAAGGGGAGTCCTTTGATCCTTATACTTGAACAGTAATAGTCGGCTGTTGGATCAATCATCTTTTTGTTTCTTTTTCTGGTATCGTAGGCATAATGGTTAAATGCAGAGTTTATTTAGTTTTGATGTTTATATCCCATACGTAACAAAGTGATCCCAAGCTTTCAGACCTTCATTAGGCCAGGTTGTCGGTAACGGATACGAACCCAAACCCGCGACAGAAATATCCCTGAAGATTTCAAAGCCACTTCATTAGCCATCGTCACACCAATGTCCCCTCTTTAAATGCGGAACTTATGATTCGTGATTCATGTGCCAGCAGCGTTACGTTCTTAGGAAAAGCCCTTCATGATAAATTTTTTTCACTCCATTCGTCTAATGAGGGTATTTGCATGAAGGCCACTAAAGCGCAAAAACAGAAGGAATGTGTGAAAAAGGTCAGCGCCTACTTTGTAAATATGAGGAGATTAAAAAATAAACTTTCTTTTCTTTTTCTTAAATTTTCAGTCTCTATTACTGCGAGAATAACCGCAATATCTCATGGCACCGAAAAAAGTGAAGAAAAAAGATGAAATCGAAACAGAAGTGGTATTTGAGCCGGAACCAGAGGAAGTTATTATATCACCATATGACCCATATAAAGATCTCAGGTGTGTAAGAGACTTTTTGCCTTTAAAATATTTCTCAAAAACCAATCTTTATTCTCCACAAACATTGTATTTATATAATTAATCATAAGCCAACTCGAGCTGGGCTTTTAAACGACCTAATGTAGAGGGAGACTCTGCTGTGTGACAGAAATACCCATCTGAAGATTTAGCCTCACTCATCTGAGCTGCATCATAAACAATGACACATGGTCATGCTTTCTTAAAAGATGAATATATGACGATTTATATTTCAATTTTCATATCTTCTCTCGTTTACTACTGTCTGTTTTGTTGCTAAATTATATGGCAATGATCAAACCGCCCAAAGAATAAGCTTCATTTCGATCTTGATGACACAAACAAAATGTTCTTTATAGTTATTGGTCGCGACTTAGTTCCTTTTCCTAGATACATGTACTGTTCATGAAAGGGCGATCAATAATATAGCGGAAATCCTCTTCCATTTTGTTTTCAAATAATAGTTTTTAGTGGTGCTACTGCTACTTCAAAGTTTTGCAACCACCTAAAGTAACTTTATAGCTACTTCTTCCTCGATGTTTTTTTCTTCTTATTTTTTTTCTTAGCAAACATGTATACGGTTATTATCTTTTCATACCTAATTATGCAGCATTTGCTTTCTATTACTCCGGTTTCTCTTTATTTCCTCTTCACTTTACTTCATGTATCCCTCTGCTTCCTAAGATACTGTTGGGGCACTTGTGAAGACGCTCCTCACACAGTTGTAAACTATTTGCCCCTAAAGTTCACCGCTCTCTAGCACTCTGCCCAGCTCAATTTTGTCTATTCTTCTAAGTAACCACTTTACGTTTTTCTGTTTTTCACGTCTCCGACTTCCTTTAACAGTACTTTGCGGCTTCCTATAACAGTACTTTGTAGGAAATGTACGACAAGCCCTTTGAACGAGAAAGTGTCAATAGGTTACTATTTTTGCTTTTATTTCACAACAGTGAGGAGGTCATCATTGAATTTTATAGCTTCCACAAAGTTTTTACGGACCTTCTCATCTGTCAGAGGAGCGGTGGCTTACCTTGTAGAGCAGTTGGCTACCAAATTAGAGATCCTAGGTTTTGAATCCAGCCCGGGCCAAGTCAAATTTTTATTGTTTTTTCTGTGACTACACAGAACGTAATGGGCGGCTCTATCTCTTAAGCCTCGGCGAAACTAGAGGCATCGAGGAAAGCAATGGCAAATTACCTCTCAATGGTGTATGCCAAAAACAATCAGAATCCCTCTCCTGCTTACCCGATGCTCAGACCCACTTTACGTTTTAGTCCTATATGTCACATCGTCTGGCTAGCTCTGTCAAGCTAAGCTGTGAATGTTCAAATTTCATAGGCGTAAAGTAAGGCCAACAAAGCAAGGGAGCGTATTGCTTTTATTCTTGAGCGCAGACTGATGTTCTTTTGAACTCAGATGATTTGAGATTTTTCTTACGTTTTTTGTTGTTTGTGCGATCCTTGCTAAAATTTAATTTCTTCATATTATGACTTGCTTTTTAAAACCCTTTTCGATGCCACTTAAAGTTTTCACTCTTTGCTTTCGAATTTTCCTCCTCACACCCTTTATTTTGAGAAGATATGCTTACTTGCCCCGAAAGACCTCGTCGAAGCGAAAACTAAAGACGATCAAGATACCAGTTATAAAGAGACGGTTAAGCCCTCGTTTAGGGTCCATGCCGATCACATATCCAACTAGGCCCAGCAGTGACGGTGTCCAAAAAGTTCTGGCCATGGCGAAAACGCATCTCACGACAGACATGAAGTTACAGCTGGCACGAGAAGACAGTGGTTTCTCGAGTTTGAAAGATAAGGGAGGTAAACGCACGCGCGCGCACACGCACACACACACAGAGTACACGCACAGAGTTACTCGCGTGGGCGTTTCAGTATTAATTTTTTTTAAGGATGAATTAAAAAAAATTGTTGTGCTTTTAGCCTATCTCAGGTTTTTCGGCCCTTTTGTGTTAGGCTGGATATCGAGGGCGGCTCAAATCCATGTGAGAAACCTCACCACAAACTTTAGGTTAAGTCCAATAGCGTCTGCTTCATCGACGACTCCAAATAATTTCAAAATATGAACTGAAATTGTAAATTTAACGATTGTCTCGCTTTATACTTTCACGTACTATATCCTTGCTCTCTTCACATTGACTCAGTATCAGATGCAAAACTAGGTCCTGTGTCTTTGAACTGTCTTTTTAGATAGAGATAAAAATTGAAGAAATGAGTTAAAATATACCGATATTTATTATATAAAGTGCGACTGCGACCCTTACTCAATGAAAAGGTCAAGATTCGATCACAGCAGAATGAGGTTGGACACGCAGAGCATTGTTTATATCACGGTTAGATAGTAGGCCTGACATTTACGTGGTTGATGCGATTGCAAGCTTGGTATGGTTCGAGGAATCTTCAAAGATTAAACCTTCTGATAATCTTTGGTAAAAAAAAAAAAAATCTCATCTGATTTCTTGGTATTTTACTTGATATTTTGTATTCTTTTTAGATATTGTCTTGTCAAATCCATCAGCCCAAAATGAAGATTATTTTTTACCTAGCTCTGCATCCTTTTTTGCCTGTTGAAAATTAGGGTTTTAATTTCTTCACGTCCTTTTAATTATATTAAATACATATTATCAAAATTGATTCTTAGTTTGCTCATCAAAATAATAACTAAACCTTCTTCATTCAACACAATACTTCCTACGTAACTGCATATGTGTAAATTTTCATGAGGTCTCCTTCCTATTACTTTAATGTCCCACAGCCTGCAGCTTCATAGCAACGTTAGCCACATTATATACTTATTTATATACTAGTTGCTGTAAAATCCGTTTTACGAACGTGATTCAGAGGAAAGAAAAAGACCGGAAGAAAGAGAGAGAGAGAGAGAGAGAGAGAGAGAGAGAGAGAGAGAGTAGGTATGGTACAAAAAAACCAAATGCTGACATGAGATGCCAATTTAAATATCTAGATGTAAGTGAAACCTAAAATCTATGTCTAAATGGCATTCGCGCTGTATTATATAAAATGTGATATAGGGATATTCCCTTATCTATTATTATAAAATACAGCACGGAAAGAAAGCAAAGATATAATTAGGCCATTATCTAGATCTATAATCAGGCCCAGATCTAGACTAATGATGCCTTGATTTCGATATCAAAGCTAGAATCTAGACCTTCGCTTCCAATACAGCCCAGAACGAAAGCCATTGATTAGTGTATTTCTATGGCCTCAACGTAAATAACCATAAACCGAAAATATATACATTTCATATGCTAGTAATATGGCTGATCGTAAAATTCTGAGTTATATTTTGAGGCAAAAAAAATGTAAAAAAATTTAGAGGGAGGTAGAATTTGGACTTCTAGACAAAAAAAAAGTGCAATCTTATGCCGCAGCTAATCTTTCGTACAAAATTTGAAGTCATTCTGTTCAATGGTTCAGGAATTTTACGTGACATAAAATTAAAAAAAACCATATATATAGAGTATACATGTGAAGAATTAAGCATTGTTTTAACACTTTAAACACACTATCCGTTTCATAGCTTGATTGTCATTTTATTCTATTTAATAGTGTTCGTAACGCTCACTCTGCCGCAAATCGTAAAGTTGTTATCATTATTTTTAGTTATGGGCTGAACACGCTTTAATCGGCATCATCTTGAATACGCTTGTTTAGTCTTTTAAACTCTGATATTCGTGGATTTGTTGGTGTCAATATAAACCTGTATCTATGAAATGGACGAATAACGTAGCTATATCTCAAACAAAGCATCTAAATCTTCGGATTTTTTCATTAAACCCCTCCCCCCCCCCCCCCCCCCCCCCTCCAAGTCAAACTGCCAAACCAATTTTTCCCTCCTCGTCCCTCGTCCAAAGAAATGTCCATGCAGTCCCTGCGTTAGTACGGCCCCTTTTTTTTGTTCCCTGAGATATTATCTTTGCCCCTCCTTACCTTCCGAGCTGATAATTCTTCCAGTGTAATTATATTTGACCAGGTTACAACTGCTTACTGCTGGACCCTAAAGCTGCCCAGCCGCCGAATTTAACACCATGGGTGTCACCTTTAGAGACACCCCTAAATCGCCAGGGCCCCCCTGCTCTTCTGCCTCGTCCCTCTACAGGGAAACTTCAGCGCCTTTTACGCAAGGAGAGCTTGTACAAGGAAGCCAACAGCTTGGCTCGCTATGAAGAGGTAAAGAAAACACTGTTTCATCATGCTTTTCGTAAATCATGGTGCCATTGTTGCTTTGAAGCCTAACCTTATTATAGAGTGACTCATCTCGTCTATTTACAGTTCACAGCTTAAAAATAAAACACTCTAAAGCATACAGCCTTTAAATCTATTATCAATTAGATCTACTAATACATTTTTCTTGTGTTAACATACAAAAGAAAGAAGTACCTTTTATAGATCAAAGGTAGTAAATTCACTTGAAGCTGTCTACATTTCACAAATAAAAAAGATAATAATTAATGTAAAATGACTGATTACCTACATAGTATTACATTTTGCTCCAGATGAAAATCAAACAACTTGAGTTGGAAGACTATTTGATGAAGAGATTAGATAAGCGGCGAGGAAGCTTGCTGCTCAGAAAACAACTGCTGCAGCCGAGGATTGAGCCTGAGGGTCACGAGAAAACAATGATGAAAATGGAGAAATGCGAAACCCCTCCGCCACTGAAACCTCCTATTCTCACTTTTTTCGAGTATGGTAATAGAAGCAACGAGAGAAATGGTATACATTTCACGATGACTCGACGTCAAAGAGGCCACAATGTCATTACCGAGTGGCTTGGAGCTCCACATGTGACGGACGTAATTATGAGATTTCTGGACGTGGCGTCAGTTAGCGAAACGTCATTTAAAGGCAGTGAAGCAAAACTGCAGAAATCTGTCCCATGCAACGAACCAGAGAAAAGTGGGGAATCAGAATCGGAATTTATTCCCCTCTTCCCGGCATTAGCAGTTATTGGAATAAATCAGAGATATTGTCCATATTCATCAAGCTCAACTCCCAAAGTATACGACCAGATACAAAACCAACAGCACCATCATCACCATCATCATCATCATCAACATCGCCATCATCACCATCGCGCCAATCCTAAGGTTATAGGCACCTCGACGGATTCAGAGCAACACATAGCCCCGCAAATATATAAAAATAATCGGGCGGACGGAGTGATCCTATACTTCGGTGAAAACTGCTTGTGTTGGTGCCCCGCCGATAGAAAGAGCGCCCAAAAAAGTTATACAGTTGAAATTGGTTGCACGGCAACACATGGCCAAAGCGCTGTAGGCTCTACAACCATGAGGAACGCTGGAACAGTGGCCATCACTTATAGCTGGGTGAAGTGTGATCACAACGATCCTTTTGACCTCAGACGCTACAGAAACCTGAGGTTTGCTTTTGACTACTGGGGTGGAACAATCCTCCCTGGTGAAACACACCGAGTGCCTTGTTTGTACAAAGCCAACGATCCCGGCTACTTTTCAGAGGTGACATCCCTTTTACTTTTAAAGGTTATATCTTACATAAAATATGCTAATCAGCGATGCGCTTTTTCATTGATTTTATGTTTCTTGAGAATATCTAAAGACAGCGCTAAAAAGCAGCAGAGCAGTTACCAAACAGAGCTTAAACTTACTAGCCACACGATTGAAATTATCAATTACATGTCAAAACTTCTTCAGTAACTTTTGCAGAAGACAAAGTGCACCATCACATTTTATGTAAGCCAAATAAATAAGTCTGGCAGCATTTCAAAGAGTAAAAAGTTTTTGATAGGATACCAAAAACGGAATAGTAGCTACTTTTTTACGGAAGCCTGATTTCCTGTGATGTGTAACATATTTACTGAAAAATAACAAATACTTATGCTGTCTGCTCACACAAAGGTTCTTTTGTTAATCTGTTTAAAAAGGAATGGCGTCTAGTGACACAACCAGTGTTGGAGGCAGGCGCACCTATTATTCTGCGACTTTGGGGCATCACCCGCGAAGAGAGCACTTCACGGCGAGATCTTGAGAGCATTGAGCAAAACCTCAAAACACTCATTACTAAGTCTCTAGTGCGGCAAAGAGTGGAAAAGGTCATCGACTATCTACCTCTTAAAGAAATTCCTCTCAAAGACACACGCTTTCCCCTAATACATCTGGGACCAGACTTGTTTCACCTTAAAAACCCTACGCTACAGTAAGTTATTTCCAACAAGTTATTACTTAATTGTTGATCTAGATCTCACTCGTTTATTGTATCCAACTTGAAGTACGCAGAACCGGCATGCCTAAACTTGACCTATTTAAGCATTGTTAAATAATATAATGAAGTGTTTTCTAAAGCACGAGCCTTTTATTTGAAATCACGTCCTTAGGTAAACCTCTTGCAGATCATTTTATATTTTCTGAGTCTCTGGAACCCTCAGTTAGCACAGCAAAGATATCAGACAATATTGATACGAACTTATTTTATATGTTCCGATGAGCAAGCAAAATATTAAACATAAAAATTACTTCGTCTAATAAAAAAGTGTTCATTTTTGTCTGCAAACAGTTACAAAAGTGCCCCTGTGTACAGGCTATCCAAATTGAGAGCAATTATGGAGCAGATGGCCAGTGTTCACATAAAATCGCTGTTGGACCGAGATTCTTCTTCCTCAAGTTCGGGCTCCGACAACAGCTCCGTCGGGTCGGAAACGGTTTTGCCAGCCAAGAGCGATCCAATGGTAACCTCTCGGCAGTTTGAGCAGAAATACATAGATGATAGTGGTGAAGACCACTGGAAAGAAGATAATAACCAAACTCAAGAGGATGAGCCACCTCAGCGCAGAAAGCTCAATTCAGAGTCTAGTGGATCATCGGTGGACACAGAGGGCTCTGGCTTAGTGGAGGAGGCTGAGGACAAAGTTTTAGCTTATATTCAGACTCTTACCCATCAAAAAATGGAGAGCAACGAGGAGGAGACCGTAGCAAGCCTGATAGATCTTCTAAAAAAGCAGACTGACTTGGATCACCCAGACATGACAAACCTTAGAAAATCTTATTTGAGGAATCAAAGCAAAGAAAATACAGAGAAGCTAAAAGAAGGCAAGGTAGCATCGGCTCACCCCGCCTTTGCGGCAGATATTACCATTCCAAATTACGTAAACATTGTCGATCCCAATTTCCATATCGGCACGTTGAGGAAAGGGATATTAGAGTGCGCTCATCTCGACTATCAGGAGGCTGCCTTTGAAATAATGACTGAAGAAGTTTCTAAATTATATTTCAGGTAAAAATTTTTTGCCTCCTCTTTTTGACTCGCCTAAAAAAAAATGTGTTTGTACTTTACGTGCTAGAAAAACAACAAAAAAACATTTCATTACGTTTTTTTTTCTCCGGATGTGGCAACAGGAATTTAAAAAATCGCGCTTAACTTAAGAAACCCAAACTGTCTCCAAATTTTAGTTGTTTTTTTTTGTGTGCAATTTGCTTGATCTTTATAAAGATCATTTCGTAGAGGTCTTTTAAATGCAGCTAATTTACTATAACCCTTGAAGTTATTTTTCTTAATAGAAACCAACAATTTACTCAACCAATAAAGGAAATTTCTAGAATCAGAGGTGAAGACTTTCATAATCAGAGAAATTGACATATCAAAGAAACAGAGACATGAAATCAGAGAGTAAAGACACAAAAATAACAACCCAAAGCACAGATAGTTAATAAAAAAGAAGAAATTATTGAAAGTGAAATGACAGAAGCAGAGATTAAAAAAAAAAAAAAAACAGAAATAGAGACAGTAAGACAGACAGAGACAGAAATAGTTCTTAGTGAAATCAAAGACGGGCACATGAACAGGTGAATCAGAATCGGATAATTAAAGATCTTACAAGTGGAAAGAAACGACACAAAGAACGATACGAGCAGAAGAAATTGATAACAAAAGAGAAACAACTATCTACAAAAGCACACGAAAAAAAAAAAGAACAGACCAAAAGATTGAAACACACAAAAAAGACAGAAAGCAGACAGGTAGACAGGAGGTGACTGATGAGAGATATATGTGGTTTACATGATGATATGAATTACAGTCGATAATCAAAGAGGCACGTAGGTGATTGACACTATTATAGATATGAATTACCGCCTGAAAGCAATGACAGACAAAAATGATTCACGCAATTTTATAATATATATATATATATATATATATATATATATATATATATATATTACATTTATAATTATCTAACCAATGAACACTCTTAATTCCCTAGACCACATTTTCCTACAGAAAACTGGAAATTAACTATGGGCTTTAGCTGTTTATGCTTTGTATTAGATTCGTTTGCCGGTTATGCAGAGAAACTAAAGGTAACTCAACAGTATGTGTGCATACTTTTTATAGATCTTAATGTACTTTAGGCATTACTAAGAATCAACTATAAGCAAAATATAACTATTAATTGACTACTGATCACTTTCTTCCTTTTGATGCACAGTTATATTGATTGTTTTCAAATGTATGAACCAAAATATATTTGTAATATACTACTCAGATTAAAAAAGAAGTCAGTGTGAAAAACCATTAGTAGGCTGATGGAAAGAAAAAAAAATGTATTAAAAAAAAAAAAAGAACCTGCCAAGCCGAGGGTACGAAGAATGTTTTGAATGGAAATCAGAAAAGATGAAAAATAGGGGATATGCTGGGAGAGAAAGAAATGGAGTGAGAGAGGAAGCGAGAGAGTGAGAGAGAGAGAGAGAGAGAAATAGAGAGAGAGAGAGAGAGAGAGAGAGAGAGAGAGAGAGAGAGAGAGGGAGGGAGCGGCAGAATGGTAGTGAAAGATGGATGAGCTAATGAAAGAGTTAAACATGATCTGATATATTTTAAGCAGAGTTGCATCTATTACAATAATTAGAGGATGATAACAAAAGCAATGCAGACGGAAATAGTTATAAACGTGAATACTGATTGTCATTAATTGTACTTGTACGTCCAGATGATTTGTTGCATAGGACAATATCAAGAGCAGTTGGCAGAGAAGCGTGCTGTGGAACAGTTAGCAGCAATGAATGTGACCCCTGTTTTAATCAAGGACACAGATGAAATAAATACAATAGAAGAATCGATTAGCCGAACATCAGAACAGAAAAATGCAAACAATGTGGAATCCTCTACACCGCGTAGATTTAGCACTGACTCCAGATCCGCGAGAGCTCGGAGCAGTGACACAAGGCGTTTATCTAATATGCAGGAGTTTGCCGAGGAGGACCAATCGATAACACAAGGCATGGATATCACACCACTATCGAGCACTGGAAAGTGAGTGTCCGTTTCAATGAACAGCACGTATTGGCTTCACAAATTACATAAAAGAATTATATATAGAAATTTTCGAGGTAAAATGGAGAAACCTTATCTATTTGTAGACTCGCAGCAAAACACGCAGGAAGGGCGGGACAAGTTAGTGATCTAGGGCGGTTCAAATAGTTCTTGGCAGCATGGCGTTTTCATTTTCTGAATTTAGTTATAAAACGTTTTAGGCCTTTTTAAGCATTTAAAAGAGCGGGAAGAGATGGCAGTAGGCTTATTTCAATGGATTTCATTGTATAGTATTCAAAATAGCTAATATGGGACTGGAATAAGATCTAGGTGAGCTGTCATAAATTGCTTGTTCTTCCGCCCTGAAAAAGGCTTTCTTTTTTCCGATCTACCTCGAAACGTTCTGTTCGCTCTTGGCTCGAGAGGAGCATATTAACATTATTTTTGCTGCAAAAGACTTGTAGACATTTTTTAGCAAGGTAATAAATTGCCTTTTAGCCTTGCAACGTCACTACCGGCCTTCACCTGGTTTCTAGGCTATAAACCAGTTAAACGTTACTTCATTTTTCTGTCACTTGCTCAGGGTGTTAGCGGTTTGGCTCCTCTTTTCGAAAACAGCTTTGTAAAAAAAATCGGAGCCTATTGTAATTCACTCTGAGATATCCTAGGCTAGATTTAGAAACATTTAGAGCGCAGAGTCCATTTTTATTGCTTAGTTTGATGCGTTGCAACAATATTATCGAAAATGGAACTACTTGGCCTAGCAAGCAAACGTAGATCAAACCTAAAAACTTTAATATCTGGTCATACCTTATGGGAAAAAAGCCAAAAACTTTAGACTGAAAAAACAATCAACACTCACGAATCAGTGCAATTATAAATCTAAACTTGTATCGCTTTTAATTTTCTACCTAGTCTGAGTTTTTTTTATATAGATCTAACAGAGACACCTCAGTAGCCTTGACCGGTTAGAAGTGGCTAGCGTCACTATTCAAGTTGAAAAAAATCTAAAAATGATCTTGTGCAACAAGACATATAGAAGACGGGCGCAGTATGTAACATGCCTATGAGAAGTATCGAAATTCGAGGCACACATTAGTCGAATAAATTTGGAAATTCAATCTTAGGCTTAAGTAAGCCAACAATTTTCTACTTACAGTAGCCAATAGGTTTTAGATACTTATGTTCTTTAATCTTACTTTGATTGTTTCGTAGATTTTATTTGCTCGAAATAGTCAGAATGGTTTGGCATCTTCTTTTGTTTAACTGCCATTTTCAAGAAAAAAAAGGAAGGAAAGAAATGGATAGTGTGTCTTGCTACTTAATATCGTTTAGACTTTTGGAATCGAAATAAGATTTTTTTCCTCGCGAAGAAGAATACTTACAAAAGAGAATTTATCTTTGAATCGCCATTTGAAAACCGTTCTCATGCTCTTGTACACATACCCACTTTAGATTGATTTCGAATATTATTGCTTATTAGCCTAAAATAATAGTGGCTTAGTGAGATCATTTTTTTCAATGAAAACTCGATCTGAAATTAACGATCTTAGTTACGAGTTAAAGTTAAGGTAGATTTGCCCAAACGAGCTTATTTATTACCTTCATTAGTTTTATGCTTTCGAAGGGTATAAGGAATGAATTTAGAAATTCAATGAATGTTATGCTGCTTCCTTCGTATCCTTTTTTGAATTGAAGGAAAATGACAAGGAAATTTATTTTTATTTGTTGTAATTTTGAAACATTAATTTTACTTCTTTAGGAATGTTTTAAAGGAAAAAAAAATGCAAAATGCAGTTTCCCGAAACCAAACCCGATAGTTATATATCATTATTATTATTATTATTATTATTATTATTATTATTATTATTATTATTATTATTATTATTATTATTATTATTATT
>BLXT01005617.1:2743648-2755835 GCA_019648995.1 Plakobranchus ocellatus
TATATATATATATTTTTCTTGCACTGATAGACAAACAAGTAAGTTATGATAGTTATCATTTTAGAGTCAACCTGTGCACGATGCAGTAGGCCTAGAGTGATAACTAGCTAACCATGTCAGCAATAGATCAAAGAAACCAAAGGTTGGTTTTTGGAAGTTGCAGCCCGACCTTCAAGTCAGCCCCAGATCAAAGTAATTTGAGATGCCGGCAATGTCTAGTTTTGACACTATATGAATGGTGATGTGCGTACAAACTGCCTAACGTTTACAAAAACTAACTTAATACCGCTTTTTTTCATAATACATGTACATTTATCTTATACATAGTCAAGATGTTTTTGTGCCAGATCTACTTTGAAAAATCCTATTATATATGCACACCAAGTAATAACTATATTCAATGCACTGAAGCCTAGCCACCTTACCATCCGATCTAAACTCTCTCTCTCTCAATGTGTCTCTGTCTCAGGCTTTTCTTAAATTGCTCAGTTTTAAAAATGTTATTTTCCTCCTCCATAGTTGTTAGCGTCGATGTGGATTTATTTTGGTTAGGCAATGTTCTGATGTTTTCTTTGTCCAGTTTATCTCTCTCTCTCTCTCTTTCTGTTTCTCCTTTTATCACTCCGACTGTCCCTCAGTAATTCTCACTCTTTCTTTTATTTCTCTCTCTCTCTCTCTCTCTCTCTCTCTCTTTCTCTCTGTTTCTCTTTTATCACTCTGCGAGTGTCTCTCGGTAATTCTCACTCTTTCTCTCTCTTTTTCTTTCTCTCTCTCACTCTCTCTCTATCCAGGCAATATCAATATCCAGGACGTTTCTAATTTCGTTACACTCTTTATTTTGTTTCTTGATGTATAATCAAAATTTGATAATGGTCCTAGAGGATCAGACCTCAGCCTACACAGACTTGAATACATTGTAGGCCGACATGACTTGCGGGATCTCTGTAATTTCAAATAGAGCAAAAAAAAAAACAAACAAAAAAAAAACCTCGATGTTTTCTTTTATTTAATATATAGTGGGTCACAATTTAACGCCTTACTGAGATTCTGTAGACCTGCTCACATAGATTTTCTTTTTTTTTTATGTAATTCTTTATTGAATGAACTAGAATTTTGAATTATATGCACTGTAGTGCACCTTAAAAAAAAAAAAATCAGCATCCAGGCCCTAAGCCTACAGGTCTTCCTTAATTCTTTTTGTTTAAGGCTTGATAAATGGTGATAATTTTGGACTAATGGCAGTGAGTAGTGAGATACTTTCTTTCATCTTTAGAGTCGAAAATTCACTAATTATCCTCTGATATTATACTTAAATGTTATGGAATATCTATGGTCGAATATATAATTAAGGTGTAATATAGTTTATCCATGCACATTTAATTGTGTACTGGCATATTCCTGTGAGAACAATTTGGGGTTGGCAGGTCTGCCACAGGTCTTTAAGGCTTGATAAATGGTGATATTAGACTAATGGCAGTAAGTAGAGAGATACTTTCTTGCATCTTTAAAGTCGAAAATGCATTAATTATCCTCTGATATTATACTTTAATGTTATGGAATGTCTATAACCGAGTATATAATTAAGGTGTAATACGGTTTATCCATGCGCATTTAATTGTATACTGGCATATTCCTGTGAGACTTTCTAAATTCCTGTGAGTAGAGGTGAATATTCCTGTTAGGACAATTTGGGGTTGGCAGGTCTGAGATAGCGACTCATGGATACACTGTGACATGTTATCCTCCTTTAACTCAATAACTCCAAGCGGCCGCTCCTAGGGGCCGAGAGAACAATAAGAATGACCGAGAGACCGCTCCCAGCGGCCGCTAACACTATGAAAGAAAGTAGCAGAGGGAGAAAACTCCGTCCAGATGTGGAAAAAAAATCCGGACACAAAGAGTTAAGTGGAATATTTAAGGTCACTGAGGCCTCTTTAATCATGCCAAAATGTAATAAATTTGGACGACAACTGGAAAAAAATGTGGTAGCTTGAACATCAATTTTCTCAAAGCTATGCTGCTTGGACTAGGTACTGTGTCAATCTCAGGTAACAATTAGGAAAAGCAATCCAAAGATGGAAAAAGATGTCCTGAATTTAATTTTCATCAAAAGTTTTTTATGCTACATCAGTCCATTAGATCTGATCTCAAGTCATTTGTTTTTCCATTTTAAAAATCTATTTTGCAATGTGCTACTTTTGATTTCTCCACTTTCTGCACTTTTTTTTCTTAAGTTAGATCTCAAGCCTTTGTCTCTCTTAGACCTCCTGTAGAACAAAAGCAACAGTGTTCATTTTGGTTAGATTTAATACCATATCAGCACGAGTCAAAGGGCTTCTTTCAAGTATAAACCCTTTTCCCATTCCTTTCATCTTAACTTTTAATTGCAATTACAACACCCTTTATTTTTTTTTTTGGGTACCTTATTCAACCGTATTCTCTCCCACTCCGGTCACTCTCCCTCATTCTCTCTCTGTTTATGTCTGTCTCCTGGTATTGTTGCTGCTATTATTACTGCTGCTGCTCCACTATCATCACCACTACTATAACTACTATCACCACAGTCGCTACCTCCATTACCATCAGCACCACTGCTACAATCTGTTGCTGCCACTACCATTTCTAGCCTTTTTTAATGAGTTGTGAAATAAGATTCAAGCGAAGTGTCTCTAAAATACCATTTTGTAAAAAAAATTTTGACAAGAATTGAAGATGCATATATATTTGAAGCCTAATTAGTAGGTATGTGTTGTATAATCACAAAATGAAATACTTTTGGATACAATGTGTATGTACATAATTGGTTTGTACAATTAAGAACACATTTTGTAAATGCAAATGCCATGCAATTAATACCAGGGAATCTAGATTTTAGGTGTCAAGAACAATCATAAGTTGATCATGATCTTAATATCCCTTCTGCTACAAATTGTTTTTTTGTGGCAACACTGCATGTACTAGTACACTGGTAATCAGCCTTTTTTTTTATATACAATTCTTTCACTTCCAGGCTATGCAAAAAAAGGAGGCTTCCTAGTTTCTATGACATCTGCTGGAATGCTGTAGCGATCTTTAATAATTAAGGATTTTAATGTTCATGTTTAGAATTCATAAAACATTGGTGTTCATAGTCTTGAATGTATGCTTGTTTGTAAGTAAATTAGAAAAGTTGTAAAGGGAAAATATGTTGAGGTGGAACTAATCTGTAGAGACATGAGTATGATAATAATTATGTGTGGAAGACTTTGTGCAAGATATACATGAAAGTTGTGGACCTATTTTTTGTGTCTGATCATGAAAAAATGGTTTATCAAATTGTGCTTATCAGCAAGCAATAAATACATTTTTAGCCCTGAGGCCAATTTTTTTAAAGTGCTTCTATTAAGATTTGTAAAAAATTGGCCCTTTTGATAATTTATAACATGAATGAAACTGTATGCTTACGAAATTTATTTAAAGTTGTGGATAAATGGATATTACTGATGTGCTTATTTTGCATGGATTTCAATTGACAATCTCTCAGGAACTGAGCAATTTTGTTTTGTGTGTCTAATACTTTCTTCTCACTTTAACCAGATTAACCATATTTGAAGACATAATACTTCAAGAAGAATGATTTCAAATATGGATCCTCATTTATTTTTGTCAAACTTGCAGCTTTATTATTCTTGTCAGGCAAAATAATCTTGCTTTTGCAAATGAAATGTACCATTTTTAAGAGAATAAAGAAATTAAAATATGTTTTTTGGCCCTTTAAATCAATGCAGCTCCAGTGCACAACTCAATGAGCACCCTTGAAATCCCAAGACTAGGTAACTACATGTAAAAGCCAATGGGTTATTTGAAGAAAAAATCATTTTAGAAGATTTTATGTGGTTTAGTTGAAAGCAGCTTGCTTTGTTTCTAAACTGGGAACAGTGTTTGGATGTGCTTGTTAGGTATCTCATACAAAATCTTTGACAATGTACACCTTTATTGTCCTCTCTGGACTCAGCTCCTTACTGAAATTACACCACCGAGAGGGCTTCAATAACTTTCAGTCACATCATTTAGATTCACCTGCATCTCAAAATCTACAGATCTGTTATCATTTATTTCTGTATTAAATATTTACAATCATGTTCTAGAGTTTTAAGAATTGAAAGGCCTTGATCAAAGATTCTAATAATTTATTGAATTACTAATGATATTTTAGTAAACTGCCTTGGCAGGTTTATGGGAAGCCCATGAAAGTTTGTATGGTAAAATGAGATCTATGTTGTGAAATAACTACCTTATAAACAGTGTTGATTTTGGGCTGTAGTAAGAAGCTGTATAGTTGATTTCAGGAGACTGAATCTGTTAATGAAATCTTTTGTTTTAAGCATAATGTTTGTAGTAGTATTTTGCCATGGAATAAACCAAACCCTATCCACTTTTTAATCTCAGTCATTTTTTGTTCAAGAAAGAATTTAGTGTCATTTGTTGAACAAGATCTTTTTGACTGACTGCATTTCTTCTGTAACCATTTTGTAAAAATCTCATTTTTAAATAGTACATTATTTTATTTATGTATAACATTTTCTGTTGTCTCTGTTACAATATTTGACTTCGTATGTGTATCTCTGATTAAGGAATTAGGACAAAAAATGGCTAGAATGATATAAGGCACAGGAGATGAATTTATGAGTTTAAGTTCTCATGCATAGGAAAAGGACTCAAGCTCAATGCTATTTTTTCCTTTGCAGTACAAAGAATTAACCTTTTCAGTCTAAAGAATTAAGTCCATAAATGCATATATTATTTCAAAAACATTGAACAATAATACAATCCATCTACAAATAGCTTTAAACATAGTTTCTTTTCTTTATTCACAAGAAATATTTGTGATGTCATCTTGTCATTAGATCAGCCAAAGATGAGCATGGCAGATTTCTCTTTTATGATGTGATGCAGTTCTAGCAATGCAAAGCATGTACAGCACATCATTTTTTTTTCTTACGAAGGGCATTATTTAATTTGTGTGTGTGTGTGTACATAAGCCTTGGTGTTATTACAGCTACTTAATATGGACTGGCAAAAATGGGAAATTAATAAACAAATTGTATACTTTTTCTTTTCTTCCTTTGCTGAAAATGCTCTTGCACCGGCTTATATTTCCTTTGATTTTAGCTCTAACTAATCAGTTACATTTTATGATCGAATGTAGAGAATAAATATCTATAGGCCTGTGGTTGAAATAAATCTCAATGAAATATTCACTGCCTGTGTTTTTCTTTTTCTTTTCTTTTTTTTTTTTTTTAATTAATTAAAGAATAAAAGAATATTTTAAAAGTAGCTGTGGTAAAATTACAGTGGAAACCTCATAATTCAAAGTATCAGGGAATGGACCAAAACTTTAAATTACAAGATTTTGAATCATTAAAAGGGGCAAAATTAAAGGTCTAAGAACACCACTAATTATTACCAGATAATGCATCAATGCAACCACTTATACGAGTCATGCTGCAACAAGTAAGAGTCGGATACACGTGTCTGAAGGCTGTAACACTAGCTAGTGAGAGAGAGAGAGAGAGAGAGAGAGAGTGAGTGTGTGTGTGTGTGTGTGTGTGTGCGCGCGCGCATGCATGTGTGTTGTTTATGTAATGTTAGATATAACAGTTGATGATGTGCTAGCATTACATTTTACAAAGCCTTCAGGTACCCAAGTTATTGGTAATGGTATCAAAACAAATAAAAAGAAAAAAAAGCCAAGCACTGTGTGTTTCACTTCACTGCAATGATGCCCAGCACAGCTTGTCTTAGCTTTAGCTTCCTCTATGTCCCTTTTCCCGGGCTTGCAACTAACTTCGTGTGAAATTTACTATTGCCTTAAGGGGTAGGTCTAGATTTAGATCTAGTGTGACTAATTAAAGAAAGGTTTTTCAGCCACTGGCAGATCGTGCACCCTCTGTAGGCCTACATTCAGTAACCCATTTTCTCCTTTCACCTTGGTTAAATCCCACCTTTATCTCACCTTTTTGGTAATGGCACTCCTGCAGTCTGCCAGCTTTGTTAATCCAGATCTGCACTGTTTTGGGGGATGGTGAGAAGAAAACAAATTTTTTCTTATTGCATTTGTAGTATTTATGAGAAATTCGAAGTTTGACTTCACCTATTGAGGTTTCCACTGTATATAATCCAGATAGAATTTTTATTAAAATGAATTCTCTTTTTTCGAAATTTGTTTTAAGTAGGTCTGGTTAATGATGCTGATTTTTTTTCATCTGTACTGAGATAAATTTTTAGGTTTTTAGCCGTGGCCAAAAAAAATCTTCAGGACTTTCAAAACCCATGCATGTGTATACACTGAAACCATGTTATAGAGCACAGTTGTATTTTGTCACTTGTAGCACTCCTATACTCCTAATTTTACTGCTGTTAAGGCTAAAAAGAAAGTGAGGCCACAGAGAGAGAGGGGCTTGGGAGAGATAAAATGAAGTGAAACGTTTTGCTACAGTTGCTTATTCCCTCTGAATTTGTATGACAATGCCATATGGGTTTTTATGGGCTAGATTAATTCCCGCAACCTAGGCATGGTACAGTGCAGATTTATACGATTTTACCATTACACAATTCTAGACGTAAAATAAAAATAAACATCACCAAAAAAATTAATGGAAATAAAATGGCTAATGTTTTTTTAAAAGTAGAAAACATTTCAATAATTTAAGACCATTTATAAAGTTCAAATTTGAGATTGATCTACCTCACATTCTTAGTCTAGGTTAAACTTTCGTCTGTCTAATATATACATGTGGATAGGTCTCGAGATATCTTGGAAAACTGAGATTTATATTTTTAATGTGTTGAAATAATGTTACGGTTGCATTTAAGAAAATTCTCAAGTCATAGTCTTAACTGTTAAATCTCCAGTGTATCGCACTTTGTCCTGCAGAGTGCATGCTTTGCCAGCGCCAGGTGGGTTGTAAACATTATGCAGGGCACAGAATAGCTGCATAAAAAAAAAAAAAAACAAAAAAAAAAAAACTGTAGGGTTTATTTGAACTATAAATTATTGAGCAAGAGATTGTTTATGAGCTGCTTTATTTTAATAAACATGCAATATTGATTTGTTTTTATAAATTATTTTCCCATGTGAAAGGGAATTACACCATGATCATGAAATTCTTATTTCCCGATATATATAAATTGCAGTTATGCATCAGGCCAAAAATCAAAAGTTCTAACGCAACCCAGGCAACCACAGTCGTTTACTTAGAAAATTTAGCATTTATCAATATTATGGACCTTTTTAGTTACATATATAGGCCTATGCATAAATCTAGATAACTCTATGATGTAACTTGAAAATATCACATAGGCACTGTCTACTTGTTCCATTGGTAGTTTTACCAATTTTTACACCACTACAAACGTAGATCTTTAATTTTATTAATCAATGTAAATGTTATTTATAATTTGAATTAAACCTCTATTCCTAATGCCAAGAAGATGTTCCTGGATAAAAAAAAGCATTATGACAATCAGAAGCCAAAGTTGGAGCCAACAAAAAATTCTGTTGCATGTGCAAAGCACTTCAGCGAGCAGTTTTTGTTAAAAGTGACTCCTTCACTAGAGCTCATGGAACCATTTTTACTGTTAAAAGAAAAATTCCAAAACTTCTTACGGATGATACACTTCCCTCTATATTTCTAAATTGTCCAAACTATTTTAGGAAAAAAAAACAACTAATGACAGGCAGAGAGTTTGAATGGCGAGATGCCATGTCTTTTGAAAACTTGATGTCTTCAAATAAAATAAAGAGCTTCATTGATTTTTATTCAAATTACATTCACACATTAACAATACATGGATAATTACAAATTAGACTCCCTTGGTCATCTTCTGATTCTTCGCATTACACCTTTAAATCATTACATCAGTTTTTATCACATTATTGATGAGCTATCTACTAATCTACTGTTGCCATGAATAAGCCTCTACCTCAGGCTGCCATGAGGATAGGCCTATTCAAATTCAAATAAATGAGCATAGAATTGTTTGCTGATAATGGTTGTCAAGTAGAAGCTATACAATCAGGTTAACTATAGAGACAAAGAAATTACCCAGCTAGAATAGTGCTTATTTATATAAAAGATCTGAATGTTTTAAAGATAGATTTACAAATTTATGCTGTCAATAATAAGTGTCATAGGCTTTTTTCTCCTTCTATTCTTTATCGGATGGATGAAAGACATAATAGTTAATACAGAAAACAAAGCAAGCAGTAAGTGACATATTCAAAATTAAGAAATTGTCATTGATTCAAAGGATTTAAATATGTTTTTAATATGAGTAGCTTTTTTCACGAATTCGGTTGTTGTTTTAAAAGCAAGTTGGGAAAAATAAGCCTTATTTGAGTATTTGAGATCCAAAATGGGATTTTGGCACACTCAATTTAAACAAGCTGCTTTTGTTTTAGGGATTCTTTGATCGCAAAAACCTAAAGTGCTTTTACAACTACATGTACAAATTGCAGAGAGATAGCCAAAAGGTTGATAATCTAAATTTACAAAAAAAAAAAAAAAAAAAAAAACCACATGGATACCATTTTCATTTCTTCTAAAATCTAAAGTATTGCTTCCTAAATCCAAATTAACGTGGATATTTAGAGACAGATTACCACTCAAATTAATCCTCTGGACTCTTACTAAATACTATCTTTCTGTGCAAGCTAAAAATAGACAAACCAAGCAAACAAGAACATGTGGAAACCTTGATATCCTTGCTATGTAAATGCAGCTTAAACACAGAAGATGCATTTAATGGTTCTGATGCTGGTGCTCATCACAAAAGTTAGCTTTTTGTATTGAACAATTTAACACATTATTCATGTGACACACTTTTGGAAAGCGTTTAGAACTTTGACAAGCTCTTCATCATACCGACATATATGAAAACGTGTACTTACCTTGCCCAGTTCATAATGACTTAAGAAACCTTCAACTGTATTGAATATTGATTTTGGTGTTGATAATGGCCTAACATTTAGCCAATGTCTTCAGCAAAAATCTGCCCATTTAAAGACGAAGAAGAAACCGTTACACTTTTGGTTGATAAAAAAAAAATCTGTTGCAAATCGCATAACACATAAACTAAAAAAAAAGGTGGTAAATCTGAAGTAGAAGGAAATAAACACAACGCCTCTTCCACTGAAACCTGTACTGCTCAAGTGTTTATGATAGCATCTGTCATGTCTCAAAAAACAAAGATAATGCAACAGTTGTGCTTCTCTAAGGACCTGTGCAGATGAGATGAAAGATTTGATTTAAAAAGTTTTGACGATGCTGCACACTCTAGGCTGTTTTGTTATACATGTAGGTGTTATTTCTGAGAATAATCGAATCAATCGTAACTTATTTTCTTCTCGTATAGCACATTCAGACCACTCAGTAGTGCTAGTTACCACTTCTCAATTCAGCAAGTGCTGGGAGGTGAAAAGAAAATGAAATTGGTGTCCATCTTGTGTCTGCTTAAAAAAAGAGTCTGCAAGTTTGAGAAGTATGGTGGATTCATGTGAGTGAACCGAGGAAAATTGTCCTACTTTGAATTGAGATAAAAAGAGCTCTTAATACTTTAATGATACTGTTACAGGAAACCTGTAGCACTATGAATATTACAACAGAAAAATGCAAGTCTTTGAGTTTCACCTCTGTTTTTATGCGGTTTCAAAAGCGCTACCGTCCATTCCATGAAATACTTGCAGAAATAAGCTTATTGTCGAAGGCGCCGAGATATTTTCCATACATCTTCGATGGATAGAGGGACCTCAATTGGCCATCTGAGGGTGTGGTTTCCGCTATAACAATTAAAAAAATATATATTTTCCAGTCGCCAAAGAGACACGGAAGATGTTTTCTTAAAATGCAAAAAAGAAAAAAAAAGTCTTCAACGAACTTACAAACAAGATGCTCGCATATATTGATCTAGTACTAGGGAAGTGAGATGATCGTGTACACATCAAGATAAAGCATTAAAGCAACAGGGCTGGATTCCCGGTTCCAGAACCCCTCCTCTGCAAAAGTTATGTACTTGTGGATGTTGAGCCAAATTGCCTCCCTCCTCAAGTTCTTCATCCGGCACTGAGCAATGCCTCAGACTAACCGCCAAAATCATCCTTAACAAAATTATTCCAAACAATTTGGCGCTTACTTGAAATCCTCCACAATGAAAAGGAACCTGCAGACATTTTCCATTTCAAAGATAAGCAGGCCTACATATTTTTTTTTTTTATATTAAACTAGACGCCCCAAATCACCGTTTATATTCTCAATGCAACTAAAACGTATACACCTGCTCTACTACTACTACTACTACTACTACTACTGCTGCTGCTGCTGCTGCTGCTGCTGCTGCTGCTGCTGCTGCTGCTGCTGCTGCTGCTGCTGCTACTACTACTACTACTACTATCACTATCACTACCACTACCACTACCACTACCACTACCACTACCACTACTACTACTACTACTACTACTACTACTTCTGCTGCTGCTGCTGCTGTAGCTGCTGCCGCTGCTGCTGCTACTACTACTGCTACTGCTACTGCTGCCACCTCCACCATCACCACCACCACCACCACCACTATTACTACTACTACTTCAACGTGTATTCATAAATTTCATACTGTCTTACAACTAAGCCTGTCATTACTTTTGTCACAGAAGGGGGACGAAGAGAGACGGCGTGGATTTAGATGTGCTGACGACGAACTAATGAGAGCAAGGTGCTCAGTAGGAAGAAACCATGTTGGTAATCTTTTTGGGTCAAGCCCCATTTACTTTGCAGTATACAATGAATCATATAACATTCGCATCCACATTCCTCATTCAGGTCCACTCCGGACTGAATATAGCATAGCTTAGTTTTAATTTTAGTTCGCTCCAGGACTGTTCTTTAGACGTAGTTTTCTTTCCAGTCCGGTTCAGATTGATCCCTGTAAAATTCAATAATGGAATGAATTCTTACTTCAACATTTCCACTTATTTGCATTCCGATTTCCATCTTTCAAAACTCATAACTCAACATAATTTAGGTTACTAAACGAAGATACATATCCTTAATCTTAAACACCTAGATTTACAATCCATTAATGTTTCAGCACTCTACACTTATATAATATTTAACACATGTAACATTTCAACATTGAACGTTTTTTAATTTTTAACATGTTCTTACCATTTAATATTTTCCAATCACTCTGACACAATGCCTATATCGGCAAATATATGCTGAATAAAATACATTATTGTTTAATTAATTTTATGGTTAGATCATAGCCATAGGCAATAATTATGTCCAAACATAAGCAATATTTTACATACCGATTACCAGCTGTCTATACTCCAATGCAATTTTGGAGGCCTTTATGCTTAGTAAGGCGTTTGGACTGCAACTGAAGCTGGAAAAATTACCTCTGACAATCATCAACTGAGTGCTACTCATGAGTGAGCTTTCCTCGTGCGCTTCCCTACTTTATTTCGACCTAGCTGTCAAATTAAATTAAATTTTTTGAATAAACAACTCAGGGCATCTTCAGCGCAAATGTCTTTTGATTTCTTTTTGTTATTTCATTTTAAACCTTTGTGCTCTAAGCATGAAATGATTTACCTCCAAATGATACACGAACTAAATGGTTAAGGAGACAGTGAATAATGACAACTTTGTAGATGTTTCTTCTAATCTATCGGTTATCTACTTCTAATTTCTTCACTTTGTATTTGCAACTTTATGATGTTTCTTATTTTTTAACTTCTTAATCTTCAAAACATTATTTCAGTTCCATCTGGCTCACGGTTTTTGGACATATTCGGCTCTCACACCGTATCTTTCTTAGTTTAACAAACAATGTAGACCTATCATCTCTTGTGTTCAGTCCAGACATTACCTCTCCAAATCGAGTCAAAATACTGATCATCGTTCCGCGAGCATCGGACCAGACTGTATGACGTCATGATTCGCAGTTGTCGGCCTTTCATAAAAAAAAGTCTGTGGCTTGAGCACCTTTTGCCCTTTCAAAATTTACCATAATCAATGATCGTCTAGGGTTGAAAATATTTTTTTATGACATTGATATTTTTTATTGGGGGTAAAATTACTACGTAATGCCTTTATCTGCACTCTGTGATCATTTAAACAAAAACAAAAAACAAAAAACAAAACAAAAC
>BLXT01005617.1:2847696-2858250 GCA_019648995.1 Plakobranchus ocellatus
TATGTATATATATATATATATATACACACACACACACACAAGCTCAGTAGAACATTTTTATTGCTTATGGACAGGGTGAAAAAGTTGTCTATCATTACTGACTAGCATACAATTATCTCGATGCTCGGTGAATTATGACGTCACCACTCAAGGTTGCACTGCTTTTTTACCTCTATTAGTTCGTAGACATTTTCTTTTTTTTTTTTTTTTTTGGCATAGTACTAATTTGGAGAACAGGCGCATTATGCAAAAGGCATTTAACAGCAAATGTTTGTGGCAAACTGTTTTTTTTTCTCCTTTCTTATTGCAAAATTTAACTTCCTGTTCTGTTGTGATCCCCAGAGAAGAGAAACGGCTCTGTGTGTGTGGGCTGTGGCTCACATATTGTCGACCAGTACATCATGCAGGTTTCCCCAGACCTGTCCTGGCACGCGTCCTGTTTGAAGTGTGCCGACTGTGAGCAGTACCTGGACGAGTCGTGCACGTGCTTTGTCAGGGATGGGAAAACCTACTGCAAGCGTGACTATGTCAGGTGAGTGAGGGACTAAATCTTGAGAAACAGCAAGATGAGTAGCATTAAAGATAGGACCTATGATGTCCCAGGATCAAACCCGAAACAATATTTAGAAAGAAAGGGTGAAAAACATGGTGATTTCTAATGTCCAAGACGGAATAAGTTTGAGAAATGAAAGATCAAAGGTATTATAATTCTTTTGAAATAAAGTTGAGTAGACTAGGAACATTATTCACAAGGATTTGGTTTGATGTTGGACCTTATAATGAGAAAGTTGAGATGAAAACTTTTCTTATGACGATTAGCAGCAATAAAAAAAAATTAAAATGAAAATGAAAGTACAGTAATCGATGAAAATAATAATATCGAAGATATTGTGGCTGCTATGATGGCCATGATGGTTCGCGGTATTGAAAAGATGGCAGCAATGATGGTTATGACTAACGTGAGGATGAAGCTGTCAACAAGAATAAACATGATATTTTTACAATTTTATGAATTACCACTAACGGCATAGCAGTCGCACCTGGTCCCTAAAACAAAACAAAACAAAAACAAACAAAAAAAGTACAGAATGGATTAGTGCGAGCTTGCAGCTGCAACACCTAAACAAAAGGCTGGTGACACAATCTCTCATTATTACTGCCATTTGAAATTCCTCATATCACTCACTTTCAGAAATCAAAATGTAGTATTGAAGGCATAACAAAGCTTTTCCGAGTCAGATCGGGCAGAGCCCAACAGGAGCACCTCTGTGGACTGGAAAAACATTCACCGCTAGTTGGAACTTTTGTTGGTGTCAAAATTTGTTAACCCCTCGTGAAACAATCACTGTCACAGATATAAAAAAATGTCACCATTGTCTCAAGTTAAAAAAAAAAAACAAAAAAAAAACGCCGTACATCTAATGCCGACAATTCTATACAATAATAAACAATACTCTTTCTAAGAAAAACAGCTATTGTGATGGGATATTTTATTAAACCAATAATTATGCTAATTGTGTCTCGTCGGCACTATACTATGACGGGTGGATCCTTGATTTTTGTGAGCGATTCTTTTCAAAGCTATGTTTGTGTTGATTCAGCCTGCGGGTAACGGCTTGCCTCAGACCTTTCTGTTTTCCCTGTTTGAGCGGTTTACGGATAAGTCGCTGACTTTAGTTCAAGTAACAATAACTAGGGGTTAGAAAACTAAGAGCTTTGCAAATATTCGACTTTTGATGGATGCATTTTTTTTCTTCTAAGTGAAAAGGACAGAAGAAACATTGCGAGAAGTGAAGTAGATCTTATTTTATCGTCATATGATGGTGAATGGGATGATCACCGAAGAACAGCAAAACAGAATGAGGGAATAAAAGTTATTTTGCGATAGAAAAAAGAAAACGATCCTCACATAATTTGAATTCAAAGAATCATATGCATCAGAAATAAATTCAAACAACAACATTAACAGTAACAACAACAGCAACCTGAGTAATAATAAATAGCAAAACGAAAGTATGAAAGATAACACATTAAGTGCAACAATAAGATTCTTATGTACTGTATAAATATTTTTGTGAATAACAAGGTGAATAAATGATTAACAATCATAGAAACTTAAATGAAGTATAGAGGACTGCCAAGACAAATGGTTACAGACATTGTAATTAAACGCTTTATCAAATAAAATAATAATAATAATAATAATAATAATAATAATAATAATAATAATAATAATAATAATAATAATAATAATAACTGACACAGAAGTAAACTGAACTTTGAAAAGCTTAACCCTCATTTTCAAATGTCTTTTTTTAGTCATAAAGTCAGCTCATTCAGTGGATTATATCGAATTTTTGGTCCCTATCAGACTGCTTGCTTTCTGCAATGTACTAATCGACTCCTCGCTAATTTTCATTAAAAATAATAATAATGAAAAAAAAAATTGTTTAATCCATAATGATGAATTTTTTTTTTGCTATAATTTCTTAGGTCGAATCTTTAGTACGTTTACATGCGGTCAAATTTTATGCCCATAAACAGAATCACCAGTACATGAAATGGATAGATTCAGGAGCAAGTGAGTTAACAACAAAAACCCACGAATAACAAATGTAGAAATTCAAATCTTGTGGAAATACAAGATACTTTTCAGCTTTTCGAAAGGAAAGAATTTTAGTAAAGTGAAATTTCAATGATTTATTTTCTGTAAAGGTACAAACTTTTCTGGAGCATGTTTATCCAAAATTATCAATGTCTCACCCAGTGCTAAAGGCCGTATCATCTTGCTTGAGAAACAAAGTAATTTTCAATTGCTTTGGCGATACCTGTGATTTTTTTTGTGTCCATATCTTTTTACTCGCCTCTTTGACTGGCAATGTATCAGTGACACAAAAGCAAACGGATTCGTAAATAATAAATGACCAAGAATTTTTCGCCTTGGCGTTTTCGCAGGCAGGCCAATGCATATCGAATGTAACTCGCTTTTGTCTCCTAGTTGGGGGAAAATAATTCATGGTTATCATTAATGTTAGATCACGGATAGAAGCTTTGGCTGTGGAGCAGCCATTACTTTTAGCTTGATTTCCCTCGAGTCGCTTAACCCCACTTCTCTTTCTTCTCGGCACGCCGTGACGTCACTTCCTGTTTAAAGGCTCCCCAAATGATTAATCGATACAAACTCCAGATAAAGGTAACGTAGCCAGTTAAAATTCCACAGTAAACTGTCAGACAAAGTGGCCTAAAGCTAATGAAATGCTAGGCGACAAATCTCAAATGACCTTGACAAGTGATTAGATGCCTATTTTAATTATATACTTCAAGGAAAAAAAATATATCATCGGACAAGAACCACAGACAAAAGAGAAAAAAGAGAAAATAGTAAAGGGTATGTAAGAAATCATCGGCAGAAATAGGGGATTTAAGTGGAATTATTAATAATTAAAAAGAGAAATGCTCTTGAAATATATTTCATGTCATGTTAAATTGATCGTTATAGTACGCACTCTCTTGAGAGGATGTGTGCCTTTTTTGAAGTCTCAAGCTACAATATGATTTTTCCTGCTATCCAACTGAAAAATTGAATAATATTACCCCATCAAAATTTCCTTCTTTTTACCTTCCTGATTAAAAAAAAATTAGTAATGTAATTGAGAACTTCTTGTAAAAGGTATAATATTCTTATTGCGATATCTAAAAACAGCTTGCTGGCATATTCAAATATATTACTATAAGAGAAAAAAAGTAACAATCTCTTGAAAATGTTATCAGTGTCCTAAAAAAAACCCCTCTCTTTTGCATAATACTTAGATCTGTCTAAAAAAAAGAATTTGAGACTTGAGAAAAGTAATGACGAAATTATAAAGAACGGTTTTTTTTAGAGAAACAAAACGAAAATATGTACAACAGGAAAAGATTAGTATTTGTCCATAAAAAGCCAGTGCAAAACAAAGTGAGCATAGTCTTCTAGGCCTCCGTCAAACCAGGGTATCGCTGGCGGGCTCTAATCACCACATATCTCCTACGAATCTGCGGGCGGGTCTGCTAGCAATCGTGCAACCAACGCTCCACGGTGCGATTGAAAGACGAAAGACAAAATAATAAGGATTTTGTAAGTAATATTCACGGCCCATTCACTTCTTTGGTAACCTCAGGCTTTTTAATTCTCCTATGATCCTCTGGATGCGAACCTGTGGCAGAGAAGAGCTGCAGATTTTGGGCGAGTCCACTTAGTGCTGAGCCAACAACGCCTCCGCCATGCCAAAGACAAAACCCACAAAAAAACAGAGGACTAGGATGCCTAGTTATAAGGATAATTATAGTGTTAAAAAAAAAAAAAAAGAAAAGCGAGTGGAAAGTTTGAAAGTTTGTTGAGGTTGAGCCGCAAAAGCCAACATGGATAAACGTAAGATCTAGTCCTGAAGGCAAAATTAACCCAATTTCAACAAGCCAGAAACAGCTGATTGCAAAAGTAGCTGGTTTTTCCTCAAGAAAAGCAAACACAAAGGGAGGGGCAGGCTTTCAAATTGGTTACAGACTAAATTCTGTGTCAGTTTCAGAAAAAAAGTGGCATTCCATGTGGATGGCAAAAATTAATTTTGATATAATTATATCGACTTGCAAAAACTTTTTGCGCGTTAAAATATAAGCGAAAAAAAAAAAAAGATAAAAATGATATCTACGAGTTGGAATGTAAGATATTTGAAGTTAACCAAAAGAATTTAGCCTTCCTTGTATTATATTACATTGACAGAAACACATTTCACGAAAACAAAAACAAAATATAAAATGAAAACATTTAAAAACCACACATAGAAAGTGGCGTGGGAAATAAGTCCGCAGCGTTAAGGAAAAAAAAAACAATATTGCTAAAACTATCGTGTTTTCTAACTCCACTCTAGCAAGTCTGCCTGTGATTGAGAAAATTACAACATTGTCATTAATGCAATCTTATGATTTCGCCCTGGCACAGAATACGTAACGTAGAAGCCTTGAATAAAGAGACGTTGTTTTCATTTTATATCACTGTTTTTCTGAATTGTGATATATGTTTTAGATTTGAAATAAATCATCAATCTTTTCCGCGGCAAAGATGTGAAAAGAAAGATCATAGGATAAAAAAAGAAGATAAGTGAAGGATGGGAACGAGAGGAGAGAGAGAGAGAGAGAGAGAGAGAGAGAGAGAGAGAGAGACAGACAGACAGACAGACAGACAGACAGACAGACAGAGAAAGAGAAAGAGAAAGAGAGATGCTAGTTTAGCTCGCACTTCTGGCTCGAAAATTTAAAAAATAAAAATGTGTACTCGATCAAAATCTAGTAACAAAATTGTACAGGAAAAATACACGTTGAAAAAACTAAAAAAAAAAGGAAAGAAGTACAGAGAAAATCCTCCCAGAGTATCAGTTGCCGTGACTACGCGGTGGTCCTGTCGATGTGTAGCTCGCCACCCAACTTGACACGTAAGCTGAGATCTTTCATGTCTTTTTAATAGGTCTAATGAGGAAAAATCTCCTGACGGCCGATGCTTTCTTGCTTTCTTTTCACGAGCAACAAGGTGGGAAATTTTCGCCAGTGAACCAGAGTGTGAAAAAAAAAAAGAAAGAAAGAAAGAAATAGAGAAAAGTGAAAGCTCGGCGTTAAGCAACAGAAAGGACAAAATAATTGTGTTCCCTCTTCCATTTGTTTAAATTATGAGAAAAAAGTAAGCTCATTTGGGGATATTCTATATTTCTCATAGTGCTCGCAATGAGGGAAATGTAAACAATGCGAAAATTATTAACTTTTCCAGAAATAATTATGGCGTTTTGACATGGAAACATGTTTTTACAAAGAGAGCTAAGGAATGCCAAAGTTAAATAAACATGAAATGTTAAAGAAACAAAAGCTTGCTTAAGGCGAGGTTTTTCAAAGACATTATGATGTAATGAGATTGCAACTTTAACGAGCAGAATAATTGCGCATAGGTATTTTGTTCGCAAATGTATTGATGGTAGATATTGTCCCACATTTCACAAGAAGCGGAGTCTCACTGCAATCCTTCGTCATTATAACGATGATTATCTTAATCACTCTAACAATATAAGTAGGAAATGGAACTCAAGTACGATGTTTAACTAAGAACACAGCGTTGCAATACTAAAAGATAATAACAGCAAAAAAATCAGATCTTCAGAAAGAACATGAAATTTCGCAGAGATCTCAATTCAATATCCTGTTATTCTCAAACGGCCAATAGTGTGTGAAACTGAATCTTTAAAAAAAAAAGAAATGTATGTGCAGGTCGTATATTTCTGTTGTTATTTATCTTTCTTTCTTTTTTTGCTCTCAGGCTTTTCGGCACCAAGTGTTCCCGCTGCGGCGTTGGATTTTGCCGCGAGGACGTTGTGATGCGGCCAACAAAAGGCACAGTGTACCATCTGAACTGCTTCCGCTGTGTCGTCTGCAACAAACCGCTGGTTACTGGGGACGAGTTCGCCATCCGGGAGGACGGACTCTTCTGCAGGGCCGATCATGACGTTATGGACCGCTCTGTGACGACATCGCCCTGTCAGGATATCGGCAGCCCAGGCAGCGCCAACGGAAGCAGCAACAGCGCCATCTACAACAATAACAACACTATTAGCAGCAACAACAATAATAACATCATGCGTGACGGAGGAAACCATAACAGTCAGAATAATAACAACAATAATAGTCACAAACACAGCGAGAAACATTCGGATAACAAGAAATCAGGTAAAGCCTTTTTCTCTTCTATGCAGCATGTCATTTGCCAATCATCAATCACACAGGACAGCCAAAACTTTTGACGGGAATTGAATTTAAAGAGAGAGAGAGAGAGAGAGAGAGAGAGAGAGAGAGAGAGAGAGAGAGAGAGAGAGAGAAGAAAGAAATGAATAATATTATTTTACAGAACAACAAAACACCGTCATGCGTTTATATTTATAACTATTATTTTATATTTGCAATGAATAAGTGAATGGTGCTTTTCAACCAATAAAAGATGTCAAAAGTTGTCAGTAGAATTCTATAGCGATTTATTGCAGTTGGTATTATTTAATAACGCTTTCCACTTTCCAATGCGTGCTAGGTTTGTAGTTCTTTGTGGGACCAGCAATTAAGAGGTATGCAATATTCACAACAGCGTTGTGTTACATCATCGTGGTGATTATCTGGAATGCTCTCTTTGTCTGAGAAAGCGTTTATCCATCTCACTAGTTGACAATTCATCATTTGGAGAGAGCTTAATCAAGATATTAATTATTCATGTAATTAAAAGCAGATCAGCTTAATCATTGCAGCAACAAAGTATATCCCTAAAAAAGTGTAGGAAGTAATATGATCGCGTAGTTGTACGATATTATATATATATATATATAACATGTACACATATATAAAATAGAGAGATACAAATAAGGGAATGGTTTTTTTTCTTGGGGGGGGTGAAGTATATTTGCGTGTTTTGTCCACGAGTATTCGTTTTCTGCCGCTTACGAGATTTGCAAGATGAGAAAGTGTACCAATTTATAGTAATAAATGTAGACCTATTGAGGTTTGTCGCGAACTTAAGAATTGTCATTTTATGTATATTTAATTTATCTTTCTTTTACTTCTGAGGTAATGCGTAAATTTGTTTTAAACCAAGACTGTGAATAATTTTTGCCCTTGCCATCCTGAACCAAATTGTCTTTTTCCAGCTCAAATGCTTTAATAACTTTCTTTCGCGAAAGATACATAATGATACTACTGATGTTAAAATTCGAAACAGATGAATTAATGGAAGAACTATTACATTGCCCTAGAGAACACAGTAGTTTCATAACTTAAACGGGCAATCTTTTCTTCATTTTGAGAGCATTTTTAAATAAGTATGATCGAAATCTAAGTTTTTTCATCAAATTTCTTCAAATTGTAAGATTGCTGCAGATAATCCCATGGATTCTGTTAACTATTTCCTCCATAACACCACTTTGCACCAAACAACCTCACTTCACATGCACAACTTACACAAAGAAGAAAACAGAAACACCAGCGCCCACCGCACTGGTTCACGATATCTGACATGCATTCCTGCTAAAGTTAGCAGTAAGATCTTCAAACCTAGATTGTCCTGTAAAAAGCCCCATGTTTTCCAAACTTGTCATGCGAGGGAGGAGATCTTTGGAGATCACCGAAAGCATCTTGTTCTAAACAAGGCCACATATTGGCACTGACTACCCATAACAAACGGATCTCAGGGAGGAGGGGGAAGAGGAGAGCTTTTCATGCAGATGCTTTTGCGTCCAAGGGTAACCCCTTTGCATGCATGAGGCTCCTTGCCAAAACACTGTCCATCTCTTCTCCGTCTATTATCGGCCGTGCAGGCAACGCGGCGCCTGGCGTTTAGTGTCAGTTACAAATCTCTTCATAGAATGCAGTGGTCAATCGAGGGGTACAGAGATTACATTGGAGGGTGGGTACCTGGGAGTAGAGTGAGGAGATAAGAATGAGAAATCGTGCAGAGGATAATTATGAGAGAGAAGAGGATTACAGCCAGTACAATTACTTATGAATGTTTTCCAAGACTTTTAACAGTTCTCTCCAATATTTATTCAATCTACTTTAAATTAATATGCCCCAAAGGGGTGCTGGATATTATATAATTATAACTTTGTCTGATAACTTATAACTTCTATTAACCCCTCCCCTCCCCCCCACACACACACACACGCACACACATATCCCTTATACTTCTTCTTTATCTCCTTTTTTTCCACGTTCCTTAAAACTTTGACTTCATCCATATTTATCCCTCTATTGTTACAGCCTTCATTATAAACCTTTAAAACATGTAGCATAAAATACTGCAAGCACTAATTATTATCACTATGTTTTAATGCAACAAGGTTATGATACAAATCGGGAATTTATAGAGATAAAACAAGGACAATAGCACCAAATAAAAAGGAGGCAATATAGAAAGAAAATAAATAAAATTCGAGTATATATACAATGTTGAGTGTTACTCATATTTTACCTCCATCGCCAAATCTCTGATATCGGCGCCAACTCCTCGAGCGGACATTTACAAACAAGGTCTGAGTTTAGTGGACACTGGCTAGCTCCAGTGTAGACTATGTAAATAGTTACAGATGCCAATCTATTTCAATCTTGACTCCATCTGGCCGGAGGGTTAAACTTTTACCCAACTCGCATGTATACCTAACTGCTCCCCTTTCTGCTCACTTCGCCTGGGATCTTTTTACTCAGTGCCCCCTTCCGTATTGTCTCACCCAGTCTTTCTCTCTCCTTCTGTCCGGAGGCATTTCTCTATTTCTTTTTATAAGCGATAAAAACGATTTATTAATTTGTCTGCCTATATACCCTATGTAATCGATATTTCCTTATTAGGACATCCTGACTTCGAGAAAAATAACTGGATTTAATTTTTTTAAAAGAAACTCTTAACAATAAATTGAAGTGGTTTGTTATTTCTTTAAAAATAAAAAAAAAAGGAAAACATCTAAAATTATTTTAACAAACAACAGATTGGCACAAACAGTTTTTTTCCCATTACATACTAAAGAAATTCAATTTTATATTGCTCCCCTGTGTCCACCCAACACTAGATGGGTAGAAAGTAAAGGCGGCGAGGAAAGCAATGGCAAACTACCTCATAATGCTGTAGGCAGAGAAACAATCGGTACCTCACTCCTGGTTCCACGATGCTTGGATTAAGCGTGGGACCAACTTTACTTACTAAAGACATGCAACTGGTACATGCATGTAATTTTCCTATCTGGCAGTGAGCATGTCTATAACATTGCATGGGTTGCTTCTCTGAGTGCCTTGGGTAAATATATGGACCGTGCGCTCACGCTGCGAAGTCCAGTGATTTGTATGTACTCATGTCCAGTCGTGTATAAATGTTTGTATTCAAACTGACCAGGTAGTGATCGTACGCTGATGATTATCATAGTACATAGGACGCTCCTCTTACTAGGTAGGAACGGTTTGTGCCAAGCTTAACATAGTTTATTATGCACCAGGGTTTCCCTCCTCCTCTTTAACTGTGAAAATGGACCATTCAAGACTTTCTTAGTTCGTAAAAAACTAGGAATGGATAGGGACAGAAATGGCTTACTGACCCACTGCCATTTTGCACAACATTAGTTCTTCTCTGAAACAATTCGGTGACTGTCTTAGTGGCAAAAAAATTATTGTAACTGTTTTAATCAAATCAATACAAAAATTCATCATCAACATCAAAATAATAATAATAATAATAATCATACTATTACTACTACTACTACTACCACTACTACTACTACTACTACTACTACTACTACTACTACTACTACTACTACTACTACTACTGCTACTGCTACTGCTACTGCTACTGCTACTGCTGCTGCTGCTACTGCTGCTGCTGCTGCTGCTGCTGCTGCTACTGCTGCTGCTGCTGCTGCTGCTGCTGCTGCTGCTACTACTGCTACTACTAATATCAATCATCATCATCATCATCATCATTCTCTTTCTTCACTTAATTTTTGTTATTATTATTATTATTAT
>BLXT01005617.1:2973894-2985714 GCA_019648995.1 Plakobranchus ocellatus
GAGAGAGAGAGAGAGAGAGAGAGAAAGGCAGAGACAGAAAAAAGAATGAAATTAAAAAAAAAACAATCTGACAGAAAAAAAATAACGGAAAAGGAAAGAAAAAGGGAAAAAAAGGAAAGATTGAACAAAAAAAAAATGATGACAGCGCAAAGACTAGATACAGTAAAATGAAATATCTATATCGAGAGAGGAATATCAAAAATTAGAAAAGCAACACAAGACGAGAAAAGAGTAAAAGAGAGGGGCGGAAAGATATTTTTTGCAGAAGCAGAGAAGAAAAGTGACCTAAACAGCGAGAGAGAGAGAGAGAGAGAGAGAGAGAGAGAGAGAGAGAGAGAGAGATCTTGGGAAAAAAATTGCAGTCAAAAGTCTTTGCTAAGGGTATGGTGTTGCCTGCCACACAGGTTGATTGGGGAAACCCGATACAACGTGCCAGTCAAGAAGTCGGCTTATGGAATGCCCACCCCTCTGCTATCACCCGCTCCTATCGGTACAGAACGTAAAGAAAGAAAGAAAGAAAAAAAAAAACAATCTCTCCTCACGCATCTTATGTTATGTGCCTCGAAAATGTAATTATTTGTTCGGCAAATTTTATTTTGATCTTTTTGTATTTTTTTTTATAAATTACATATAGTTGCATTCATTAATAGAATTATAGTGTGCTTGAATTTTAAGAAAGATTATTAGTGACAATCTTGTGACAGCATTTTCGCTTATGTTCGACAAGCCAGTTACAGTTCGAAAAGCATTCACTATGACCAATAAAATAGATCTTCTATAAGCCAATTTCCCTTCTTATTTGCCTATTACTATAGCCTCTCTAAAGATTTGCCGGATGACATTTCTAACATTTCTGTAACTACCACAAATCGCATTTGCTTGCTCATGTGTTGTCAGTCTGCCTGTCTGGCACTTATTTGTCTGCCAATCTATTTGATCAGCTATTTTTCTGCCTTCTCTTATTTTTTTCTCCTTTGCCGAATTTGGAGCGACTGATTCTAATCAGCAGATAGAAAACTCTAAAGCAATGTTCGGTCTTGCTCAAAGTCCGAATCAGATTGCACTTGTCCCTGCAGTGTTTTTCGACTTGCCGAGCTCTAATCTGTGGAGGGTATCTTCTTGCCTCGGCTCGCCTCCCTCTGTTGGTCCAGACGGCGACAGAAGGGGTGGCGATGTTTGTCCCCTTGTTTATCCGGAGCGTCCTCCCTTTCGCCTGGACCAGGGGAAAACACGAGAGAGTAGATACCCGGGTAGACACTAAGTTCAGCATTGCCGACAGAGCAATGCCCTTCCTTCGACCATGGATTGGGGCGAAATACTTAGACAGAGCGTGTTGAAAATAAACTAAGGAAATCTAAAAAGAAGAAGAAAAATAGAAAAATACAACAAATTACTAATTTGAACTGACTTTTCTTTAAAAAAAAAAAAAACCTCGTCTAAAATGAAGAATCAAACTTTAATCTTCAACCTCAAGCTGTGTGCATGTGTGCATGGTCATTGAAACTTAAAATGTTTAATGTATTGATTGTTTCGTTACTAAAAAGCTTCGCCTAAAACTGCTGTGTATATGATTAATCTCTAAATCATATAATTTTCAAATATGTACGAAAACCTAGGCTCAAAGGTGTGAAAGTGAAAATCCGAAAATCTTTTCATGTTTATCCAATGTGCGTTGGCAAAAATAAATGACTATTTTAGGCCTTCTTTTTCATACACAAATACCCTTTTAGTATCCATGAACATATTCTGTTTTAAACAGAGATAATTTTGGTATCAGTGCTATTGAGATTTCCTAAACTCAAGAGTAGGTACCCAGCAATTTGACAATATGAGAGATAGCCTATATAGATAAAATTTCAAAAGAACTGCCATTTCCGTAAAATCCGCATTCCTTGTTAATGAATATTAGAAACCTTTAAGTGCTATGCTGGCCTAACACTTTCTAAGCCAGCTTGCAAAAGCAACTATTAATAAGACAGTAATTATATCACCTTATTGGGAAAAAAACTGAGCAAATAAACATCTCAATTGCCTTACAAAAATCAATGCGGCGACATGCTTGGCGAGCATTCTTATTTCTATCTATTTCAATAGGCCTAAGCTATAATTTTAGACCTAATTATTACACTGCTTCTCCTTTTGAATCAACATTAATAATATACCAGAACTGATGTAAACATTTCTCTTACTAACGCTGGACTATCACTGCCTCGATGTTAATCGGATACAACAGTATTGCATCTTAAAGGAAGCAAAAATTTCAGTAGTCGATTCAGCCCGGCATTAGATACAGACTGTCTCGATGTTTGGCTTAGCCTGCTTGACTTGGCTTCCGATTGCAGTGTTGGCAAAATTTGCCTTCCTACTGCCGTGGTCCCGTATTATGTTCACGAATCATATGTTATTGTATCCGAGAGACTAGGGCTGGTCTCGATCATTTCCACAGGCTGAAGTCATTTTGTCAACCCATGCCGTCTCTTTTCTGTTTCCGTGCCCGCTGTCCGTACCTCCGTGCCTTGTCAAAAGATATAAGATAACTCGTGTTTGTTGGCACACGTCGGCTCCCGTTAACAAGCGTTTAATTTCGGTTGTGTACATATGACCAGTAAAATAATACCTATCGCCTTTTTGTTCGGTTCAAAAGCGGAGACGGGCTGCCGTCTTCCACACGTTACTACTGCCAGCGCTCGAGAACGTAAGAAAAAATGGCAAAAGCCGCATCGATGGTAACATAGAAAGAAACCATACAGTAGGCTAAATCAAGACGAAATCATACAGAAACGGGAGTAGCCAGTTCCCAAGAAAGAAACGTGAAAAAATGAGGGAGGGAGGGGGTGTAATGTCTATAGCTAGTTTGTAAAGGCGCACATTTGCGTATTGTAAGATAAGAGAAGACGAGTCCCTGACATTACCGAAACTCTTGATCTCTTGAGATAGAGGCGTTCCATCAAAGAAATGGATCAGGGATTAACGTAATGCAAGAAGCCGACGAGTCTGACTTGAGATATCTTATTTTGCCTAGATCGTTTTATCTTTTGCGTCTATGGCGCCATTAGGGTGTCCAAGGTTTTCAGTTTTCCAGGTATTGCATCCAAAAGACGTATTATGTGTATCTGGTATCATTTACCGTGATGCTACCCAAACAACTTGTGTGGCACGTAGAATTCTGCTATTCGACTATTGAAATAGCGTTCTTTTTGCTCTGAAATGGCCGGATCTGCTTGCTGTTCATGATCTAAACGTATGTAAAAAGGCTAAAGTTTTTAATCTTGAAAAAATGCCCAACAAAAACCACATTAAAAAAGGCAAAGCTTGTCACTGTCAGAGATTCATTGCTGTAAGGAAATTTTTTCTTTAAATTTCGGCAAATTGTAGTTGCGGTTACGTTTAGATAACTTTTGGCTTTGGTGTTACCTTTCTTGGCAGATGGTTTATGACAACCAATACGAAGATATAATTCTAAAAGAGAGGGACCAAAGTTTGGAAATCGTGTTCTATTAAGGACTTTAAATTAGGTCCAGTTCACGCATTAATCTCGCCGAAAAAAAAAAAAATACACACACACCCACACACATTTTCTTGATCATCATCCAGTGTCATGCTGGAGAGAGTTTACAACCATGACCCTCCATTTTATCCTATCCTTCATTCCCCTGAAATGGTGGTGTTATTTCCTGATGTTTTCAATCATATGGACGATTTGTCCAAGTTTTTACTTCATCGTCGTCTACGAGCGCTTTTGCCATTGAATGTTCCCTTTATTGTCAAATTTAATGTTCTAGTTTTCCACTCCTCATTGAGTGACCAAAAAAATTTCCCTGCTTCTTCCTGATGTTCTTGGATAGCGGTATGAGTACAGGGCCGGATCAAGAGAGGGGTTCATGGGGGGAAAGCGGAGGGGGGGGGGGGGGGGGGGGGGGGGGGGGGGGGGAGGGGGTAGGGGAATCAGGGGGCAAAGATCCCCTGAAGCGGATGAATTTTTACAGTTTGAGAGTGTTAATTGTGGCCTCTCCTGACACTAAAATAGTACATAATCAACATCCACAGGTACAGAACTTTTGAAAAGGACTCTGGTGTATCTTTACGTATTTCTTTTTTTTTTTCTTTTCTTTCCGATATAGGGCTTTTTACATCATCATTCTCCAAAAACATCTTCCATTTGTTTCTGCACTGTTGAGTCTACTGCCCATGACTCGTACGTCAAGAATAAAACAGGCTCTATAGGACGCTTATATGGATTCTTTTCCTCAAACTAAACGGAGCTTTTCGTTTGTGAAGATTTTATCATTTTGAAATGCTGTCTTTTCTAGGCACATTCGGACTTATTTGCGACATAGATCTTCTGTCAGATGTTATCAAGGCCGCTACGCATTTGAAATTCTCCACTTGGACCAGGTTTTCTCCATTTATCTTAATGTTGCACCTTGTATCTGTTTTTCTTCGTCACGACGTTCTCTTTTATCACCTTTGTTTAAAATAATAATAATAATAATGATGATGATGATAATAAAATGAAGGTATACTCTTTCCATTTCCGCGTGTCTTAAAAACTGTTTCTTCTTTCTTTCATTCATTTTTTTATCTGTTTTGCATGGAACAGTCTTTTTTTTACATAGCGAAGGGGGGCAAGTTGCCAAAATTGCCATTTTAAAACGAGGTAACTATCGGGTTCATAATTTTTCTTTTCTTTTTTTTGGTTTCTTTGGTAGGCATGAACCATTATACTGCCATGTTTATTGGGATGTGACAGACTGGGTTGACACACTTTCTCATTGAAAGGAGGTGGGTGCAGAATCGCATCCTGCAAATATATTTTTAAAAGTTTATTTCTTCCACTGGTTCTGATATTTTTAAGGATTGATATTGTGAATCATTAAACTTTTGTGTCGATAGAGGGTGAGAAGAAAGAGAGAGGGAAGAAGGGAGAGAGAGAGAGAGATTTAACATCAATACAATAAGAAGTGAAAAACACAACGCTTTTTAATTTCAACCATTTAATAAAAAAAAGTGTATATTATCAGCCTTGGCAAAAAGAGTTTGATAGAAAAAAGTGAAACGCCTTGGGGCAATGTTGTAGTACAAGCAATGAGATATTTTCTTCAAACAACCATTAAATTGCAAGTTCTTGACTGCAAAAACATGCATGAAAGTATAAAAAATTGGCTATTTCTTTGCAAGAGAAATAATTGTGTTCGCATTGTGATGTTATCTTTTTCAATATCCACATTCAAAACATAATTATGATGTAAACTACATGTTTATTTTCAATGCCCAAATGATTAATTTTCTAAATTATGTAAAAAAAAAAAAATTTGAAAATCTGAGATTAAAACCATTTCAAGTATAAATTTAAAAAAACTAACGAAAAAGGAGGTAAAAAACAATGATAACAACAAAAAAAAAGAATTATGATCCACTATAGATCCACCTGTTTTGCAGGCTTTAGGTTTCAATGTTAATGGCCTTCCTTAACCCACGTTACTGCTAGTATCACAGTTAAGCTTTAGCTTAAAGCATGATTACAGATGTATGTATATATTATGTAATACACACTGCATGCAAACACCCACATACTCATTAAACAAGAATATTGGATCAGCTCATCAACAGCATAAATATAAAAGATCATAGCATCCATACTGCACCATACAGCAGTAGTATTTAGCTGAACTTAATAGAAACTCACATTGTCCAGGCACCAGTAAAATATTAGAGTTCCCTTAGACATTATTATTATTAATGTGGCATACAGATTTTTAAAGCAATTTCAATCCTTTCAAATGTCTCTGTACTGCCTATATGACTTGAGCCCAGCCCTGATGAGCAATTGTAATATTTTTTTTTCTCCTTCTTTTTTGCTATTTCAATAGCTTTAAGCCCTTACATTTTGGCACAGAATCAACCTTATTTGTATCCTTGTGTTACCAGGACAAAACTCACAGCATGAACTTCAAAGACATTGTGGGTTTTAAAAGTTCAGAAAGCAGTTAGCCACACATTTTGACTACTGGTTTTAACGTATTGCAAATCAGTCAGTAGACCATTTTATACTAACAAATTCCTAACACAACAAAAAACAATAAAACAAAAAAGATAAACTGTACTATTTGCATTTTATATTCTTTGCAACATTATCACTACAAATCGCATAATGAATGTAAAGCCTTTACAAGAAAAGCCCCTAAGTTTGTAGCATGTCTATTTGTATCACTTGTGGCATCATGTGAGGGTTTTTCAAGACAAAACGTGCAAAGAATCTTTTTTTTCTTAAATGAGAATTTTTCCATCATATTTTTGCATTTTTTTATCACACAAGTAGCCCAGAGGAACCATTATGACCAAAATGTTATAAAATGAATACAAGCCAAGGCATAAAATGTTACTCGATTTGCCAATCTTTGCTTGTATTCAAATCATCAAAGGTCTATTAGAACAAGCAAGAGACTGAAAAATCTTACAGACTTTTTTTTTTCAATTAACTTTTTTTCAAAAAATGATTTTATTACTATCATTAACTATGGCATGATATACTTTAAAGTTATCAAACAAAAGAGACATTTCATGATTACACATGTGAGAGCATAACAATCTAACATTTTAAAAGATTGTTATTATTTTAAAGATTTATTCAAATTTCTAGGCATCTTTACACAATCTTGGACAAACTATGCCAGCTGAGGTAGCAAAAACTTGAGTGTTTCATCAAGAGGTGAATTGCCTTCATACCAAAATCTTCAAAACAAAATTTTTGCTTTGCTTTGCTTTGTGCAAAATAAACGAAAAGTAAAAAGACAAGTTTCAAACCATACAAATTAAGATCATTTTCAATCTAAAATCTTCTATATTGCATTTTAAAGAGAAAAAAAAAACACTTCAAACATTTGTCAATTAAATTTGAAAGTAATGCATGCAATTTAAGAAATTGGTCGCAGTGAAAAAGACTACGGAACAAAAATAAAATAATAAAGTAATGATCAATGCTTAGAGAAATTAACGTGTGTGAGTGTATATATGTATGTATGTGTGTGTATATATATATATATATATATATATATATATATATATATATATATATATATATATATATATATAGATAGATAGATAGATAGATAGAGAGAGAGAGAGAGAGAAAGAGAGAGGGAGAGAGAGAGAGAGAGAGAGAGAAGGAGGGAGAAAGAGAGGAAGGGAAAGAGGGGGAGAGAGAGAGAGAGAGAGAGAAAGAAAGAGAGAGAGAGAGAGAGAGTCAGAATCTTTTACTTCATCTTTTTCCCTTTATAGCAAAGACATTTTTATTTTTGAAAATTTAAGTAATGAAAACTGAAGCTCATTATTCCAGGTATAAAGCAATATCATGAGTTTTGTGGCAAAATCAGCGGAAAAAAACAGCGTTTGTAAAAGACGGGTGTAACATTTTATGAGTTCCAAATTTCAACAATCAATGAATGTTTATCAACCATTTTCTCAATTCAGCACAAAGAGAGATTCAAATAGTTTTTTTAAAGAAAATTTATAGCTAAATTACTTTCTAATGTAAGTTTTACAAAAGTCCGAATCCAGCACATGACTCAATTATTAAAAAAAAACCCAAAAACTTGTTTTGACTTAACATAACCGTTTCCAAATGATAAATAGCATTTTATATTTGATATGAAAGAAACTTGTACCTGCTATAAAACTAAGGACACTAATACATATAATTTTTTCAGCCTTTGGAATTGAATGTTCCCAAACACCCCAGGTCTTAACAAAGATATCATAATCCTTCCAAGATTCCAACAATTAAATATACCTTTGCTTCAAAAGATCACTTAGGCAACTCAATAAACATTAAGATCTTGATATGTTCACACAATGTACACCAGTAAACGATGTATTGTAACCGACACATGAAATTTGATTGTCATGCTAATTTAACCAACAAGCTTTGTAAACACCACAAAAGATATACTTATTATCTTGACATATCCTAAAACACTGTCTTCTTGCATCAGATCTCAATTTCACCTTTCGTGTACACAAAAAATCCTGAGTTAGGACGAACAGATCAAACAGTAATACAATCTGTCCACCACCAAAACTTCTAGCATCGAATCATCATAACTAAAACCAACAAAACATTGTGGCAGTCACAACCTTGCAATTATGGAAGATCACAGATTCATCACACAATTGAAGTTCGGATTCAGGATATCTCTTCTTGGAAAACCCCTGATGCTATGAACATATTTAAAAAAATAGCAAGCAAATAAACAAACAACAAAACCACACAGAAAATGGGACCTCAAAAAAAAAGCTTATGCCTGACAAGTTTGATTTCAACAAAAGAAATTTTGAGAAATGCATCTCTGCATATTATATGAACATACAATACATTATGTTATTTTCTGAAAATGTGTAATGATACGTCATAATTAATACACTCTATGCATGCATATCCCTGACTGACTGTCATGATGAAACACTAAAGTAAGCCTGTGCTTCTGCCCACTGCTCCAGTGGAAATCTCAGACAGAAGGCCATTCGATTTTCTGCCTCACGGATCTCTTTGTTGTCTGAAATACCAAAAACAAGCAGAAGGTGAGAAACGTTATGGAATTGACACAAAATAATGGATAAAAAAGGGGAAGTGGTATAATTTTGAAAAAACAACAACTACTTTTTAAGAGAAAACAAAAGCAGGTGTTCAATTCGATATTAAAATTATTAATATAAAAAAAAAAGAAAAAAAAAACACCTAATACTAAAGAAAAAAGGGAGGAAAAAACTCATTAATAATTTATTTTCTGAAAATGATTTCATTAAGAAGGAAAACAACACGACACCAATGCAAAAAAATGTTATCTCTGATTTAAAACTGTTGAGAATTGTTTACATAAAACAGACTAATACGAAAGAAGTGTACAGAAATAATTTGAATGTACTTTGTTGTGGTTTCTTCATTTATATATTGGACCATTAAAAACAACTCTTAAGCAACAGCTACATCATTCAACTTAAATAATTACACACTCAACACAAACACATCCAAAGATGCACACTATGTGTCTAGTTTATCAAGACAGGCAGGTGTTTTTGGTTGCTTTGCTGCTTTCTAATTTTGTGCGGATATTTAATTAAAACAACAACAAGCAAAGTGGAGGTAAGAGAATGTTTTTCGAAAAAAAAAAAAAAGTTAATTCCTGAAAACCAAAATAAAACAGAAACAAATATCTTGTGACTAGTCCCAATAAATTGCAAGTAACATTTTGAACAACTCATACAGACTAAAACTGAAATTCTGTGAGATCTGTTTAAAAAAGCATTTCAAAAAAGGAGAAGTCGCACACATTTTTTTCTCCAATATGTCAGAGATACATGTATTGGAACTGGTCTCAAGGCAGATTAACGGTGAAAATACTTGAAATATTTCCTTGATTCTTTTTTGGATGACACAGTCCGTACTTAATGTTTGTCTTAATATCTTGATTGAGTCTCTTTTAGCATCCAGCTTAAGACTTGTGGATGATCATTGCTTTGAGTGATAGAGATTTTTGCTTTTTTAACTTTACCTTTTAAAATAACATGAATAGAGAGAAAGACCTCTAACGTGTATAATGTGTTAAAAATTAAGATGCATAATGCACCGGTTCAAGTAAAAGTCAAACAACAGCTCTCAACAGAAGAAAAAATTACACCTATCTCTGCAATATGAACAAGAAAGACACTATATTACGCTACATGTGCAACTACAAAAAAACAAAAAAAAAAAAAACACTTCCCCTAAAACCAGCAATAACTAACACCAACTTTAAAAAAAAATCTTTGCCTCTTTCAGTTCCAATTCATTAAAGTCTCTTTGAAGACAAAAAACTCACAAATCCGAACAATATTTCCACACGATCATACTTTTTTTTTTTTTTTAACAGCAAAGTTCAGGCTCTATTTTAACACCTCACTCCTAGTATGTGGGTGTCTTTCACATATTTATATGTGCACGAATATTATCTTCTTAAGCACATCTGCTTAATATTTTTTGGTAGCTGCTGACGAACTTAACGAAAAGAAGTGAAAAGTTGAATCCAGCAAAATGTCTTAGTTTAATTGTCAAGACTTCTCGCTCTATCGGGAATTAACTCAATATTATATAATAAAAAAAAAAGATTTCACTGACCAAATTTTTTCGCTGAAGTCACTGAGCAGAAGAGTTAGTCTTCACACAAATAAAGATAACTTAAAAAGAGGAAAGAAAGGGCTGGCATCTAAGGCCACACCATGCAAACCTTGATTCTTACTTTTCTTGACCGAAGCAGGCGAAGATTTGTTTTGCTGATGTTCTAATTGGCGCTCCTGGAATACAAAAAAAAGGATGAAAAAAAGTGTTATTGATGTAATAAATATAATTAAATTCCTGCTCGATCTTATTACCGCAGTCTCTAACTGAACGTCTAGAACATTGTAAAATTGCCAGTATATTATATTTCTGTCTGCACCTTAATTCCCAAGAAAAACGATGAATTGAAATATTAGAGGGATGGAAAATAATACCTGCATATACAAGATATTTTTCTTGAGACATACATGAGGAGTAAAAGAAAGGAATTGCTTTTATCTACTTTGAGTGATCTCAGACATCTGGTTCCCGTCAGTGGTTTTGAGAGAAGGTTTCGAGTTTGTACCCGTAACGACATGCCCCTGTAGATTTCTGGGCAGATTTCTAGTCCACAAGGGGTTGAGAATGATGGGAGGGATAGGAAAACGAGGAATCAAATCCTTAGAAAGAGACATTAAAATACCAAGAATACAACCAAACGTGTTGAATGAACGCAATGTGGACGAGTGTACTATTACACTTAAACAAAGGTAAAACATATCAACACGTTTCTGGGGACGAGCACAGACTGATATGACACGGCATCGCCAGAAGGCTGTTACCGATACGGCACGACAACAACAGAAGCTGGAGAGAGCAAATAGAATAACTAAAGCGGTGCGCGTGTGTGGGCAGAAACTTTAAGGGCCACAAGTCAAAAGAAAACTAAACAGAGACAACGGCGGACAAAAGAGTTAAAACAAGCCAGTCTTTGTCAGTCGCTCACAAACCAGGAAATCTGGCCGCAGGATAGTTTGTCGCATACGCTACTGCTAAGACAACGAAGGGGGAGAGTTATAGGGACCACAGAAGGAATGAGAAAAACTGGGTACATGACACTGGAGACAGTGTTTCCCGGGGCTGTAGGGTTGTGTGACAGGACCGGGCAGGGCGTCACAGTAGGTTAGGTTGCCGCAGCGGCGCAGCGAGTGGATGGCTTTGATAGCAATCAAAATCAAATAGGATGGGGGTCTATGATCACGTTCCGGTTAGCAACGGCAGAAAGTCAACAATGTCTGAATTTTCTCTACCTTCAACTGGGCAAAGTTAACCAGAAACTTAAGATACGTTAAAGCCAAGAAGGCTCAACCGAATTGTATTAGAAAAGGGGATTTTTCTTTCTCTTTTAAAAGCTTAGTTTGAACCCGTCGAGAGGGAGGTGTTAGAAAGATACATCGATCTAGATCACTTCCAAAACTTAAATGAAAATATCGAGAAAGTTGCGGCATCGTGTTCTTCTTCTTAAATTTAAAATGACAGATGTGTAAAAATGAAAAGTATCTAATCATTTTTAAATAATATATTTTCATGATATTAATGGAGCAAAAAAAAAAAAAAAAAGTTTCCAAGACTTTAAAACCAAATCAATGAAGATGGGAAAAGGGCCCAGCAAAGCACTATAGTAAACAGAGAAGGACAGAAAGAGAGCAGCTGCATCAACGGTAATAAAACATAGGGGGAAAAGGCGATTT
>BLXT01005617.1:3034856-3063997 GCA_019648995.1 Plakobranchus ocellatus
CTCTCTCTCTCTCTCTCTCTCTAGCTAAATAGCTGACGTACTCGCCCGTTAAAAGGAAGTCAAATCCAGAAACGGGATTCAGAGGCTAGGCAAAGAATGGACGTTCTTGGGACAACGCTCAGCGCTGTCGACAAACTTCCACAGCTTTTGTTGCATTTCTCACACTCAGGAAATTAAAAATCCGTACTAGGAAACACAAATAGGGGTTGTATTGAGTACTATCTTTTTCGGAGCGTGAGCGGTGTTTGATGAAGTCGGGGACTCTTCATTAATAGTGCATTATTTTTTTTTAACGGTAAACAATTTTCATAAAATGGATAAATGCGTTTTATTTTAGCTACTTATGGAAGAGAAAGAAGAAAACTTGATGTCGCGATCAAGATGTTGTGCAACTGCCATAGAATAATTACAAAATATCATTTACTGCACTAGCTCTATACGCAAAAGCAGTACCTATTACGTAATCCTTCCTTCGATCACTATTTAGATTAGTAGCACATAATCTTAGACAAGGTGCAATGCGCTATGTCTATAATTACATTATCTTCTTCAGCCCTCCAAAACACAAACAACACACACACACACTGGGGAAAAAAGTCCCTTTCTACGCGGCTTTTTCCTCTTGCTCTGATATAATTCACCCGCACCTAAAGTCAGAAAGCCAAGGCCTGTTTGCAAATGATAGGAACCCTGGACAAGTAAAATAACAATCTACATTAAAATAGCCTGCTGAGAGTATTCATAAACAAAAGAGTTTGTTAAGCAGTGTCGAAAAAAAAATTGCAATTCCTCAAGAAATTTCTCTTAATAAAAATAGCTGTTCAAGAAGAGAAAAAAAAATGAATCTTATATGACATAGTTAAAATAAAAATTGTAACACATGCAAATCAAAACGTTTTTCACTCCTGTATCCACAAAATCCAACAAAATAACGATGGTAGAAAACAACACTAATGCAACTGCAAAGTCTACAAACGGCTTCGCAAACAGTTTGTATGGTTGTTGAATAATTCTGCATCATAATTCGACTAGACCACCCAAAGTGAGAACGCCTTCTCTTATTTCTCGTTTTGAAAGACTGCTTTTAGTTGTGCATTACTCGAGTAATTTACTCAACTTAAAACCGGCGGTTTGTGTCGGAATAAAAAGAAACAGAGATACTTGAATATTCGAACAAGACTAAAATGCTAACCCCACAACTCTCTATACAATCGTAGATTGCAGATTACAGAGCTGATTAACATTGACAAAAGTTTCAGATCTGTAGTGTCCATCGTTCGTGGTTATAATGAATATGTTGAGGATTCGTCTATCAAAAACATATCACGTGGAAAAAAAATTGAGTGATCAGATCGTATCGACTTTTTAAAATTCTAAACGAACAAAAAAAAAATTAATAATAATGAAAGACCATTGTGGAGGAGGAGGAGGAGGAGGAGGAGGTGGTGGTGGTGGTGGTGATGTGGTGGTGGTGGTGGTCTTAGTAGTGGTAGTAGTGGTGGTGGTATTAGTGGTGGTAGTAGTGATGGTGATGGTAGCAGCAGCAGTAGTAGTAGTAGTAGTAGTAGTAGTAGTAGTAGTAGTAGTAGTAGTAGTAGTAGTAGTAGTAGTAGTAGTAGTAGTAGTAGTATAGTAGTAGTAGTAGTAGTAGTAGTAGTAGTAGTAGTAGTAGTAGTAGTAGTAGTAGTAGTGGTAGTAGTAATGTTATGGACTGGACATGGTAGTAGTAATAGTAGTAGCAGTAGTAGTGGTGATGGTGGTGATGGTAATTGTAGCAGTGGTAGTAGTAGTAATAGTAAAAAAGAAGGCCTGACTTGTAAAAAAAATATATGCTTGCAGAAGAAGCTTAATAGTATACAATTAAAGAAACTTGTTGCTGATGCTTAGGACTAAACGTGCAAATTACTTACCAATAAGTTAATTGTTTTTTATGTTAAATTAGATAGTGAAACTGCATGTTTAAAAGAATAAAATTAGTAGGCTTTGCCATCACATAATGATTTGTACCTGTTCCATCTCTAGCCTTCATAATGATGTCAAGGCGTAGAAAATGTCCATATCAGTAAAAAAAAAACAACAAAAAACGACCAAACCTGAACACTAAAGCAGTACGATGATAGAAACATGCAAGCATCAGAGAAACTTGAGAAAAAGATGAGGGAAATCAGCCAGTAAAAATACCACGGACTATTTATAAAGCAACTAAAAGTATGTTAAAGAATAAGGTTTTAAAATACAACTTTTCTGCCAAAAAGATACGATTGAAAAGGATCTATAGAGCGATAGAGGTGAAAATGTTAGAAAGCTAATGATAAAATTAAAACTTTTATTTGGATTCTCATGGAATTTATTTTTTGTTAGACATTTTCAGTTTCAATTGCCTCCCTAAGCCTATCTCTTGGTCTACCAATTGATGGAGCCAATTGTGATGTTGAATGGGCCTCACACTGATCAGTTTCAGTCTCCAGATTATCAGCTAATCGATCACTACCAGATGTCGATGAAAAGGGTGCAATACTGGCGATTGTTTCGATGTAAAGTCTTTCTTTCTCTGCTATCAGAAGAGTTTACTCTCACATTTTAGTTCCATGAAACTATTATGTCAGAATGTTAATTGAAAATATCAGTGGCTACTGGGTGCAGCAACTCAAAAAGTTTGAATATTCAGTGGCTGCTGCTAGGGACTGATTACATTTTAAAAATTGTTTAAATGTTTGATGTGTGTAATCTTAGCATCCTTTTCCAGAGACTTAACATACTAAGATTATTACTGTAGTAAAAGCTGAAAAATTACTACAAAATTACTATGATCATTTTAAGCGAAGAAGTTACTTTCTCCTACCACCTCCTATAACTCTCCTCAACAACAACAAATCAATAAATAAAAACAACTCAGCCTTGGAACTTTGGCTGTTGCACAGAGAAAAGAAAAATGGTTTGCAAGAACATGTGTATGAAAACTTCTAAGTGGCTGTTTTTTTTAACCATGCAGAGGAGAGAGGTTTCATCTGTTTTAATATTGGGAACTCAAACTAATGATGTTACAGTTTTTCCTCAGCAGATGTAAAACTAAATGCAGCCTTCATAGACATACTGCTCTGTCTAAACAACTTTACCTACTCACTGAAGATAGTCTTTGATGCAACCCATTTGCCATGATGTATGTTAAGGGAGTTAACTCGATTAATGTCCTTTTTTAGTTAAATTTAGCATTCTCACATAGTGACGTTTTTTATTTTTGTTGCCAATCTTCACTCTGTTGCTTATGTTAATTAAATTGATAGGTCTTTTTAATTTTCAATTCTTAAAATGTTATTAGAATGTTGCTTAGATATAGGACTGATCTACATCCATTATTTAACTTTAAGCAGTAGTGGTTTAATTTTTAGCTGACACATTTTGTTATAAATAAATAAAAAAAAAAAAAAGGATAAGATATTTTGCTTATTTCACATAATTATTATTGCTTCCAGGTTGCCAAGTTTGCACAAAAGGAAAACATGTTTTTCAAGTGTTTACATAGGTCTATACATACAAATACCAGAGTTCAAATATTCATTTTCTCAAAATAAAACATGGATGAAAAAGTGAAGTCCAAACTGTTCATAGACAACAGTTGCTCTTTTCCTATTCATACTCGTTTACTCCTTGGCATTGGAAAGTTCTGCTTTTCATGTTGACTCTTGACCCAGAAACTGTAAATTATTCTGAATCTAAGGACCCGTAGTAAATTAAAAACGTTCAGTTCACTTCTTGAAGTTTTGATTGCTAGTCTTGAACGAGCAGCATAATAAAGAATTACTTAGTCGCTAAATGCATGAACTCTACAACACCACAGCTCCACTCCATCCCAAACCCTTTTGTTCCTAAAGAATAAAAATCAATCTCAATCATGATTCAAATTTTACAGACCACAGATATATCAAATATCAAGACCAGTCCAAGCAAGTCCATTGTCAAAAGAAGCTGAAACTTTTAAATGTGTGTAACCTATTTTATTTGCAATAGTAATTGTGCCATGCAATATTTTACTTTTGCTTGGACATTTTTTCAGTCACCCTAAAATTAATCTTCAAAAGACATTACCAACTCCAACACATCCAAGTGAAACTCAAATATTTTGGGGATAAATCTGATGATTACAATAACCATATATATTGCTACCTGCTTAACTAGTATGTCCAGACATAACTTTTCAGATCATTCTCATAAAGTATAAACATACTGTGTAAAAAGCTTTTGCGTTTGTTACTGGTCACACCACAAAGAATTACAAACTTACCTTATGATGTCATTTCCCCTGTTCATGAAAGCATCCCCAGTAGCAGTCATCCTCTCAGCACTAGCCTCACTGCAGTTACTGGCTGGGTTGTTTTTGGCCAGGCAGGTCAGCACAGTGCCCAGGACCTGCATAAGGCTGCAGCACACAGGGTCAAAAGGCAGCTGGTGGGGGTCACCACTTGTTCCGGGATCCGAGTTATTGCTGCTATTGGAGCTGCTGCCTTTAGATGACTGCAAGATGTAGCCTGGCCTACCCAGATCTTCAGGAATCATTTCCTTAAAGAGTAATGGTTAAGTGAGAGTCAATCATCAATTTGTTTGAAGCCATTCTCTTTTTTAGGTACCTTGTCTGGAACAGACATTGGAGATCATATTCCTCCACTCATATCTATTCTAAGTTAATTTCATAAAGTTATTGTTGCTACCCTTGCCTATTGCCCATGACTTAAGACTTTCAATAAAAGTTATTTTCGGTCTACTTCTACTGCATTTGCCTTCAATCTTTCCAGTGATTACTAAGTATTCAAAACCCTTGTTTCAGCAAATATGGCCTAAAAACTGTTGTTGCCTCTGTCTTATGTTTGAAGCCATAATTATCTAAAAAATAAAGGATATGAGACAGTGACAGACGGTCCGGATTGTTGTGCACGCAATTTTGATGACTTAGTAAACTTACATAACTTTGTCCCTGAAAAGTGTTTTTCACATATCCTTGCAGTACTGATTTCCATGCCTTGACTTTTTAGTTAGGTGAAATGGTGCCCTTTACATAACTTTGGTTACAAAATTTATGACCAAAAGGCTTGAACATGTGATGCAGGACAAAAAGTATGTGATGGTGGAAAAAAATTATCACAAGTACTCAAAATACCACTTTTAAAACACAATGTATTAAAGCCAAATTTTCTGTTCATAAATTCATTAGCCTTTTGCAAATAAAACTTATAAAAGACATGTTAAGGGAGAAAACATCACTATAAAAAAGGAAGAAATGTGGAGACCTTGAGATCTATAAACAAAATGAGTCAAGACATTCTGTCACAGGGTCATATAAATATTTATTTAAAACTTTTGTCCTTTTTAATTTTCCTCTTATTCTAACTTTGCATAATTCAAGCGCAATATAATTGCTTTTTCGTTCTTTTTCAGGTTTTGTTTTATGTTTTATGCATGGTTCTAAAATCTTTGTTATATCTGACACAAGCTAAAAAACTTTTCACTGATCGAAGTCTTGACAACTAATTATTTTAAAAATAAAATAAATAAAGAGATTAACAGCTAAACTCAAAGTCATGATTGATATCACTTTTAAACAGACAGTAAATTTACATGCCCCTTTTTTGCTTGCTCTTGAATATCATGGAAATTAACAACAAATATGGCAATAGCAAGGAAAACAAGTCAAACTTACATTTAGCCTATTAATGAGATGGTCAACAAGCATTCCTATTTTATTGCTGAACAGCATATAGTGACAGTTGTCAAAATTGTTCCTACAGGCCAGTTTGCAAATATCTGCTGCATGTGTCAAAGACCTTTATTTCCATTTTGTGGCAGGGTGGGAAATAGAAAATAAAAAATGCACATTATTGGTCAGTGTTTAATAGCATTTCTCAAACAATTCATCTCAATGAATATTTTCGACAGAAAACATCATCACTAGTGTTAAGATATATGAAATTTCAAAGCAATTTAAAAATCTATACCACATACAATTTCTTTCAAGGGTATTTCAAACTGAACACTAAAAAAAAAAGCTATGCAAAAAACTGTTTCCTCAAATTAACTTATGTTTATTATTTATTGTTACTTATATTGTACATAATGTATCATAAATATTAAGAAAATAAAGAAAATGAAGAGGTACATACTTAGCAGGAATAACACATGGTAAGGCACGTGTTGCATCATCTATGGTCAAAAGAATTTTGCTTAAACTTGGAAACCCACCAAGGCCTCTAAAGCATATCTGATCATTGGGATTCTGTGACAAAAATTAAATGGTCTTATAATCATTTTAGGGGAAAACAAATTCACACATGAAACAATACTCATAAAATGAGATTTTAAAAAGGCACTCCCTTGATACTAAGAAAGATATCAAATGGACAGAAGTGACAAATAATTATTACACAATATTATAAATTATTACAATTATTTCCCTAAGTGAAACATCACACACTTCATGTGTTTTTATAACAATTGGAAGTCAAATGTGAAAAAAATGACACTATTAGGGAAAAAATGCCTTTGATGTGTTTTTCCCTTTTTAAAAAGCTTCTTTCATGGCACACAGCCAACATACCTCTAATCATGTTTTCATCACCATAGAGCCTATGCATGATTCAATCATATCGATAATTTACAATGTTCTAGATGAAACATGGGACCCACTGGAGTGGTCTTGATAGAAGTATATGTCAAAAGACAGAATCCTTTTTTTGTCACTTTAGCAATGAGAACTCTTATACCTCTACTCATATTAAATACATTAGCATGAAGATACGCTTTTAGAGTGACAGTAAAATAATTTTATAACATTAGGCTATATTGTGTAACAAAATGAAAATAAATGGTTTATCTTTTTGATGAAAAGATATTTAACTAATTACTAGAGACAAACCTTTTTCTCAAGAATGCGGCCAATCTCTCCTAGTGCCCTATCCAAGGCTAACACTTTGTTTTGAGGCCAAGGGCCAGAATCCTGAGATTGCAGGTACTTGTTAATGTCTTTGATGACTTTGTTCAATCTAAAACAAGGGAAAATAACAGCATGTTTTAGCGCTGATTAAGAATCTTTGTTTTTGCTACAAATAAAACTAGACAAAAAAAACCAACAAAAAAAAACATCTCCAACCAAAAACAGATTTATTTTATTCTGCTGCTAAATTAATAAAGTACTGGATAGAAAAAAAATATATCATTTCAATAATGTATTCAACACAAAAGTAAGGCCAATTTTACCCCCATTTTTCTTCTTTTCTTGTTACTTTTACGCCAAAGTATTTCAAATTTCATTTCATAAACATCGGAAAATTCTTTTTAAAGGTGTAAACAGAAATAATCCTTACTTAGCTTTGTGCTCTGAATCTGCTAATGGCTGCTTGTTCGATGATGCATTCTCATACTCCACTCCCCTGAGAGCAATATGTATAATATTTAAAAAAATGAAATACCACACATGAACAACATGCACAAGATTTTGTTGGATGCTTTGTAAAAAAATCTTCTTCAACTGAAACAAAAAAAAAAATAGCACTAAATCACACATTTGGACAGATCAATTTTGGAGAAGGAACAAAACTTTTGGAAAATTTGATAACTTCTTTCAAAAAATACTTAGCATCCATAAAAATTGCTAAAAATGCAAGTATAACATCCTTTCTTCCATAGGTATAATTGTCTTGGTTGGAAATGCATTTGACCGATTAGAATCAGATAGCGTTAAATAAAAAGGAAAAAAAAAAACCACAATATGTCGAGCTGATCTTTACGTACCCACTTCCCCCTCACCTCATGTTTTGAATTGGACACTTAGAGTTCAGTTGGAAAAAAAAATTTAATCAACAAATCAACCGAAAATAATGTAGACCTACCGCATGACCATCCTGTTCCTGAGCTTTTTGCACCGCTTCTTCAATGACTTCTGTCTTTCTTTCTCAGTCACTATTTTAGGATGGTTGCTGTTGGCTGGGGCATCCACTATATGTTTCAAATTGAAGCTTTCCTGTTTTAAAATAAGATATGAAAAACTGAAATAACAAATGTCATTAAAAAATAAGGTTGATTAGATTAAAAAATGTTATATACAGTTTAATTTCAAAATTACGCTGGCCCAAAAATAACCATTGATGAGAAAAAAGAAACACATATAAACAAGTAAATTTATCTACAGATTTACAAAAAAAACGTAAAAGGTTTAGAATTGCCATATTTGGTTGCTTTGCAGAAAACATATATTTCTCTTTGATTGGTGCTTCACAAATGTTGTGCACTAAAAGAGACATGATTGGACATCAAGCCTAAGATAATAAAAGGTGAAGTATTAGCTTTCTAAACCGTTATAAATAGTTTTATAATCTCAATACTCACAATTTCTTGCTTGGTCATTTCTTTTCCTGAATTGTTGTCTTTCACAGCCTGCTGATGTTTCTTCCCTCTGAGATGACTGAGGAGATACACCTCAGATGGAATCTTTCAAAAGACAAGGAAAACAAAAAATAAATAACAATTGTTTCATTGCAATTTATACTTACATCTAACAAACATATATTGAACTGAGATGTATTGAAAACATTAAAAAAAAAAAAAAACTTATTTAAATCTATGTTTATGTTCTTGAGCTACAGCATGATATAATTTGCTTTTTTCAAGCCCTTACTCAATAGGCGAATGAAGAGCAGTATCTGTCATAGACTTAACACTACCAATACTGCACTTCGCTTATATACAACAGAATAATACACAAAAAAGTATAGGAATGAACTTACTTATTCATCATGTTTACTTGTGTAACAAAAGGAAAATTGGATGCATACAATTATAAAATGTGTTTCATAATGTTGATTTACAGCCTTTAAATTCTGACAATATATCTAATCCTTAGTGGCTGAGATGTTGCAGATGACATTTTTTTAAGCATTCATTTCCTTCATTACAAAGCTTTTATAAGAACCTAAATGCTCGCATGTTGGCACTAATCAATAAATCTTTATTGTCTCTGCATCATTACAAAGCTTCCAAGATAAAGTATCTCGGGGCTTCATCAATAATTTTTTTTAAATGTTCAAAATGCCACTGGCAACACTATCCCTTACCTACTCAATATCTCTCTTACCAGAGCATTACATATAATACAAAGCTTGTTTCTGTCATAAGGTGTCAGCATCGGGGCATCGTTGTGATCTTCTGTAGAGTGCCTCATGATGCTCATTTCAAAGGCACGTTCTCTTATCTGCTTCAAATACTCTTCATGTCTTTGGGTGGTTTCATCTTGCTAGAAAGGACAAGAAAATGTAATTGCTTTAATGATAATGTATTTTAAAATCAGAGCAGAATTGGTAATATATGGCACACTGAAATTAATTTCTTACTTTTATCTCCAAACACCATAAAAATCAATCTTAAGTGTCTATCTCCACAATTAATTTGCAGCTTTGGACATTCTTTTGTATTAAATGGGCAAATGCATGATACTCTCCCATGTTAAATTTAAGAAAACCTTTCAGATTCTGCTAAAGCTTGTATTGACAAATATGCCTAAATAAGGAGTGAAGGTCATGGTCAAAGCTGAGATGAGGACAGCTCATGATTTTACATCCATTTCTTATCTATAAATTTCAAGATATACTAGAGCTTATCAATAGTTCAATTTTGCATGTTTAGACAAAACTGATTGCACACAATTTTTAAACTCAAGTCACCTTACAGTTCTAAACATTAACCATTTCACCCTCTATGAATTGTTGACATTTAAGTTCTCACCCAATCAAACCATATATCCATTGAATTTTTCAGCTTGATATTCATGACTAGTGCATAAAAATATAAAGACCTATCGAAGGTTTACTACCACATACAAACATATTTATCATTTCACATGGCTCTCAGACAGCAATCTTTCTCCTCGAGTCGAGACGATAACTCAACTTATTCACAATCATTTGTTTTAAATAATCTTTGGGCTCATAAGCAAAGTTGTTCAACACATATCGAAAATGATACCCAATTTTAGATCAATCTGAGGAACTGCAGTTGCTGACAGCAAAAAGCAAAATCATAGAGGTTGATTGGATATATTGTATTAGACCCTCAAGAACCTAATAGATCTAGTTCCTCTTGATTGTCTCATGAAAAAATGGCACTTAAATGATGTCCAAACAAATACTAGTGGCAAAAGTTCTCCTTCATTCATCATAACTCTAAAATTGCTGCACATGCACAGAAGACACTATGGGCAGTGCATTTAGCAAATCTACACAAAAATGAAAAAAATTTGAATACAAATAATGCAATTATAAAAGGGATAATCCAAATATATGCTTACCTTTTGCTGGATTTTTTTCTGCAAATCTTGTTTGTGGGCTTCTTGCATAGCATTTAAGGCTGCAATCCTTTCCTCTCTTTCCCTAAACGTATGAATGCAAAAAAAAAACATATATGTAATAACATAAATGATAATGGGATTAGAAAAGAAGTTCAAAATTGAATATATCCAAAAAATTTTATTTTTGAAAAATCGTCTATAGAACTTAAAAAAAACAGAAATTAAAAAACTTAGGACTGAAACAATTTATTCAACAAATAGTACAATATGCTTAATAGTTAGAGAAAAAAAAAAAAGGGGTTGGGTAGAAAACACAGATCATGACAAACCACATACTTTCCTTTGACCCTGACAGCTTCCAATCTTTCCTTCTCCTTCTCTATCTGCTGCTGTTCTATGCGGGCATCTCTCAACTTTCTCTTCTCCTGCATCTCAAGTAATCTTGCCTTCCTGTCTGCCTCCAATGCCTTTCTTCTTTCCTCTACAGCAGCTTCCTTTGCCTGCTTTTCTTCCATCTTGCGATGACGCTCTTCCTAAAATATTCACAAAAAGCTAATAGGTATTCTTCATTTTTACCTAAGGCATGAGTGTTTGTAAAATTTGCAAGTCTGGTACATATAATAGCTCGGAAATTTCTTAATCTACAGGCTAAGAATTTGAGGAACACTTTTCAACATTTTTAATTTTGAAAATGCATGTTCAATCATGTGCAGAAGAAAAACAACACAAAAAAAGCTGCCAGAGAAATAAAAAAGAAGAAGCTATCTCTGCAAAACGATGTTCAAAACACACATGTCACTGGTTTCAACTACTCATTCAAAGGTCTAAAAGTATCAAGCATTAGTGAGAAGCTAAATATGCACAAACACACACAAAAAAAAAAGGCAGAAAAAATGGAACACTACATGTGTAGTAGTCTAAAAAAATGAAGCAATTTGTGGGTCTAAATCACTGAGATCAGCTCAAATTATTAAAGCGAAGAAGTAAATATTCCCACTGCTTTATGTACAGAAAGTCTTCTGCATATCTATCTAAAGTTCTTCACATAGAGAGGTGACTAGTTTTCTTCCCTCCAGTTCATGGTTTTCATTTAAAGTCAATCATGCAAAATCGCAACTCCATTCATTTTGTGAGACTGCTACACAGATGTTGAGTAATATACTACTTAGCGTAAAGAAGAGAATAAGGACATGAAATGAAATAAGTAAGTTTAAAATGTTACTGAGGGACACTGTTGGTGATGTATAAGTAAATAGGGAATACACATTCTAAAAAAATAAATAAATAAATAATTTTCACACTGCTTCATTCGTGGAAAGTGAAATTATTCTAAACCTATACTCGCACATCTTTGCTGCAAATTGCATGAACATAGCTAGGATTATACCTAGCAAAATAATAGATGAAAAGATATGTTGTGGAAAACAACTGTGCTGACCTAATAGTCAAACTACAAGACAACATAAACCATGTAATATTAAAAAAAACAATCTGCACAAATCACAAAGCTGAACTATTTTTCTTACAATAACTTTTCTATAAGAGAGAACTATCAGTTTTCCAAAACCACATAACATCAATAAGTGATGAGACTTTTCATACTACTGCTCTGACTTGTTTCAAGCTCACAAATACAACATTTTGTGTAAGGCGTGTTTAATACAACACTTTTTTTTTTGAATCGAGGATTATTTAGTAAGATTATGCATAATAATATTCAATCCAATATGTACCTCACAAGTGCATATTAAAAACGTAATGACATTTCAAAACTACATCCTAATATGTTTAGTCGAATAAATTAGCTATAGTGACTTTAAAAGATTTTTTGTTAATATTACATATTATTTTGCCAAAGCTTGCCTTAAATAAGCAAATGTCTTGGCCATTGTAAAAGCTAGTATTTAAAACATCCTAATTTGCAATAATATATCACTTCATTGTGAATACCATTTTTTTCAATCATATTCATTTATAAGATTCACTTTAGTAATATTTTGATTTTGAAAAAAAAATTTTATGATCAGCAAAACATCAGGAGCAACAAAAGTTTAGAAATGTTTTTCATTTCACAGTCTATTTCTACTGAGCCATCTTCAGTTTATCTGCAAACTTAAATAGCTCACAGCACACAGCCATGCAACGACATGTAACATCAACTCAGCAGAAAGCATCCCTACACAAATACTGTACCATTAGATCATGACGCCGAGCCTCAGACTCTTGGTGCTTTGACATGATATCATGGCGCTTGTTCTGGGCCTCAAGGCTGTTGATAAAAGCTATCTCGTTTGCCTGGCCATAAAGGAAAACAAACAAGGAGCCTCACTTCAGAGCATTCATTAACAGCATTCAAAGGATGATGCCAAATGAAATTAAAAATTTGGCAATGAATGATGAAAATTGTATTTTTTGCCTTTTTAAAAATTAGATGAACTGAAGAAAAAAATTTAATATGGTACCAAGACTGAAATAAAATTTCACATCACATCGGAAAAAATAGAATTCAGACAAAAAAAAAAGGTAACTTAATTTTCATGCAAAAATGTGAGAAAAACTAGTTTCAGTACGAGTATGAAACAGCTGTTTGATTATGCCATGCAAATTTTAAGTGAAACCGAACAAATTGAGCAATAAAGCAAAGCAAGAAAAAAAAACAAAAAAAACCAGCTCTGATAATCATAAAATATATTCCAAAACAGACACTTGTTAGATGAAAAGCAAACAACACAATATCAAGAGAAGTTAAATTTATGAAGTTACAAAGATCCACAATGAAATTTTCAGTTACCACATGCACAAAAAAAGAAACACTTTTTATATCTTCGAAAGAAAGATGAAAGCCACAAGTACTTAACATTTCAAACACGTAAGGCCATGAAGTTTCAATTTCGTTTGAGATACTGGAAAACATATGTTGGCAAAAGCAAAAGCATGCAATTTGAGTAAAAAAAAATTAAAATAAAAAAAAAAAACCAACAAGAAATGTAAGCTGAGGCTCTGCTTGCAAGAGCTAAAAAAAAAAATCTTAATGCATCAAGACCAATCTGACTGTGTTGCAATTCGCATTTAGAATATTTTGAACCATGAATATAACTAAAATTGAATTCTGTGAGCTTTGCAATGGTAAAAACTGAATATATACATGTGTATATATATGTATATAATGTGGTGCTGCATAAAAAAATGATGACAAATCTAAAATTTTCACCTAAAATGATATTGATACAGAGGTAAAGTTGAATTGGCCGGCAAAGAAAGATCAAAATTTTGTATTGGCCTGCAAGAGGGTCTACTGCTACTATAAGAATCATATATTTTTTTTACACGATCCAAAAACAACGCTAACCATGGCAACACTTCCCAATGTGCACTCAAGAGAAGTAAACCTATGAAAGCTAGACTGCTAATCAACCTGCCAGATAAGAGTATACCATTTAATAAAGTGAAAATAAATTACAAATTTTATAAATCACTTGCGTTTTTTTTCTACATTAATTGCTGAATCAGACCTGATCAACAAAAAATCAGCTGCCATTATCCAAGATGGTCATCTGAGATAAATTTTTTTCCAAAAAAAAAAAAACTTAAAAGGTATCGCTGTTTTCAGACGAAATTATTTGTAACTGTTGATAATTGTTGGCTTATTTTTAAAGTAACAGTTAACTAAATTTGCATTCATTTTTTCATTATAATCAAAATATGGCTATGAGTGCATAACTGGAAGCATTTCACAAAATAAATGTATTTAAGAGTGACTCCAAGCTCTAGTATAATTTGAATATCTAAACTCGATTAATGTTTTCGGCCTATGCCTGATTATATGGGACCAACTTAAAGCATCTAAAAAAGAAAAGAAAATCTTTGGAATGCTGAATGAAAACAATCACAAACTGGTTGAAAATCACATTTTTTTTTAAATTCTACATCAGATGCAACCTATCATAACATTGACGATATTGGTTGAGGAAAATGTCAGTTAGAGGGTCAGGATCATTGAATTCTAGGTTGTTTGACTGTTTACATCTACAGAATAATTTATCTCATGATATTGCAAGACCCACATTAATTATGGACAGGTATTTGGATTTTTGTGTATAGCCAGAAAATAGCATAGTGATTTCAGACTTTCAGGTCCTCCGGTGGCAGATCTCAAATGAAATAACATGAAAGGCATCCTTAGGTATAGACCAGTGGCTTCTTCATCCGTGCCATTAGATTGTTGCAATCATAAAGGTCACACTATAGATCTGAGACAGGGTTGCTCCTTACAAGTGACATGTATTTTTTTGCAAGTGAGCTTTACACTCATATCCCTATGAGCTGACCATCATATAAATGTGTGGCGGCACAGGAAAACCCAGACAAAGTCGCAAACAACAAAACGCCACAAACATAAAAAATAATCGATCTAACTTAAATCAAAAAAAAAAAAAAAATGAGTTCTTTACATATTGCGAAAGATTAGCCTTTTATTTAATGTTTCCAAAATATTCAACCCAGAAATGTGTTGATTTTGTGGGGTTTTTTTAGGTATGTATCGTGCAATGTTGCTCAAGATTGTTGCTGCTACGCGTTTATAAATGCCTAACTTCAGACTTCTTGTGGAAAGCCACAGCTGCAACACACTATACTATATTGCATATCAAATGAAAGCTCTTCTTTTGCTCTCTTAAAATAAACATAGTGCACATAAACACAACGAATCCAGAAAAAGTGCACATACTGTAACACATCGCATGTTTGTTCACAAAAAATTCAATTTTTTGCTTTAAAAGTCTAAAACACTGAATGCAATTTTCTCAGTTTCACTTTTTAAAATTTTTTAATCTTTGAAATGTCATAATTTTGGCTGTAATAAAGATAGACAAAAAATTTAAACTGTACTGTATTCAGCTAAACCAAACCTTTCATTTGGTACCAATATCTCTACATGTCAAAATTTTACGTTTGTTCTGGTTTTCCTGTACCATCACAAATGTCATAGAATCAAAAACATGATGCTCAGTGACATATTGCTAAGAGAAGAGTTCTTCAGTTCCCTTGCACAATGATTTGAACCAGGAATATTATGAAACTTTATGGGTTATATCAATAATGAATATTATTTACTAGCATTTAGATTAGTAAATAGTATACAAGTGTTTTTAAGATTGGATTGACCCTAAAAATATGATGAGGAAGATTTTCCTTTTTTCTGTCCACCAGGACAATTATATCAATTTGATTTTTTAGCAATAGCCGCCAAGTGGGGGAATTTATGGTCATTCACTGAAATTTTTCCTGGGCAAAACAGAGAGATGGCTTTATCATGTTATAACATACTTCCATCATGTTTCTCATTTTTCATTCTCAAGGAATCTCAATGCCCAACTTTTACAACGAAAGCCTTGCATTCAATCTCCACTGGTCAGCAGTGACTAATACAAAATTTTGACTGGCCAGCATGCTGAATACAGCCAGCAAACTTGCACTCATGTTGATATCATGATGTAAGGTCTTTTCATTCTCATTTGAATGCATTTTGATTTATTTTTCTATCTTAATTACTTCTACAGTTTTGCCATATTTTCGTCATAAATAAGCAAGAACACAAAGAGAGAAAATTGCACTGTGACTTTAAAAATTGTTTCAATGAATTATTTTTTAATACATTTTAAAATTTCAAATATCAAAAGCCACAATCTAATTAAATATTTAAGATACTCAGAGCAGAGACTAAAACGTTATCTTGCGAAATGTGCATATGATGAAAATTATTTTACCTAAGACGGTCTTTTTTATAATTTATTGGATCAGGAAGCTTACACTTTTATACTTTTGTTTGATTTTCTTAAGTTACTGCACACATTTACTTTAGTGAAAAAATAAGCCTAAAAAAGAAAAAAAAAAAGAAAGAAAGATAACTTGAAGAAAAAAAAAGAACAGATTGCATTATCCAGCAGATCTCAAATAAAATCTATTGTTTTTTTTTTTATGCATCAATTTTATCTGAATATCTCAAAAGAATCTCTGGGTCAATGAAGAAGGTTATTTCCTTCATTTTAAGTCATCTCTCAAGTCAAAGGAGAATAACAAAGAAAGAAAAATGGAGAGAAAAAAAAAAAGACTCAAACTGTTATATTTAAATAAAGTCTTATTCACCTTTGCTTCTTCTTCGTGAGCTTTTCTTGCCTTCAGCTTTAATTGAGATTGACGTTTTTCCTCTGCTCTTTGAAGTTTGTGTTCAAGTAAGGTTTTGTTTTGCCTCATTAACTCCTCTTTGTAAGCGCGAACATCTTCAACCTAATACAATATTCAATCAAAAGACCTGTAAAATCTGCTGTTCATTTCATCCCCTTTCACACACACACACGCACAATGTCCACGATGAAAACTCAAGAAAAAGAGAAACAAACTTTTTAAAGTTTAGTTTTGAAAAATTGTGTGCTATCATGATTACAACAATTTTATTATTCATTCTGTCACAGAAAGATGTAAAAAGGTTTAACATTAATCAACTTTATTCTGACTTAAGTTGTAACTGAACATTTTTTCCCTAAAAGTACCTACTTATACCACAATTCCATCAATTTTCTCTTCCCTTAACTAGCTAAAAAACATGTGTCATGTTTCTGGTTTTTTTTTCTTTCTTTATATGAAGAAAATGATCAAGGACATAAAAAATGATTTATTAATATTATCTACTCTGCATTAATTTCATCGATAAACAAAAAAATTTGAAAAAATTAATTTTATTTTAATTTGTTTGTGAATTTGTCTTTTAATAACAATTCATCACTGAATTACCTTTTTTTATACATTGAGTCTTATAAAATAGGCAGGGTTTGAAAGTTTTACAACAAACCTTTTTAGAAAGATCTCTCAACCTTTCAGCTTTCTCTTGCATCAGTTTCTCCCTTTGTTCCTGAGCCTTGGCTTGCTTCTCCTCATGCCTTCTTTTTGATTCTGTAGGGGACCTTAAAGAAACAAATCAACAAATATATGATTTATTATATAAGCAGCTTCTGATACCTTCCTTCTGACTGCAAAGGAGAAAAAAAGAGGAAGCAAAAAAAAAAAAAGAGAGAAAGACAATTAAAAACAAATATAAACTGTTGCATTGCAATAATATTATGACCTGCTGATGATCAATAACCTGCAGACCTTGCATTTTATTTTTACTTCTCATGCATCTGAGGAGTGACCTTTTATAAAAAAAACTATGTCAATTCTATAGAACTTCAAAATATGTTCGAAAAAAAATCAAATTACAGGACGAAAAAAAGAAATGCAAGAAACTTGATACACAAAAAGAAAGATAGACATAATGGCAGAAACAGACCTTTTCCTTGAGGGTGATGACAATTTTTCATGCATATGAACACCGTGTCCAGGAGTCCTCGTCTCCTCTGCCTCTACCATATCACCCCAAGATGCAAGAGGATTTTTCTGTGATTCAGCTGATAAAAAATGAGAACAGTACATACACATAAGCCACATACTGATGTGCTGGCATTCAAGCTAGCTCAAATCAATAACAATAATGTTAGTATGTTCTACTGTCATATCAACAGCTATTCTATTTGCATGTTATCTAGATTAACATCCAAAATCTATAAATCTTTCAAAGTTTATTATGACATTCACTTTTTGCTATTTATATAAAAAGACAATCAAGTGAAAAATTACCCAACTGCACAAAGTTTGGAAGATACAGACAAAACTGAATACTCATGAAAACGACAAAAATACTATAAAACAATACCCTCATGAGCAGCAACCAAGGAGTCCCAATCAGTGATTGATGGCTGGGAATTGTCCAGAGAACTTGCAGTATTCTAAAATAAACAGAAATACACTGGCAAATGTTATCTATTCTTCATCGACTCAACATGTATGTAAACATTGATTACAGTAAGGCAAACACCAAAATTCTATAGTGTTTACTCTTTCCCACAGAGAGTTCTATAAATGGACACAATTTTACATTATTGCCTCAGAAGTATGGATATAATCTAAGTCTACACTTTCTGGTGGCAGAACAGAAAAAAGCGTTGCTTGTTGCGAAATTCATAATATTATTTCTAGATCTATCCTAAAAAATAAAAGATCACAATAGGAGTATTCCACTTCTTTCAGTCTTTGCACATTGAAAATTGTTTTTCGCATAAGCTTTTATTACTCACCGCCAGGTCACTTGCATTGTCAAGATCTTCCTCCTCCTCTTCCACACCTGAGCTTTGCTCTCTGGCCAGCTCCTTCAGCCAATTCTCTTCCTCCTGTAGAGCATATGCTAGAGCAGATTTCTGTGCTTTCTCTAGCTGGCTGCTCACTTGAAATTCCTCATCCAGAACCAGGTCTAGGTCCTGACAAAGAGGCAATTCAAAGTATGTACACTGTTAAGTTACAACTCCTTTTTTTTGTTTTAAATTGTTTGCTTGACATCAAATTGATTTGAAATTCATTTTTCTCTCCTATAAAGTAAATTTTGACTGCATTTATAAGAAAACAGTTAATTAAAGCAGTTCAAGACATACACACAAAACATGCAACAAATCATGGAGAAAATTTATTTTTGTTCAAACTCAAAGTGCAAAAATAATAAATGTAAGCTTATGCAGGGTTTTATCACAAGAAGTGATGATGTAGAATATATTTTCAGACTGCCAACCCTAAATTCTGCTACAGCAGAATATTCTCATCACCCATAGGAACTTCAGATACATGAAAGTGCAAGGACAAACTGTATTAATATACATCAAGATGCATCTAATCAGCCACAAACAGGCCCTAGACAGGCTATAGTTAAGTAGCTTCAAACTCTAAAAATGCCCTCAGCAACAAGTAAAAAAGGCTGTTAAACCTAAGGCATACGAGTGCTGAAACAATTTTTTTTTTTAATTTACCCAATTTGCATAATTTAAAGCTATGTGCAGAAAACTGTATAATCCAGTGTACAGTAAGTAAGAAGAAAATATCTGGTCTATAAAAAAATGCTAAGACACAGAATCTAAACATGGTTAAATTGAGACAGTATCTGAATGTAAACATGCTTGTTAAATGGTAACTTTTCATTCACCGCACTCTGCTGCCTTTTTTTATCTCTGCTTTTAAAGTCTTTGAAGTGTTAACATTATCACAAGATTAACGCATAGAGCTGGCATGTGTCTTATTAGAGCCATTTGAGTTTTAAACTCTCTCTACAACAATGATTTCACTACTTCAGAGTTTGAGATGAATGGATCTTTCAATTTTTTTTTTTTCATTTTATTCACCAATTCAACAATATTTCCCTTTTTCTTGGATTTGTAAGAGGGACATCACTCCCTTAAAACAATTTATGCCCGACAGGCAAGATAATTTAGGCCTAATTTTATGGAATTATTTTCCAAATTGTAGATCACAGATTGATCCAAAAGGAAAAGCCAAAAAAAGATAGATTTCCCTCCATACAAGGGGAACCTTTCCACAGGACTTTAGCATAGTACTCTGAAACAGATAATAATAATTATTGTTCACAGAATTTCTCTAAGGCAAAAAAGGTCATTGGCAGGGCGGCATTTTACAGGAATGAAGAATGCTTACCACATAGTTCACAATCTGAAAATTGAAAGACATGTATTGACTTGAAAAGACTGCAAAATAAATAAATGATTTTTTGTAAAAAAAAAAAAGAAAATATTTTCAAATGTGTCAAGCACATATATACATTTCAAAAATTACTTTTCTGATCACCACATCAAGAAATAGAATTTTAAAATTAAGGAGTGTCACAATTTTTTCCCCCCAAGATCATTTAAAAGCAACATGGACAATTTCCATAAAGGCTTACTGTCAAGTCCAACTCTAGCGCAGCTTTCGACACCTTGTCCAAGGATGAATCAGGAAGTGTCTCAAGAAGTTTGCTTGGTGAGCTTAAATTGCTCTTTGGCAGGGATGGAGTTGGTGTCAATACATCTGAGGAGGTGGTGGACATTCTCTCTATATCACTCTCATCTTTTATAGTTGGAATATTCTCCTTTTCACTATCTTTGCTACGAGTCCTTTCTCTCGTAGAGAGATCAGTACCTGGCAAATGTCGTTCAGATACAGCCCGTAATGTTTGAGAATGTCCTGAATTGCCTTGCTTTTCCGGCGGTTTGTTGACGTTGGCATTATCAGGAACTGACAAAGAGCGCATGAGATTTCGCTTGGCACTCTGGTTAGCTGGAGCCAAATTTTCAGTAGACTTTTGACATGGTGATACCCTTGCTCTCAACCTTCCTCTCTGAACTGTTTCCCATCCTTCTTCCTCCACTGGTTCTAAAGAGAACAAAACAAAAAGCATTAAGTTTATTTTGTGAGCTTTTAATCATAAAATTTGTATATTATGATCCTTTACAGTATTATTCACAAGATCTATTGGAAACAAATGTGAAATAATACAATGATAATGACCAATATTTCTATTGCATTAAGGCCTCTTAAAAATTCTTCATCCCCAACATAACTGTCAGTTGCGTAAGTGCTTAAGTCTGTCATCTACATGATATGTATTCTTTCATACAATTATTTTGTATATCCCATTCTCAAATTTTTTCCTTGCCAAAAAGCAAACAGAGCAAAACGTTTAGTCTATAAATGATGGCAAAGGAATTCAAGCACCATTGCTGCTGCAGTTAAAAATTCCCAATGAAAGATTTTGAAAGGAGGTCATATTAAAAACCTATGGTTATCAAGATGAAACTATGTTCAGAAAATAATTTTTATGCGCATCAATAGCCCAAGGAAAAATTAAAACATGAAAACTGACTTCTCCATAGCGGGACAAGTCTGAGGTAGACTGATGCACACGTAAAAAATTTGCCAGTTAACCCTAATTTCTGTGCTCACGTTTCCAATAAATTTTAGATTACACAATCCACATTCACCTTTTCAAATTTTCTAAATAAGTGTTTCATTTTCAGCCCCTATCTCTTTAGCCGTATTTTTCTAGTAAGGGTGAGGTTTTATCTCAACACATGAAAGAAATGTGTTTGAACATAAAGAATTTTTGCTGCGTCACCTGGGGCAGACTTAGGCTTTGGTAAGGTTGGCATTGCTTGTACTGGCTTTGTTGGTGTAACAGGCTCTCCTGCCCCCGGGTGTACAGTGGAGAAGTTGATGGCTCTCACTCCTCTAACCTTGTCTGCCCAACTGTTTCCACTTCTATCCAGTCCAATAACAGGTCTATAAAAAAGAAGTACAAAAATATATATTTTATATCCTTTGGTATTCTACTTTTACATATATGATATTAGTCTCCCATTATTAATGTTCTATATTTTTAAATGTGACTTAACTTATAACAGATCATAAAGCACTGCTTCCAGTGAGAAATGAAGAAAACCGAGAATTTTTTTCCAGGTGGCAGACAATGGGGCTGCCAAAGGCAAAGGGGGGGATCTGGGGGCATGCTCTCCCATAAAATTTTTTAAAATAGGACAGCAAATAAAGCCATTTAGAAGCACTGTGGCATCAATTTAACCTATCTTTTGTTCAATCTTAAGTAATGAAATATCTTTTTTCTGAAATAGACATTACTATTGAAAATTCTGCAGAAGACTGAAAATGCAGAAATCTGCAGAAATGCGGACAATTAGAAGCACTGATAAAGTGAATGCTTCACGATGCATTTTTTTTATTTAACTACATGCAGTTGATTGAAAACCTTATATCAATATTTAATGTTAACACAATTTTAAAATATCATGATTTTTCGTCCTGAAATAATTACTTTTTTACTTAAGGAGAAGTAATTTTTTTTACAGAAAGATCCATCATTTTTCCAAACTCTTCATTATAATTATTGGCAGAAGTTTGATGTTACATTCACATGTACAGCAAGAGTACAAGAGGGGGAGAGGGGGAGAGGGGGAGAGAGAGAGAGAGAGAGAGAGAGAGAGAGAGAGAGAGAGAGAGAGAGAGAGAGAGAGAGAGAGAGAAAGAAACCAAAAAACAGAAACAGAAAGTGAGTGAAGACTTACTGTTGCTGTCCAGGTACTGGGGAATTTGGTGCATGCTTATTTGGAGACATTTTTCTCACTTCCCAAGCAACAGCTGCTGGTCTATCTCCTTCTTTGGTCGAATCCTCATATGCTTTCATCATGTTCAAAGTTTCAATCAGAGCCTTAAAGTCTTTGGTGCTTTGCTCAAGCATCATTATCACCTCCTGAGAAAGAAGTATGTTTCTAATTCATATAGAGCATATATATATTCCATATATACTACATAAAATAATGCTAAATTACTTTAATTTAAGCACTTGAAAATAAAAAGTTGAGGTCAAATGCACAGCTATATAAAAATCATAGATCCTGGGTCTTTTTTTCTCTCATTACCTTGTACACATTTTGAGTATTAACAATTTATTTATCATACAAGTAATCTATCAAAAAAGTCATTCATGAAAACGAACCCACTTCAGGCTTTCCATTTATAGAAATAAATATACTTTGAATCATATCAAATACAAAATACAAAGAAAACTGATGTATTTCATTACTATTGCAAGAGGAAACTTCTCTTTTATTTGCGTGTGCTTGTATCCTCTTCTTCAAGAAATTCTAACCCTTTCCAACCTAATAATGTGCTTCGAGTTCAGCCTTATGACTAAGGAGAAACTTAGCTGTATCACATGGTGTCTAAGCCAGGGAAAATAACTCTTACAAAAATTTTCAATAAGGAAAAAAAATCAAGATTAAAAGAAATAAATGAACTTTCAGAAAATATACTAAGTGGGGAAAAATAAAAATTGTTGGAATAAAAAAACTCATATCAAAAACATGATTTCTTTTCATTTTTCTTTGCTGCAACAGCTGGTATGTGGCTTATTTGTGTCTATATTTCTTTTAAAATAAAAAATGGGCACAAAGCAAAATGTATTGAAGCAACAAAAAATTGAGAGAGAAAAGAAAAAGGTAAATGGTTTAATTATCGAAAGTTCCACTTTCAGGATGTTTATAAGTGGTGTTGAAAAGACCTAGATCAACTCTCTAGATCTAAACATAGATCTACTTGCTGCTGCACCAGCCATGATTTTTCAGAGGTCTTGGTTATCCTCATTCATTCTTTATTAGATTCATCATCTCAATCCAAAAAATCTTCAATAGAAAACGATTAAAGGAAATGAATGGTCATGGAAGAAAAACAGCAGAGAAAAGAGGCTCAATTTGTCAAGAATTGTAGCTGAGAACAGGCCTCTTTTTTTTTCTTTATTCAAAAATGGAAAGAGCTAAAATATGTAGTTTCTTACAGAAGAGCTGAAATCTTGCAAAACTTGCATAATTATATTCAAGCAACGTTGATCCCGAGACTTCAATACCATAGGCAATAGTAAATGATGGGGCAATAGGGAACGCATTAGGTTGGAAAGGGATATGTCGCATTGGGTCCGTTAGGCGGGAGGGGGGTATGTTGCATTAGGTTGGAAAGGGTTAATTTGCCCCTTTCTGTATGCTCTAATACAAAAAAATATATGTCAAGCATGGAAAGTAGAAATTCACACCACTTTGGGGGGGGTTTCCTTTGCTGTACCTTACCTCACATTTTTTGATAATTCCAAGAGGCTTACCTTGCATTCCACAACACTTTCATCTTGCTCGCAGGTTTGATAGATGGAGTCAACAGCTCGCTGAAAGTTGTCAAACATATACTTCCAGTATCTTGCCCTCAAATCATTCTTCTTGGACCCAGCATCAGATCTTGGCGATTTGGCCATGTCAGATAAGGATCGGTGCCTTGAGCGGTAACTTGGAGGTGGTGTGCGATGGCTCTGAACACGAGAGGAAGACCCAGTCCGCTTCTGCTGGCTGGAGGACCTCGATGAACTGACAGCTCCTTCATTTTGGCAGGAAAAAAAAAAGTATGAACTTTCCAAATAACCTTTGACAAAAATTGAGAACAAAAAGACCCATTTAAACTGAATTGTTTAATGGGGAGTTTTTCCATTCCTATCATTTACCACAATATTATTGTTAAAAAAAAATAAAATAAAAGAACAAACCATATTTACTGTTATTGACTGAAAGGACAAGATTCGACTTCATTGTGTTTTAATTCAAATTTACCTGAGCTGTTTGACCCATCACTTTGATTTTCCATAACCGGAACATTGTACTGAATTAAATTGCGAGCTGTCCTGCCTTCTTCTTGCACAATTTTGCGGATACTATCCAGCCCATTTGGTCTTTGGTTATTCTGACTCTGTGCAAAAATCAGTTGAGAAAATAGTTTGACATATCATTATAAAAAATGATGCAGCAGCTTTATTCTGATTCTTTTTTTCCTTTAATGAGTACAAGTAAACCTACATGTGTGTAATTTACAAAATGCAACCAGTTTGAGCTGGTTTTTGGACATTAATATCTCATTAAGCTATTAAAACAAGTAATTATATTTCTGACAGACAAAAGGAAACTCTTGCTTTTTAAGCAAAAAAAAGAAAAAAAATAGTAAGGATTAATTTAAGCATTCGATGTTCATTTCATTGGGTGTCTGTAGAAGTATTCGATGTTCATTTCATTAGGTGTCTGTCAAAACATGGGAAATTAATCAGTTTACTCACCAGTGGTTGAGAAATTTTTCCCTTCTGAACGTTTGAATATCTAGTTTTCTGATGCTGCTGATGAGGATTTTCTCCGCCTCCATTTTGCTGATTCTCTCTATCTCTGTCTTGACGAGGCTTGGTATTCCAAGCTGTACCACGTTTTCTTCTGCTGTCACTCATCATTATTGTCAGCTGTCTTTTACTACAGTATAATGCCGAGACTTACATGCTTGAATCTCCACTATGATCTGCAAAATGCAAATGATTCAACTTAATTATGAAATAATTACATATATTTTTAAATGTTGCAAGAGTTTTGGTGATTTCATTTTAGCCCGTTTTTCATTTTAAAGTTGTGAGGACTTGCCTAAGAAATTAGGATGTCCTCAGTATTAGGAGATTATGACCTAAAAAAGGAGCATGTTTCCAAATCAAAAAGAAATTTTTGCATACATAAAAATTGCATTAGCTATAAAGATATTTTTTTAACAAATATTCATCGATTGTTACGTCAACAAATTAAACAAAGAAAATAATAGTTTTTACATCATACTGGGCAGCTCTTAACCATGATGTAATGGATATGTCATGACAGTAAGTTTAATATTTTCAAAAAAGGAAATGATTATGTACACTGCAAGTCATATTTTACGAGAAGTTACACACAGCGTCACATTTTGCCCAGTATCTTGCCGGGCTCATAAAAAGGTCCAGAGGACTTAGAAGAGTTAAGCTTAGTTACAGCAGAGCACACCTGCTGCCATCAATCAAGCACCTGCAATGGAATCTCGGTGCATTGTGCATGCTGGCACGTGTCAGCGGCGAAACTAACAATAAAACTGAAAATCTGCTTTCTTTACATCAATTTATTGCTAAAACTACTCAGAGTACAAACATAGTTCTTCCACTCATTTTCATCTTCTGAATTTGATCTTTACAACGAAATATAATTGGTGTTTCGGTAAAAAATTGTGTAAGTCTCATTTACAAGTTAGAGTAACCTATAAATAATTATGATTTTGCACTTTAAATTCATACAGTTCTTATTTGAATGTCATTTTCAAAAAATCGACTCTTGCAATGTTAAAAACGATTTTTCTGTTTGAATGTATAGATATTTGTGTTATATTAGAAATAAGTTTCATCGCGTTACGAAAAAGTTAATAGTGTGAAACTGATGTTTATATTTTACTTCTTTTGCTTGATTTAGAATAACTCAGTATGGAACATTCCTTTGAGAGCCACCCATGTTGTGTGCAAGGACTATGTCGAATTTGTTGTAATATTTGTATTACCAAAAAAAAAAACAACAAAAAAAACCCAAAAAGGCAAACAAACAAAAAAAACCAAGATACTACACAAATGTGCTTAACTGTCTGGAGACATGTTACAGACTTACGGGCAAATGTTAATGAAGACGATGAGGGTACATATTCAAAGTTTATGTGTGTACGGTGTTTTGCTTTGATTAACTCTATTAGAAGAATGTGCAGCGTGACTACCAAATACAGAGCAAAACAACTATTTCTTAAAACAAGGATATGTGGTGCGCTTGCAAACCAACAATTCGAGAACTTGTATATTATGCAGCCATCTTAAGAGCTTAATGTATGGTTGTGTGGAAAGGAGCGCGACTATGCCTGGGCCTACACCTTCACACTCAGCCGCACAAGAGAAACGCCTTGCCACATGTTTAGTTAGAAAAAAATGAATTCTGACCCTCAAAAACAGAGCATCTTTTGCAAGACACAAGGACAGCCAAAATCACTTCAGAGAGTTATCAAATTTAGAAAGGACACAGAAGTTGTCAAAATACCAACAAAAGAAAAAGAGCTAAAATTTTACAGAATGTTAGGACCTTCACATAATTCAGTAGACATACAGCTTGAAAAGACCTAAAAACAATACCACAGCAACTAAATTTTATTGTATTTATTAACGGCATTATGAAAGCTACAAACTTGTTATTGTAACGTCATAAATGGAAAATTGCAAAGTAAAAAAAGCAGATGGGAAGATTAAGCTACTACATAAATAGTTTTGTTATTAATGCTACAAAATTTGGTGAGCTAAAAGACATACTTCTTGCCATTCCTACATTAAAATTTGAAAAAAATCATACGCGTCAATTTTAATTTTTGACTTTGTAAAATATGTCGGCCAGTGTATATTGTTACTTATAACTTCCATGATTTTCTTCTACAGTAAAAAAATAATTACTTGAACTATTAATTTTGTTCTTGCTTGAACAATCCAACTGTCTTATCTGTTTCATCTTAGCTTCAAATAAGTACAAAATATTTTTCATAGTTTTGTTTTGTGATGAAAAGAAAATAACATGAAAACCGAAAATACACTCAAGTTAACAGTCGAACATGCTACCTGCGCAAAGGTCGGGCTGACTTTATGCTGACCTCAGTCAGAAGGTGCCGGCCTTACAAATTAAAAATGCTAGCTATAGGCATGCTGTGTACAGTTTATTATGGTAAAATATTTTCAAATTAAGGAAAAATAAACAATTCTGAATTACAACATGACCCTTCATCTTTCCCAACAGAGAAAGCTTTTCACCTTATTATTTACGTTATTTGGATCTACAACCTGTGTCAAATACTTTCTAGATGCACACTTGACCTCAATGATGGGGAGTATGAAATGAAAGAGATTTTTCAAAAATTTCATCGCCTAGATGGAACACAAGTGAAAAATTTGAAGCTAGCAAAAGATTCCTGGTGCTATTGGTGAGATATTTGATAGGCAAAGGCTCTGCATTTTACAGCTGCTTGTAAATTCTGTTGCTCATAGAGAAAGATGTTATTTTCATTACTAAGTCAGATGTTTAGTAATCACCTTAGCAAAGTAGATGCAAAGGCCTTCAATAAACTTCCAACTGTCTCAATTCAAGCCAATCATGAATATGTGATTGTGACTCTAGTCTAAATTTTATTATATGAATAACCAATGTGATTTCTTGGTTTTTGACATATTCACAGAATTTAACAACTAGATCGGAAAGGATGAAATAATTCACCGACCACTTCTAACTGATTGATCTAAAACCAAAATTTGTTAAGGATCAGAAAGAAAAAAAAAAGCATGGGGAGCAATGCAATGTAACATTTGACTCAAAAGAAATAACAAAAAAAACATTTAAGCATGCTATGAATTTTCCATTAAGCTCATTTTTAAAAATGAATTTGCAATTTTCCCAGAGTGTATTTCTGCCCAGAAAAAAAAAAAGAAAGTAAATTTTTAGCTTATTTAAGGTCTTAAAATAATTTTTTAACTTTGAACTTTAAAAGATCACATAAGGCCCATTCAAACTCTTAATCACCATCACCTTTTTTCACTATAAATATTAAATCATCTCTCAATCCTGTGCTCTAACCTTTCAATCAATCCACACAAAAAAACTCTGTCTTTCTTTATTTAAACATTCAATTTTGGAATGCATCCACTAACTTGGAAATTGATTTACATCTGTCATTTTTTGTTCTCAATTTGTATCTGCACATTGCAGTCATTGAACTAAAAATAGATGGAATGAACAGACTGCCGCAGGAGTGGCTTTGGCAATAAAGTGGCCACTCTGGCATTTGGAGCCCACAGTTATCACCTAGCACTAAGTGGAGCTCTCATACGAGTGTATTTGTCTGCCAAAATGTATTTGCAAGAGCGCTTTTGCCTGTACAAATTAATATACTGCACTAACCTACATGTTGAATATTCTGTCATATTATATTTTTGAATTTACAACTTTTTAAATTAATCCATATTTTTTGCTTGCTCTCTGTCATTCTTGTTCTTTCCCTCTTCCTATCTGTTTATTTTTCTTTTTCTCTTTCCCCCTCTCTCTCTCTCTCTCTCTTTCAATTAATTTTTATTTATAACAATAGCCTTTCTCAATATAATTTTCTACTTTGCTTAATTTAATTTAAATATTACTTATAACTTTTTGCTCTGGCTTTTGCTTCATATTGAAAAATAGAAAATTAGACCTTTTGACATTGATATTAATCTGTGCATTACTATACTTCAATTATGTATTGTTAAAGGCCAAATAAAAAGGGCCTTATGCCTATTTTGTGACAGTTATAAAATGAAAGTCAATCTATCTATCAATCTCTCTCCCTCTCTCTCTTTTCAGCCTTCTCCCTCTGACTGATTTACAGTTCAGTATTGTTTTTGAACACCAGAGAAAGGACCACAATGTAATGAAGAACAACTTTGCAGGTCCCCCTATCATGAAGGATGAGGTGCAAGCAG
>BLXT01005617.1:3101414-3114572 GCA_019648995.1 Plakobranchus ocellatus
TTTTTATGAGCTTAAAACTTTTATAATGAAAATAATGATATGGCACTAGGCACTGCCATCTTAACAAAAACCAATGTGTCTTATTTAAGTTTGCAGATGACATAAACATATTACTTTTTAACAATATTAATCTTACATTAGATATTTTTTATTTTGCTGCATTTGTGTATGAGTATTTTTTAAAGTTCTGTCATTAACTTTGTCCATGTTTAAAAGGATTAAAAATCTACCTAAGAGGTAATCTCATTAAGATAATCATCATTGGATTATCTTGAGAGTTTTTTTTAGATCTGAGTTCAAATGCTTTATCCTCATTACTTGAAAAATTACAAAATTTGCCATTCTATAAATAAAATTATGTTGCTGCTAGTACTAAACTAAATAGGCAAGCAGTGTCAGTTTTTTTTTTTGTTAGTTGCAATGTTCAAATTGGTAATTACCTCTGGATATTGGATATTTTATCTGGGCATTTATACTTCACAGCTAGCTTAGAATTTTGGGCTTTCCTGGGATAAGTCTCTACTGCCTGATGAGGATTGGTAGCATCAGATAAAAAAAACTATGAAATAATTGATACTAAAAAAAATGAAGTAGTTGCAATAGAGCGGACCAATACATAAATGTACCTACAAGTTCTGAAATGTTAACAGATAATAAGACTAATCTAAGTTTTCAGAAAAAAAGTATCTATCAAATTTCACAATCAAACATCAGCATCAAGAGCCACAGTAACAAATGTTAAAAAAATAAAATGCAAACAATATTAAATACTAGTTAAATACTGCTTTATATTATTAATGTTTATAATCTTAGAACCAACGGTTTATTTCATCAAGCTATCCAGTTGTATTTGTAGAGAGCTTGTACACACTTTACTAACTGCATTAGAATTAGTTATAGTATTGAACTAGCTCTGGTGTATAGAAATCATTCCAATCTTCTCCTTTTTTCTGAGTCATATGAAAGTCATAGAATACACAATTTTCAAGTAAAAGAGATATAAGAATTTGAAAAAATAAAGGAACTCTATCTCCCACAGAGTCACCATTCCCTTAGAATATTAGAGAAAAAAATTTGGCAAATCACAAAAGAAAACAGATGTTAAATTTTTTGCTGATAGATTTATTTCTCTATTTATAGCATTTGGATAACACAAACACTTCTTATATAAAAAAAAATGCACATGTGTGTCCAATAAAAAAGTATTTATCATGTCAACAGTATCACAGCTTTTATACATAAAAATAAACATAAAATAGCACAAATAAAGGTCCAAATAATTACATAAGTAACAAAATCACATGGCTTTTCACAAATATGTGAATCAAATACTCATGATATACTCTTTTTCTGTAAAAGAAAGATCATCAGCAGTATGAAACATTATATATATAAACAGTGGGCCTATTCAAGACTTGCGCAAGGTATGACACAATCTCACACAACCATGCCATATATGTCAGACTCAAAAACATAGGCTGAGAAACTGTGGCAACACCCTAATAAAAAAGCTTATTTAGATTACCTAATGATGGAATTTGAAAACAAGCGTATAATTATGCTTTCGTGAAATTTTGATGTAAAAAAAAAAAAAAAAGAAGAAAAGAACAAACTACTTAAATTCTTAAACCATACTGAAATGTAAATTAAATGCGTTAAAGCAAAAGAAAACCTAATAAGTCAAAACCAATCTCTATGCATAATTGCATACATTCATCATGAGCTTACTTTATCCCTATCTGTATGTTGAAGTACTTTTGACCCCAACATACAGATTAACCTTATATTATTTTTTTTTATTGTGAAAGCTGAGGGCATGTTGGTTTGAGTCACAAAACCTGCTCAATGCCTTGGTCATCTCAGGCTTTAGGCCCTCACTAGGCCAGACACTGATGCAGACTTCAAACATGAGAGTCCTCATCAAATTTTAGGCTGAGTTTGCCAGCCTCTGTGTAGGAGCATTTAACAATGTAGAGTCAAGCCTTTATTGTTGCTAAAAAAGCGATGAACCCCCCTCCCCCTACACAAACACCCTAATTTATCAAACACACTAACCCCCAAAAAATCATCATGCAGAGTTTTCATTAGCTCTATATAAAAACAATAAAAGAAATTTTAGTAAGTCTTTGGTGATTTACTTGTTAAAAAAAAATAGACAAAACAATTACTATGGGTGCTTGACATCCACAATAGGTTCCAACTGTGCAGATTTCAAGGGCAGACTGATTCCTTTTGTTAATGCCTCATATTTGATACCCTGCTGTTTGCGTTCTTCAGACAGCCAGTATAACATCTCAGTTCTGTCCCATTTCATTTTCTCCAAGTAGGGACGGCCCTAAGGTCAATATATCAAGTAATATGCATAAAAATTAATATTATTCAGAGGCATGAGAAATATAAGATTATAGATTTTGCAGTTGTTTCACCGTCTTAAATCTAAATTTCCTACCAGTAATTGTAAATTTTTTTTTACATGGTAATGAGACATGAAAAAAATAAACAAACTTTTAAAGAAATTTTCAGAGGCAGTTTTATCTAAATTAGATTCTGAGAAAGTAGAATAAAATATTAGGGAAGATCGTAATGGACATACACAGCATTCAATGCATCTGCATAGTATTGTTTTACAAAAACTTCTGAAACTCAAAGATACACTGTACTTAGATTATAAAAGAGGTTAGTTTTTATACAAGTCCCTTATTTCATGTTGACTCACTTTGAAAGAAATGATGTCATGAAACTGATCATTAATATAATCAATTTCTTCTTTTATTTCCACATCTAAGTTATCAATTTTCTGGAGTGATGAAAAAAAAAAAAACAACAAACAAAACAAATTAATAATGCGAAATGTGCTTGTAGGCTAAAATGTTCATAGCACCTGACTTAAGGTTTTAACTACATAACAAATTCAACATTAGATTATCTTTGAAATTTTCAGAAATATATTCTGCCAATATACATATGAAATAATGGATATTCATAAAAAGAGCCATACTGAGAGATTTTAGATGATATTCTTCAATGAATCTAACTCAGCTCACTCTAGTTAAGATTTATTTTACCAAAATTAAAGATCAGTAAGATTTTAGACCTTCTTTTTTTTTTTTAACACAAAAATTCTAAAACAAATACCTTATAGAGGTTATTTCGGTGTCTGGACTCTTCAAGTCTGTATGTACTTTTCTTGGAATCTTAAGAAAAAAGTAAATGAAAAAAGAAAAATCAATTATTATACATGATGAACAACCAGCTGTTTCAAATATAACTTAAATGAATTTCTCTGTTGTTTTACATGCCATGATAATCTCTAACGCATATATAATAAAAAATAAATAGAATTTGTCTAAAAGACGTTTTTAAAAAAAAAAAAAAAACTACGTGAGTGGCATTTTTTTTACCAAAGTAATATACCTTTGTTAAAAAATCTGTTTGGATCAGAAGCATGTCGTTCAAAGCTTTCTAACTTGGTGAGTAGAGCCTCTCTTTGTAATATAGATTCAGCAACCAATTCCCATCTTTCCATTGCCTATGTAATAACATAAAAGCAAGCATGTTTTATCAATCATCTGAGAATTATGACTATAATTGCTTTAAGCGAAAACAGACATATTAAATGCTGTTACAAATAAAAAAATTTGAGGTCATAAAAATAGAATTCGAATTTTAAGACTGCTTTCAAGGTGATTTTTTTCGCATATTAAACATCTCTTTGTACCTCAAGGATTGGAAGATTCACAATTTAAATTTTTATTATACATCAAAACTATTTTTGCTCATGACTATTCTAAACTTGCAAATTTTCTTTTCTTTCAATGTACAATCACATTTATCGAAAAACTTCCTGTTCAAAGACACTCTACTATTACATTCCTCCTTATATCATTAATTTTGCTACAGCCACTGGCATGAATTATTCATATTAGAGGACGGACTTCACAAAGGGTGCTTTAGGATTGAAAAAAAAAGGAAATTTTTATTCATCAAGGTCATCGTGAGATTCAAAATGATAAATAAAAAAAAAAATTACCTTTCTTATTGACAGCTATTGGACATAAAATCAAATGATCAAATTGAATGAAACAGTATGTATAAAAAAAAGCACAACAAAGCAAAAACAGAACGATGGAAAAATGATTGACATTTTAGCATCCTACATGGATCAAATTAAATGACATAAGCTATTTAAAAAAACCTTCAAATTAAAGAAAAACAGTTTTCCTCTAAATTAAAAAAAAATTAGCTGGAAAGAGAGATTGCAAACATAATCCCAGGACATTTTAGCCAGCAAAATTAGATTCAATTTAAGGGTTAATATATCTCAATACCTGGGAGATAACATTAAATAGCCTTTTTTTTTTTCTTTAAAAAGAAAAATGAATTAGCGTTGTTAATGCCAGTAGATGGAAAACATAGTTCTACAACTCATATTAAATAGACACCTGTTAAAAAAAAGAAAAAAAAAGAAATTAAGTTAAACATGTGAATTTCATAAGTATCAAAATGTTTGACAAATCATGACAACATGATTCAAAACTAAAAAAGAACTGTACTGTGCACACCTCAGTCAGCTTGCTGAAGTAGGCATTGCAGCTGTACTTTATAGCCATGTCCAGCCTTAAGTTATCAGGCATCTGTAGCTGCTGCCAAACTTTCTCCAAGCGCTCTTGTGGAGGTGGAATCTTCTTGATAGCCTCTTCAGCAGCTTGCTATATGAGAAAAAAAAAAAACAATTCAGAGCCTTGGACTTCACCTCTTTGCTTCATATACATTCATACTTGCATCGATACAATTAAACCCAAACTATCGACAATCCCCAATTTTTTTTTGTCAAAACAAATACTTGAGTTCATTTATGTTATAAAATGGCTTAAAAAACAACCTGTGAGGCCAGATCTTAGAAATAAACCAGTGTAAAATGGGTAATGTTTGAGAATGTTACATCAACTGTTTTTCTCATCATAACCATAGTGTTTACAAATACATGTGACTCAATTACAATTCCTGAGATGGCCCAAGTTTATTAATTGACCTAAAATTTGTAGTCATGATCTCTTTAAATAGTAACTTATTACAATAAACCTGTATGAACATGAAATACAAAGCTGATAATTAAAACATATAAAATATCAGAATCAATTACTGACATCATTTGCAAGAAGTGATAGCAAGATAGCCCATGCAATTGTAAATTTTGTTCTAATCATAACATATTCTATTGATAAAAACGCTAGATGGTTGAAATCATAAAGTGTTGAAATAGTCTAGAATTTAACACACATTCTTAGATATTGCTAAAGTCTATTCATTCATTAAATGTTGTTTATCATTTTTTTACACAAGATTTTTCCCAGAGAGTCAGATGTGACAGATTATACTTGTTTGAAAGGCATCTAGAGTTGATTTTTTGTAACCATTAGACCTAACAGTAGAATTCAATTTGTAACCATATTGAAAAATAAATAAATAAATAAAAAACACTTTTAAGGCATTGAACACTATTTTTTTCATAAAGATTTGAACATACTCCCATATTACAAGAAGAATGATTAGCAAGAAACATTAATATCTACAATAATTGTGAGTCAGAATGAATACTATAATTTTCAGTGTCTTCATTTTATTGCTGATATTAGCACAAGTGATCTCATACATCAGCTCTAATTTACATGTACCTTTTTAATGGGATGTTATGAAAGCATTCATAATATTTAAATGATTGATTTATCACAACCACAAAAAAGCGTAACATTCTGGACTATTTGAAGATGAATGTGTGTTACCTCTGCCTGTGAGGCTGCTAACTCTGATGCTCCTGTTGTAGCTTTAGACATTCGAGATATCAGGTCTCTGAAGGGAAACAAACTTGCATTGATGATCATTAATGTAAAGCTTATAGTATGTGCAGTGACATTCATGAAATTGAAAGAATACACTGAATCATGTTTTTTTTTACTAAATTCATGTGCTCTGAGATACATAAGGTACATGCACTTTAGCAATCTTTCACAACAGTGCTCACTTTTTTTGTTCCCTTTCTTGTTATAAGAAATTCTTATGTATACAAGTATTATGAGAGTCATTTACTTATATCATATTCATCAATATACTTTTTTAATAATGTGTTATCAAACTTGGCAGAAAAACTATAAGCATATAATGGTATGTGTGAAATCATGTGTTGCTCTTCTTTAGGCATAAAAATTAAGAATGAGACTTTTGATATGATTAAAAATCAGTCGTGTAGTTTTACAGTGGCACAGTGTTGGAAACAAATGTTGGCATAGCAAATGTCTAAGAAATTAAGGTTTGAAAGACTACATTTGTTCATTTAATTTTTATCTGAAAAATTATATCTCAACAACAAAAAAGCCTCTTTAATGCTTAAAAGCTCACTAAACCAAGGAAAGAACAACTAAAAATAAATTATATCTGACATAATACTTCAAATTTTAGTTTTACCCATATAAATAAATAGAAGCCATGCTTTTCAACCTCTAATTCTTTCAGAAATAAGACCTCTCTATTTTGCATCATTACATTAAAAAAAAAAATGAATAGCTTTGAGAACATTCAATTAAAAGCTTGAGAATTGTGTTTTACCTTTTCTCTGGCAATACTCTCAACTGATTTGCCCTCTCCTGAATATTAACAGCTGGCCTGGTAGACTCTGTAGACCTGTTTGTTCTCTCTCCAACACTTTTTTCTTCGGCAAACTCATCTAAAAAATGCAGAAAATAAAATGCTACCTAAATATGAAAAAAGACTAAAACACACGTGTTATTTCTAAAAGAAAATTATTTATAATCATAGGGTACTCAGAAACAACTGAAATGAATAATTACCTGCAAGCTCGGGATCTTTTCCTAACCCTCCCATAAGAACAGAGTTGGCATTCCAGAAGCCCTGCTTGTATTCTGTTTTGATAGAACGTAGTTCTGCCATCTTTTTGATTTTCTCCCTAAAAGCCATATTAAAATAATAAATTGCACTTGTATAGCAAAAATATGACATTAATTATTGGGATACACACATTTATTGTATGAAAATAGAACAAAAAAAAAGGCTGTAGGCTATGACTTGAATCAAAAAAAGATGGTTTTTTTTTTAGTGAAGCATCCATTCTCATTGACAACAATATCTTATGTGTTTAATTTTTTCTCTTTCTTCAACATCTTTGATTTGCTTTAGTAGTTTCCTCATAATGACATATAATATATAATTATTGATCAAAGGTAAATTTCTCGGCCAAACAATCCACTGAAGCATTCTTATATATGATATAGATTACCTCAAGTGCAAAAAAGTAGAATTCAAATCTCAGTTAAAAGTTAGTTTGGAGTCATGATTTTACAATGTTCAATTGAAAACATGCTGGTGCACATAAGATGAAAAAACTCAGACTATTAAATGATATAATTACTAACCTCTGTTCAGAAGACATTTTGACCTTGTTGCTTGAATGTGTTCCCCTGGAGTATCTTTTATTCCGCAGATTATTTTCCTCATCATCAGACTCACTGTCCTCCTCCGAGTCATAGAAATGGAAAACTGCACCCATATAATCAGTTTCCTGGAAAATGAATATGCATCAGTAGCATCACTTTAGAAGCCTTTTTCTTAAAATGAGAATATGTGAATTTCAGTATGAAAGGGTGAGTTAGACAAAATTTAAATTAAAAAAAAAAAAATAAATGAAAAACTGAGTAACAAAAAAAACCAACAACAACAGCATAAAAAAAAAATAGGGAAGATGAAATACCAAATAGTCAAAGGCTTACCAAAGTAGACAAGTATTTCATGTAATCATCACTGGTCACAGTAGATTTCCACCATTGCAACCAAGAAGCATATGTCCTATTCATCTTCTCTGCCATAGAGCTGGGCATGTTATCTGTTATTCCCATCACCCTGTTCATCTGGCTTGGGTTGTGGAGAGCCTCATTGATTTTGTTCATGTTGGGTGTCTGTTTTTTTTTTTGTCAGATGTTCAATTTGAAGGACATTTTGAAGATAAATAAATGATTTTTATAGTTTTCATACTGGTACTTTAATCATTATATTCTTATACCTCTCATTTCAAAGGTTTCATTAAGAGTCAAAAATGTAATTTTCTTTTGGTCTCAAGAAAACATGACATTTTTTCCCCAAAATTGCAATAGAAATGTAGTTTCTTTTTAAATTAAATTGATTTTGCATTTTTTGGCAGAAAGGTTGATTTTTACAGGAAAATATAAGGGTTAAAGGGATGTATTTTCATAAATATCATTTGAAAAGGCAGCAAGAGTCAAACCCTACAATGCTTGAGATTAAACTGAATTAAATTTTAATGAAAAAGACAAAATTTATCACATCTTTTTATGTAAGTTAAAATGTTTTGGCCTTTTTACTAAGCTTAAATTTACATATTATTGCATTCAAGGTCAAGTCAGTCTCCCTCCCCCCCAAAAGTATATTTAAGTGCGAATCAGACAAGAAAATGTATTGCACGATGTAGGCCTATTTTAAAAAGATTTATAAGTAATGTGAAACTTTCCAACTGCATAAAAAGTTATATGATAGTGACAAAGCCGAAAGATAGCAATTTTTTAAAATATGTAAATGTGATTGATTTGTTTACAATGACAGCCCATTGCAAGCATTGAAGGAAAAAAAAAACCAGACAAATACCAAACCTTCATCATAAACGGCAAAAATATATTTTGATGTAAAAAAAACAAACTAAAAAGGAAAAAAAATATTACTTATGAAAAAGAAAGAAACAAACAGAAAATATAAATAAAGAAATATAAAGCGCTAAGTTTCACTCTTGCCTTTCAAATATCATATATAAAAGATTCACATAAAAGGTAGCAGCTAAAGATTTCTCACCACAGGGCTAAAAATGTCTTGTCCTAAAAAGTTTTTGGGTGGATTTGCAGGCCTGAAATAAGTACAAAAATGTGTAAACATAACATGCTCTTGAGAAGGATGGTGAAATAAGTACAAAGATGTGTAAACATAACATGCTCTTGAGAAGGATGGATACATTTGTTCCCTAAAACCCTAGAAATATTTTAAAATCAACATAACTTATAGATGTGATTAAGACCAAACTAACAGGATGGACTTTTTTTTTCTCTTTTAAAAACAAAGCAATTTGAAGAATGTTTTTTTTTCAAACTAACAGTGATTTTGGTGCTGTTTTACTTGCTACCCTAAAAATCTAATAGGCTTTAATTAAAAAAAAAAGATTATTAGTTTTTGTAAAATGACAAATGGTGAATATTGCATTTTTTTAAAGAATGTTCAGTTTATTGCAATGCTGGCAAATAATTTCCAATTTGGTGACCAGTGGCTAGCACAGAGTCTGCTGTGAGGGTCAGGTCTTAGAGTTTGCTATTTAATTTGAGAGCCTAAAAGATCTGAACCTGACTGCAGTAAATGCTCTATTATGTGAAGTCCATATTGACATTAGCAATTGCAACTCTCTCCAAGTTTTAAGTTTGATAAACATGCAAAATCTGTTTAATGAAAAAATACCATTTCTTTAATGACTTTGGGCTTCACAAAAAGCACACGGTGTAGTACCAGGGATATTTTAGTTGGAGGCTGAGTTAGGTCTGTTACTATGCCCAGGTTACAGGCTACAGTCATTGACCCTGAAATGCAGGTTGCCAAGGGCCTGGCGCAAGTGTTGCATTTATTTGCCAATTATCAATCATCGTTTTTGTTGCTTTGTTGCAATAGTGTTTACAATGGTAACTCACAAAACTCACCAGTACAAACGAAATACCTTAATATATTTCTATGCTTGAAAAATGATATATTGATATATTTTCTGAAAAAGCATGGTTTTAAAGCAGGCTCAGTATAATTTTTGAAAGGGTAAAGGGATTGAATTCAATCAGCAATGATATTTTTGCTAAATGATAGATGTCTTTCGATCTTGTAGTACTGACTCAACATTGTGTTAACTTAATCATTCTCAAAAGCTTGATACCACGGCAGCTGAAATAAACCCTATATAAGGCAAATCATTCAACCCACTCGGCACATTAATTTAAAAACTTTGACTTGGAGTTTTTCAAAATTGTAAACATTGGCCTTTTTCTAATTGTAAGTTAATTTTACTTCAAGGAAGTCATAAGCATTATAAAGTTAGATACATTTCTGATTTCTCCAGTGGTATAATGTGCTTCATCAGGAAATGAGAGAGTGCACACAGATTTAGTTTTTTCCTACTGTTTTCTTCCAGTTAGTTGATTGGGTTGCTGTAATCTCAAGACTTACTGTCTTGATCAACAAGATCAATACCTAAAGGTAACACACATTGGTAATGTCAATGTTTTATCTTTTCTATTAACATATATTAGCAGTTAAGAAAAGTAGACAACAAAAGGCAAAAAGTGCAACATGAGATAAAGCATTTACTATTTTTATTATCAAAGTTAGAAATATGGAGTTTTTAAAGAATATCACTATAAAAGCTTTACTGTCGAATCTATCTAAAATAAATGTGTACAAATAGCACTGAATTTATTTTTCACAAATGAATTTTGGTCAAAACTGTTGGCTTTGCTCATGTAAGGCCTGAGATAACAGTGCTTGTGGCTGACTGCAAGTTTCTTATAAGGCGGTGATAAGAAGCTGCCAGGCCTGCTTTACCCAGAGATGTTTCGTCTAAATAAAGTAGCATTAAGGAGGTAATATTCTACGCCATGAGCAATACGTTGGTTTATTTTTAGCAATAACATGACTTATAAAAAATAGACCAACGAGGCCTTTTTAAACCTTTAAAACTTACGTTCTGACCCACTCTTTCATGTCCACCTCACCCCAGGGTGGGTCAGGATTTCTGGTAAAGGCAGGGTTAATGACCCTGTTGACAACTTTTCCAGCAAGACTGGCAGATGCCATTGTACCAGAAATATTGACTGAGTCTGGAGCTCCCAAAACAAGTGGATCCTATAATCGCAAGAAGCAGAGATAATTTTCAAAAATTTAAGAAGATGGAAAAGCCTAAAAAAAACACAGAAGTTTGAAATGAAGAAGTTTCATAAAATTACATGCTAGGTCCACATTCCTTGCAAAACAAAATTAAGATAAAATATGACATCAGCATAATCCCTATGATCTATTGCTTTATCTTCAAATAAAATTTTAACCTTTATTATTTCTCATTTTTTTAAACAAAAAAAAAAAAAAGCTCAAATAAATAATTGATGAAAAGAGTAATAGGCCAAGTGAAGACACTTTTTAAAAGAGGTAAAAAAAAAAGTACAATAAAATAAAAAAATCTCTCGACATTAAAGAACAAATAACTCTTCAAAACTCTTAGAAAGGTGTAGGAAAAGATTAAGAAAGTAAACAAAAAAATATTTAAGAGACACTCTTCAAATATAAAAGAGATAATCTGCAAATCTTTCCCTTTAAAATGCAAAAGAAAATTTAGCAGATGGAGTGATGGACATATAATTAGAATGAAAAAGAAGTTCATATTACTGTAAAGTATATATTATAAGATAAAAAATTCTACGACATGCAACTACAAATTTTCTATGTATGAGAAAAATATAAGCTAGCTGTGTTCAAATAAACTGGTGACCAGTGATTAACAATTTTATACTCTTCCTCATAATGAAGAGGACAGGTGGCCAATACATCTTATATCTATTAATAAGGATGCACATTGATTTAGACCATATGAAAAACTTCAACCCTCTAACAACAAATACATATTTCACATTCCTCTTTTATTTTGTTCACAGTATCTAGTTCTATTATTTCGGCCAAGTACAGTGCAGTGTTAGGCTCTGAACTTGCCAGGGTGCATAAATTGTGCTCCTTATTTTCTAACGATGAAAACTAGGCCTATGCATTTAGCATATTAGAGGGAGTCAAAGTGGAAGCAAATAACAAAAAGGAATGAAATAGGCGTGAAATTAATCAGTTTAGGCCTAGCTCCGGCAATTGGAATGGAGATGAGAAGGATGTGATTAGTCTGAAATGAACTGCCTTACTCTTACTGCAACATAAAATTGAAAGTAAGCAGTAAAGTATCTAGTGGGGCAAACAATGTGGCAATGGAAGTTTGAGGCAGGATTTAGAGATAAGAGAGATTGATTGTGGTTTGAAGTGCTGTAGGGTTCACTTACGGAAATCCAAAACTTTAACAACGTTGTCTTATTTACAATATAAGATCTAAAAGATAAGATATGTTGGTACAAATGCTTCATGGATCTACATATCAGTACAGGGTGCAGTACATTACTACTACCCATTAAAAACACCTAACTTTAATTTTTGGTCAAGTTGACTTCTCATTGCAATGTGTCCAGATAAACTGAATTTTGGATCAATTGAAGTGATATTTTTTCCTGGCCTCTTTGAGTTCAACAAACTGCACTGTATTGACTTATAGATCTAGAGAATAACACTTTCAATTTCTTGCCTTAATACAAACCTTTCATGAATAAATTTATGGCAAAGACCAAAAATCTCTCCATTAATTATTTCCCCTTGGATAATCACAAACTGGTAAATACAGACAAGAACAGTATTTCCTGAACCGATCCTTATGATCTCTGGTTGTTTATTAATAACCAAAAAAAAAAATCCCAGCTCCCCTGATTTTGTTTAAAAAGAGTATTTGATCAAGTCACTCTGGAAAAAAAAAAAAAATGTTTCTGCAAAGCACGAAAATGGCGTTTAATGATAAAGAAAAACATCTGCAGATAAAAGCGTTTTAGCAGTAATATATATAAAAAATGTCCAACAGCAGTGCAGTGCAGTACTACCAAACAATGTGAATGGGTGTTCAAGTTCCTATTGACATGAATTTAGAGAGATGTTCCGCATTTTCACAGTAGATTTTATATGAAGAAATATAGTACATTTGTTCAATTCTTTCAAAAAGAAAAAAAACTTCTAAGCATGCTTAATCATCTCTAAATATATTTATAAAAAAATTTGGGGGACAAATGATTAGAACTGCTACCAAATCAATAAAAAAGAGATTAAAATGACTTCTACCAAGGACATTACCTTATCACTCATCTATGGCAAGCATGTGAAGAAAATAAATTAACATGTTATAACAGGAACAAAACTTATGTAAAAAAATATTCAATTCTCAAAATGAATTAAAATTTAAAAAATGCAGCCACTTGTAACTCA
>BLXT01005617.1:3131613-3142141 GCA_019648995.1 Plakobranchus ocellatus
ATAAATCAAAAGCTGATTTTTTTTTATTTACTGCATGAAAATAACTAAGCAGAAATAAAGATATAAAAGTTTTTTTTAACCAGTTGCAAAATTAATTTGAAAAAAAAAAAAATGCAGACGAACAATTTCATATATACATATATATACATATATATATATATATATATATATATATATATATATATATATATATATATATATATATATATATATATATATATATATTATGCTTATAAAATTAAGCAGATCTAAGCAGAAATAAAGATAAAGAAGTTTTTTTTACTTGTTGCAAAATAATGTTAAAGCACATATATATATATATATATATATATATATATATATATATATATATATATATATATATGATTAAAACCTCACCATCTTCGTGTGTAAATGGAGCAAAAAGTGATAATGGCCCCAGAACGTTTTGTATGCCTTTCTGGACATCATTCTAAAAATTGACAAAATGTACATTATAAATGAAGGTCAATCAAAAATACAATACATTAAGAGCAATCATTAGCATAACTTTACCTTTTCAGTTTTGAAGGGAAAAATGTGGTTACTACGTTTAAAGATTTCTATTTCTGCTAACGGCTTATTTTAAGTGTACATTTTCTTTTCTGCCTGCTTTTTACCACTAGATTGCTGTGTAAAAATAATTATTACTAGGGAAAAGAAAAAATCCAAAGTATAGACCTAGATTTTATATTTTTATCTTATAAAGGGTATTTCAGTTTTGTGTGAAAAGAATTTCTGTGCATCAGAATCCCAATATCTTGGTCAGACTGGTGTTTCCTTTAGAAGATAAAGTTGACCCCAAAGCAGTCAAGTAGTTAAACCTTACTCTGATTTATTGACCACTTATCATTCTTTTATTTTTCTCCAACCTTTGTCACACTCCTGTTTTACATTACTATGCACTCAGCCATTGACCATTAAAACCTTCAAAATTGCAGGAGTTGAGAAAAAATTCACAGCATATAAGCTTTGATCAGTAATTTTACAAGCCTATCATTTAGCCATCTTGTGCCAATGCATTCATTATACAAAGAAAAAAATAAGAAATAAAAACTGTGCAGATTAAAAGAAAAAACCCTATCCTATGATACTGGCATATCAGTAAATAACCTAGTGATCGGACTCAGCTTTTAGGTGGAAAATTTTCTCCAACAGTTTTACAATAAAAGCAGATAAAATGAGAATATCAGCCAGGAAGATATAAATTAGAAAAAAATCAACAAACCAAAATAGAAAGATAAAGACGAATATGTTAACTGCTTTCTCCTTTGTTAAAAACAAAAATTAAAATATAAACAAATAAAAAAAATCTCTTCATGCTAAATCCAATGTGAAAGGGCATTAAAAATATGAATTAAGTTTATCTTCTATATTTGCCTACTCACATTATCAAAGGTTGTCCATTTGAGTGGATACATATCATCCACCTTTTCAGGCTTGGGATACACTGGTGGACCATATTTGGGCAGTCTTCCAAAGTCCTGAGAACTTCTAATGGAATTGCGATGTTTCTTTTCTCTTGATGAAGGCATGTTTGAGGTAAAATCTGCCTGATCAAAGACAAAGAAAAAAGAAGTTAAGATGGTTGAAAAAATCCAAAAAGCTTTAAAGCTTTGTTTGCAACCCCACATGTTTAGACATATGATATAGCTGGGGTAACAGATGTTGAATGTATGCAACCTAATAAATTTATGACTCTTTTTTTTTCCTTAGGGCTACAAATGCAGTTTTCTTTGCCTATACCTTCTTTAAAACTGTCTTATTCAATTCTATTCTCTCCTTCATTGCTAAAGCTGTAATTTAGTACTAACATTATTATTACTTTGAGATTTCTTTTCTTTAAATTAGATATTCTCACTAAAACAAAAATATCTCACTAATTAAATTTAAGGGGACAGTAGTCTTAGTGCTTGTTACATCAAATTAAAATTTAAAGCTCTGCTTCAAGTGCTAAATTTCAAACATATTGATTTAAAATTTTTAAGGATAAAGCAAAAATGTGTCTGAAACCTTCAATTTTTTGACAGAACAAAAAAAAAGATCACAAAACACTTTTGCTTTTTTTTCTCTGTTTTCAAAATCATAAATAAATTTACAGATACTTAGCTTTCTGATTCATATATATGAACTGTAGTATGCCCTCATAAGAGCGATAATTGTAAACACCCTATCAAAAAACAACTCATATTTTAACAATTCTATCATGTCAAGGTGTGAAACAATTGCAATCATGTAAAAACATCCTCTTTAAACATAAATATCTAGAAAACTATTGACCAAAGTTAAACAATTCAAATAGTACAATGATAAATCTTTAAAAATATTGGAATAAAAATGCTGAATTCACAATTCACTCATTTTACACCCTGGAGAATGAATGCTTACTACTTTAATCCAATAATATTAAAGAATTTAAAATTTGTAGTTTTTGTTTAAGGGAACTTTGGCTAAAGAAGTTTAAAAAAAAAAATGAAATTCACAGGCTCTCTACTAGATCTATTGCAGGTTTGAATTTAAACCCTCTACGAGCCCGTAACCTGATAATTGCCTTGGTGTTATAGTTGACAGTCTATGTGTGCCACAATAATTGGTAATAATTTTAGAACTTGTACAGTATTTATATAAGATCTATAGATCTAGATCTTTGTTAAGGGGACTTCACCAACCATGCAATGCCTTCATTTAGTCAAAAGGTGGTGTGATAGATCTAGATCTAGATCTTGTAAATATTTACCTTCAGGCATAGATCTAGGATCTGCAAACTAGATCTAGATCTTACATTGACAAAATAAGTGGTGAACTATTTCTAAATGATTGTTTAAAAAGTATTGATCTCAAATATTTATTATCCAAAAAAGGATATACCGAATCTTGTCTTTCAAAACATAATGTGTTTATAAGTTTTCTGCAGTGTTACATTGAACAAGAGTGGGGAAAGAGGCGCGGCCATATTTGTTGCTAGGAGGCATAGAAAGCGTAAACTTCCGGAACAAAAAGAAGGCGGTTTTAAATCTTATAGCTTGTTATTTTGCAAACTTTTGGAGACCAAGATTCGAATTCATTATATCACATACTGAACTATTATTATGCTTTAGAGGCCGAAGATGAATTTAAAAAACCATGTACCAAATAAAAGAACAATCTGCAAAAAAGCTTTCATCCGTTGGGTTATATTGTGAAATAAACTATTTTAACACATATTAAAGGAAATAAAGATCAACACCGCACAGCTTAGTAAAAACTGCTACTACATTGCTGCCATTACTGCTATCTTAACCACCACCACCACCGCTACTACTTGATAACAATGATGCTTCTATTAATAATGCAACATAATTAAGATGCTTATTACCTCATGATATTCTGGTAAAAATTTATCAACCTGCCCCGCCCACTCATAACTTCCCTTTGGTCGTAATCGAAAGTAGGCCTTGATAAGTCGTTTTGAGTCCAAGCGATTCTCTCTCTAGGCATCAATTATTTATTAAATGGAAGACACTAGAGTACATGCACTATGATATGATAGGCCAATCGTAGTCTGCTTTGAAAACTTTTTTGTTAGAAACATTCCCGTGACAGAAACTGAAAAACTAGAATTTACGAGACAAAGACTTGATCTAGATCAATCCTCGTACAGTGAAGTTTAAAATGAATGTAACAATGAAGCCTATCGGCACGATGAAGTCACTTTTTCATTTCAAGAATGGGACTCCGAGACAAGCTTCGGTTTGCCGCAATGCCTCTGGAATCCTCAAGATTGAAAAGAATATATTCAATAATCCGGAACATTCACTGGAGGGCCTTGAAGAATTTTCACATGCATGGTTAGACCTATTTTTAATGTTTCTTATTACATTTTAATACATGTCCATTAGGATAGCCTGTAGGGCGAAATACACCCGCCGCCACACACACACACACACTTTTTTTAAAATAAGACTTTCATGAAAATATTCACACTAGAAAGGAAAATCATGCATGATGGAGCGCATGTAAACTTCAAGTGATCATTATCAAAGTATTTATCCATAAAATAATGTGAAAAGGGACCCATTTTCCTGTGTATTGTATTATTCTAGGCCTAAATCTATATTTCAAAAGACACTGTTGAAATGGAGCTGATCAACAAAAACTGCGCCACCATTATAATCATAACGCAGAGAAGCTTCATTACTAGTTTCCAAAAGTCAACAAGATATCTTTGTTTTCCAATGAATTCTTTTTAAAAAAGCATCAGGCCTTTTTCTTTTTTTATCTTTGGCTTTGTGAGATTTGATCCCATGTGACCACAGAGAGTTTGGATGAAAAACAAATATTTTCATGTCGAATACCATGTACTTTAGATTTTTTTTTTCCTCATTCCTATTGCAGGGTTATTTTTGTCTTTCACAAAAATAATAATGCCTACTCAAAAGCCAAAGTGAAACCTCCACGGTTAGATGGAAGACGAACAGGTGTCTTTGCCACACGATCTCCATATCGACCTAACAATATAGGCCTTTCACTTTTAAAGATTGACAAAATTGAAGGTATGTAATAAGTTGGCTTTGAAAGCAGGATTGTAAGCATTTCCAATAAAAAAAAAAAACAACAAACAGAAACCAAATTCATTATAAATGGTACGAAGCCATGGATTTAGCGTTATAAATAATGTTTATTTTCAACGAATAGGTATATGCTTCATAGTTTGTTTTTTTTCAGAGGCAACAGTGATATTTTGAAAGTTGTTTCTTTTTTGTTTGTTTGTTTTTTAATAATTATATGATAAGTATTTAATATTGTTTATGTCATTGCGTTAAGACATTTACTGATTATCAACTTAGTGCAATTTAGTAATAGTAAATTAACAAATGTTCTCGCTTTCAACCCTCCTATTACTCCTTTTTAATGAGAGCAAGGCTTGAATATACAAATTTTTGTTTTGATTTTGAATCATGACAGTTTGATTCAATTGTCTATGTTTTATCTTAACTTTGCTGAACTACATATTTTCTTTTCATCCCTCTGCACTCTCCATATATACCCATATTGTTTGCGTGACTATTGACGCTGCATGGCGCAATTAATCTGGCAGGTGATTGAGGCCATGTGAAGATACTGAACAATCATTGATTTCCCAGCTTTATATAGGCTAAATTTCCATGGCTGAGCATTACTTTCCACCAATTTTCAATTCCATTTATCATAAGACATTTTGTTTGATTGTTTGTGTGTGTGTTGGTTTTTTTTTTTTTTTAAAGACTTTTAAGTTGCCAGACTCCTTGTCATGTTAGTTCTCAAGCCTAAAAACCTGCCCAGAATTTTTGGGACAAAACAATGTTTTCACATTTCAGCTGACTCTCAAAATATTAGAAACTTTTGAAGCAGAGATTTACTTGGCTGCATCTTAACTCTTGATCAGAACTGAAGCAAGATTTAGTCTAGATTTATAGATATTGACATAATTATAAGAAAAATTCCTTTAGTGTCTTTAGTAACAATCTCACTGTTGTTTCACCGAACATTAAAGATAAAAAGGAAAAAGATGTATCAAGTAATTTTGGTTAGTCATAAGCATTTAAGGAAAAAGTGATGTGATAACAATTAGCTTCAAAGAATTTGAAATAATTATTTGAAGGTAATTGATCCATCATTGGCCTCCATACTTAGGTTCAGATAATGTTGCAAAAGCATCAAGTATACTTCGTTTAATTCTCTTCATTTTGTTATTTTTTTTTTCTGGCTAGGTTCAACCATTTACTTCTCTGGAGTTGATATGATTGATGGAACTCCAATTTTAGATGTGAAACCTTACATCCCTGAGTATGACAATCCTGTTTCTTGTTCAACAAGTCTTCTCAACGCACAAATCCAGAGCTTAGAGGAACAAACAGGACTTGATAAAAAGATGCCTGTTGTCCCAAGTTCCCACATACCAAATTCACCTGCAGACAATGAGGAAAGTAATTTGGCAACTTCAGAATCTGCAAATGCCTCTGGTATTGTCGATTTAGAAAAGGGTTTTTATGCTCTAACAGCAGCACTTGATAAAGTAGGTGAAACATTGACATCAAAGACACTTAAATCACCCAACAAAGACATCAAAGAAATGAGTCAGTCATACGCAGCGGCAGATAATAATGATATTGATGGTAGTCACTGTGTATTAGGTGCTATGGGTGGGGAAGACGATGATCTGGACACATTTCTCAGTGGAATTATTTCTCAAGCTAAGCACTCTCTGTCATCAGAAACACAATCAAGCAAGGATAATTATTTACAATCTGATGATGATCTTCTACCCACTAGTGTTGAAATGAAAAAAACAAAGCTCAATAAGCCAAAACTTTCTAGTGGTGAATTGAACCTTAGTGTTTCTTCTGAACATCTAGATGAAAATATTAGTGTCAGAAAACACTTTTTCAAGAAAATTGAGACATTGGATAACAATTTATCAAGGGAATCAACTAATGATAAAAATATCAATCCTTCAAATTCCTTGGTAATTGCCCCTTGGCTTCACAATCCTCCAGTCAAGAAACTTAAAGTTACATTCACGTCACAGGCAATGCAGCAGCTTTGTAGCTTCACGAAATCATCTCCTGATCCACACTACAGACTTCAGCATTTATCAAATTCAGAGGATGTGGAGTCTGCTATTATAGATGTCCTTAGAGAAGAACCTAGATCTGTGTACCGTAGACAGCACTGCCAAGATAGTCTCTATTTTTTCACTGTAGATGTAGTGCACATCACATGCTGGTTTGATGAAGACACAGCTCAGGTTGTTAGACTAAAGCCTGCAGCTTCAGTACCTCAGCTGGAGAAAAATTTAAATCAGAATTCTTGATATTTGCATTCATATTCAAAGAGTCAAGTGTGATTGGATTTCACTATATGTAGTACAATCATGGGAAAGAATGTGATCTGGTCACAAATAATTTTTATGTGTTGATTGTGTTTTTTAGTTCTAGCTTTGTTAATAATATATCATCTATAATAATGGTATCACAATTCAGCATTGTCTTTGTCTCTTAAATAATCTTTATAGGCTCAGTTTTTTTTAGAATTTATGAATTTTAGTATTACTTTTTTGCAAGAGTATGTTTATTGTGTTATATATATAATCATAGTAATTGCTCATTTGAAGTTCACAGGTGCAACTTTTGGACCATTTTTCCACTTACCTGTTTTTCCTTTTTTTTTTATATAAATATTTCTCTCTCCTTTTAGCTAACAGCTCATCTGTTTTTTCAGTGAGTATAGGGTATATCTAAATGTATATCCCATTTCCTTTCTTTCTCAGTTACTCACACTCTTTATTTATTTCCGTTTTCAGTAATCTTTCTTTTTTAATGAACTCCATTTGCAAATGTGACTCATACATTAAATGCTTGGTTTTTTTCTTCTCCAGTCCAATTTTGAAATTTATACAAAGCAAAATCCCATACAATTGCAAGATCCAAGTTCTTCTTAGCCTAAGGACATCTTCTATTTTATTGAAAACATTTGTATTTTTAGCCTAACTGTTTGGTGACAAGCTTATTTATTTGATCATTTTCAAGGTCTTGTGACTCATGCATATTTAGAGTTTAATTAGTCAAAAAAAAAAAAATGATACGCTATGTAATGTATTGTTTTAAAAATTCATGATTTTCTGTCCAAAAGTAGAAAGAAAAGTTAAGAATTTAATGATGCATGTAACCATGTTGATTTAGACTGATTGCAAAGTTAAACAATCTCTACAAGCATAATGCTGTACTACATTACTCCAATTTGATTTGATGTAGTGCCACTTCTTTTCTTGGGATGTATTATCAGAAGCAAACACAAAAGCTATGATTGCCTTGATATAAAATTCTATATTTCCTTACCACAAGTGAGGCTGTATAAATTTGAATTTAAAGTAAGGTCTTCCTGGAATTGAAAGATTATTTGTAAAAAAAAAAAAAATTGATTATTAATTTCGAATCCAACTTTTTTTTCACAAACTTTTTCATTATAATATGATGCTACTGTGTATAAAGTAAAAATGATTGACAACTCTCACTGAAATTGTAGTAAAATTAAACTGCCTTTCTGTCACAAGCTACATTGTAGATCTTTTGAAGTGACATTTTTAAAAATTCATTCTGTAAGTATAAGCAACTTTTTTTTTAGAAAGTTTAAACATTTCAGAGGGATACTGCTCTCTTTGATTTCATGAAATGGCTGTGTTTTTAAAGTATGTCTTCTTCTTTACACAATGTGGCATGTAGTTCTAATTATCAGTGGAGAAAAGTCATGAGTTTGATGATATTATATTCGAATGAATAGGGAGATTCACTAAATGAAAATAATACAACTGTGGTTCCTTTCCTCCTCCCATAAACATTGCAAACATTGATGTTACCATGGCACACTGAAGGAAAATTGTTTCATCATTTTATTTTTGTATTTTTTTTCAAGAGAGAGAAAATTAAAAAAAAAAGTTTGCATGGGATTTTTCTCAAGGAGAATACCTTCATTTAGAGGTCTGGGCGATTTTTAGACCTTAAATGAGGATTGGGGTCCTTTAGTAACTTTATCTGGGGCTTGCTTGTGTCTGATCTGTTAGGTGCAAAGGTCAGGCAATAGCAAATCAATGAAACACAAATGGATGTCAAGATTTTGATGCAAATGCAGTGTGGGCAATTTGTGTTGCCACACCCACCAATTTGGCTTATTGATAATGACTGTGACTGAGTCAACTTGTATATCCTGAGACAGGTTTGGCACTGCCCATCATTGCTCTGCATTGCAAGTTTGTTTGTGTAATATCTATTACTCAGATCTGGGGGATGTGGTCAACAGGAGCCAAGTGTGGGAGGGACATAAGAGAAAGGCATGAATTTTGCCATGTGCTTCACAGAACCTGTTTATGGTGATAGACAATATCACACGGTTCTTATCTCAATCTGATGCTAGACTTACTGTCTCTTGGGCAGGCTGCAGTGCACGTGGAGCAGGTGAACATCATTTTATTATGATTAAGCAAGCACAAGCTTGATTGTTTAAAAGATGGGGACTATATTCTTTCTTAGATCTAAAAATGACATGTACTGAGATTGCACTTGTAGGAAAAGGAAAGAAAGGGGAGAAGATGTGGCAGGCATCACATTTAGCGATCGTGAAGAGTTATTGTTGCTGACTATTTACATGGGGGCGTCGGTGGCACAGTGGCTAGTGAGTCCGCCCTGAGGTCTGCAGGGACCCTTCTGTCGCGGGTTCGATCCTTGCCACCAGCGCCCTGGCCTGACGGAGGGCCTGAAAGCCTGAGATCACCTTGTGGACTGGCTATATACAGAAAGCAAGACTATTTACATTGTGTGTCATTTACATGTTCAATCATATAACCCATATAGATGGAGCAAAAAGTGCGATTTTAGTGGCAATCTGCTAAATTTCACAATATTAGCTTGTTTTTGGTATAATTCGAAGTAAAATCATTTGTTGAATCAGTGCTGATATTGTGAATCAGTTAGACTAAAGAGTAGGAGTTATAGACACACAAAAAAGGAACTGACATGGGAAAACAGAGCACTTGGATGAATTTTTATTTTTGAGGAATTCATGTTCGACCTTATCATCTTCAACTGTTATGTGACACATGTGTGATTACATATTTTCTATTGGTGTTGGTTATTGTACATATTGTAATTTGAGTTTGTTGTGGTTTTTATATAGTCTGTCCATGCAATCTCAGGCTCTCAGGCCTTCACCAGGCTAGGATAGTTGAAATTAAATTTTTATATGTACAAACCTATTTTGACTTTTGTAAATATATACAGCATGCACAATGTAATGATTACTGCTTTGTATGGCAAACATTTATGCAAACTCTGTGTTAATTTATTTGCTCTTGTAGGTTTGAGTTTGTGGTTGCATTCTTTTACCATATTTATGGCAAACATATATAACCATTTAAAAACCATCTTTCTGGTTAAGCTGTCTTTTTTTAAAAATCCTGTTGTTAAAATAAGATATTTGATATATGATACATCCCCAGTATCCACATATATATTTTTAAAATCTTCATCCAGTAAAAAGTATATATTTTGAATGTACATGTTTATATGTTTTCTCAAAACGATTGTTTAGACCACTTGAATTATGAGGACTGGTCTCAAGACATGTGAGATGTAGATAGTAAAAGGATGCATATAGAATTCTAGGCAAGATCTCTTTTTTGCTCCTTTAGTCAGAGAAACAGGTATTAGAATGTCTTGTGATGCAAACTTTTCTTCATACCTTTTTCTGATCTATGCAATATAAAATCTAATCAATGTTCAAGAAACCAAATTTCCTTTACTTCCAAAATTGGTGCAAGTGGGGGTTGCCGTATCTAGTTATCTCTTAATAAAGTAAATTGCATCCAAACCTTACTTTTTTTACCAAAAAAAAAAAAAAAACAAACAACAAAAAATGCCTGCAAGTTGTCTCATTGTAAAGGGCCACTACACATGACCTGAAATCGAACATTCTTGTAACAGAATAGTATCTTCTAATA
>BLXT01005617.1:3174080-3184710 GCA_019648995.1 Plakobranchus ocellatus
TCTACCCCCTCCCACCGCCTCTCCACCATCTTTCTCTCTTTCCTCCCTCAGACAATTTCACTGTCTTTACCTTTAGCTTTTTGATTAGTGTGCAACTGATCGCTTCCAATCGAAGACAACCTACTGAAGTCACTTTAATGCGAACTTAAGAGAGTTACTTTTTACTTTTTTTAAATTTCTTTGAAGATGCTGAAGTGATTAAAAAAAAATTTAATCAACTGGCCTAAAAATTTTTATCCATATTATGATTTTATCGTTCAAGATAGTCAACTGAATCAAAGGAAAAAAAAAAAGGAAATCTTTAAAGGATGTAATGATCTGGAACTAAATTAGCACATCTTGTGACTATAATGTGACTACCTTGACTGCAGGTGTTACTTTATTTTAGTGCGTCCTGCGCCGTCATCGCCATCGCGTCCAGGCACCGAGCACGATCGCTACCTTTGGCCCAGTCTCCCATGGCTCTGATTAAAAAGAGTTAATCTGCAAGGCGACGAAGCGTAAGAATGTTGCCTCTGAAAGGAGATAATGTTATTCTCCACTGTTTGCGTGTAAATGTGTGTATATTAGTGTGTGTGTGTGTGTGTGTGTGTGTGATTGTGTGTGTTTGCATGCAGTGTTCTGCCCGTGGTGTCGAGAAAAACAAGGGAAGATATAAATTTTATAGGATCTACGACTTTTCGCCTCACGATGTGAAATCTACGATCAAGTGTTCAAAACAGTTACAAAGTGTAAAGAGACAGCCATAAAGGGATTCTTGAAAACGAATTCAACAAAGGAAAAAAAAGTTGTTTTTTTTTTAAATTTGAAAATATGTTTGTTTTTATGTAACATCATAATCGCATAACTGAGTTAAATCAACAAATATATTACAATTTGAAATTGTAATACATGTACTTAAGAACGTTTTCTATTGAATTGCTTGAATTCAAATTCATTTGTTCGATGAAAGTGTTCAAGGCCGTTAACTTTTCTTCAGCAGAGCTAAATTTAATCTACAATTTTTAAATCTTTACCATCAACGTAACATTCATTATATCATAGCAATATTTCATAAGATGAGCCTTCTTTAAAAAATTGTGTGGCTTGAAGATTTGGATTTTGCAAACACAAAGAAATAATAAAATTTAGTTCGCTATATGCGGCGTAAAAAATAGAATCAGAACTCTGATTGTTTAAAAAGATGCGCATCCCGAAGTCATATGACTTTTTTGAAGAGGGCTGGTTGGTTATGATCACTTATATGAAAAATATAAGAAACTGCCAAATTCGACACACACAAAATTTAACGAAAAAAAAAAAAAATCAACTCGACTGTGATACGAAGTATTCGCATACAATGTACAATAACTTGTTTCCATACTTATTTTAATCTTCAAAGTGAAAAAACAGGAAACTAGACTAAATCCTAACAAAGCTCATTAATTTATCAAAGGCGATGTAAATTCTTTGCCTACAAAACGAGCTCAGTGTTTATTTTTCTAAGGGAAAGGATCACAATAAGCTGGAATGTGAGCGAGGTGTTCTATCAGGGGTTACCGCAGGGTGTCGCTTTGACAGTGAGAAGATCATGTGACACCTTACTACAAAGTCTTTAAGTGACGACCTATCCTAACCGTGTTCGCCATTTCATCTAAAATCAACATCAAAGGCAAAACAGATTCTAATATTTATTTTAGAAATAATATCGCCTCAGTCTTTTTAAGACAAGAAAAATAAAAAGACAAAAACGCGAATCGTGGGTGACTTGACAATAATAGACAGTAGCGGGGAATCAGAACTTTGGGTCAAAGAAACAAGAGTCGAAGAATAAGGGGAAAAAATGCATATGAACGAAGGATCGGGCTTGTTGCCTTTCTTTCCTCCTCACACGGTTGTTTCATAATGAAAACCTAGGAAGTCGTTTGAAGTTCTTGTCAAAGCCTTGCTTGTTAATAGTTTTCATTGAAATACGCTGATTCTAAACGCCGAAATGTGAAAAAAAGGACCTTAAAACCTTGAGCATAAAGCTTTGTAAAGCATAGATCAAAATAAAGACATGTTTACATAATTGAAATCTCATTACAAAGTTAATCTACACGCTAAAATGTGCATCATGAAAGGAACGCAGTAACGGTGCAAAATTTGAAAGACGAAAATGAAAATTCCAATGAGTGCTAAGTCCTATTTTACCGCGCCGGTATACCGAGCACAGTCGTTAGGGATTTTGTAAAGCTTAAAGCTTTCTGTTATCATAAGAAACTTGAACAAATCCTAATGAAAACGAAATAAAATTACAGATTCGTCAGGACTAAACAACAAGATCTTAAACCTTTTGTAAAGATATTCTTTCGCTACAAAGGGGGCCAACCCAGTCTTCATTATTCTTGCCTTGGGTCGGTGGTTCATTTTGGGGAACGTAGTTGGTACAGTGATTGGCGACTTCGTCATGGAATCTAAAAAGACCTTTCTGAGCTCACCACCGCTTGTAGTGGATGGACTTTAAGACTTAAAACAATTTCAAGCAGCTAGTTTCGATTAAGTGATCTGGGTCCGTGTGAAGATATCTCCGTGGAGATTAATGTTAACGCTATCTCCATGGAAGTGGACTGTAGGTTATTTCGCACTCGAAATTTATGCATGTCTGTTGATACAAGCCTTGTTTTAAAAGAGATTATTGTCACTGTAGTTCTGAACAACTCCCATTGTGGAAATCTTAAAGCGCTTTTGTCAATAAAATCTTTTTGAATGATCCACTTCTGTTTCTTTGATTGAGAAGTGAGGTTGAATTATGTATAGCTTAGCCATTTAAATGAAAGCGAATGATTGCCTTTGAACTTTTCATCTCTCTCTCTCTCTCTCTCTCTCTCTCTCTCTCTCACTCTCTCGCTCTCTTTCTTATTTAAATTTCGATCAAGGCAATTCTAGAGATACACGGACTAAGTTTTGCTATTCGTTTATCCATTAAGGTGTTCTAATGAAGATTAAAATCATGTCTTTTCACCAAACAATCTGTGTTTTTAAAGCTAATAGCCTTGTAAACTTTTTCATTTTTTTTTTAACTTGACCAACCACGACGCTTAATCTCCATGATTGCAGTAGCTGTTTAGAATGTTTTACGGTGCGGAGGCAAACCTGGTAGATCTATGGTCCAGATCCAATCCAGACATAAAGATCATTCAAACTATTTCTAAGGTCTAAGTATTTTACTAGAAATCTGGACCTAAGTCTCAATCATCCATATGGTACTAGCCAGTATTTTTTAGGTAAGATAAGACAATCTGAAATTTTTATTAAGACCCATTCCTTCTCGTCTATCAACACTGGATAATTCATTCCTTTGCTCTATGGTAAACACATTTACGTGAGCTCATGAAAAAATACCAATAAGATACATATGTATAAAGAATGAAACGCAGCGATGGAAGCAATATTGCTATTGCGTTAAAAAAATTCGTATACCAAAAAAAAAAAAAAAAAATTAAAGTTAAAAAAAAAAAACTTTAAAAAAAAAAGAGTCACCCTCGAATTTAACCTTGATCGGACGTGTCATCAGCCAATCGATATACCAATACACCATCTTGAACTTTATGCAGAGCAAAAATACTTTGGGTATACTGATGCTCAATGAATTAGTTTTTCTTATCGTAGAGATAGGCGTGACTATCTCCACGAAAAGTGCAGTGAGGATAGATGTTAAAGTCTATCGCCACGAAAATCTTCCTGGAGATAAAAGTCTATCTCCGCGAAAATTTTCAACTAACTTTAAGTTACCTGGTATTCAGGATAAGGTCACACCAAGGCCTTATGTTAAAGTTTTCTGGTAGCGGTTGTGAATTCGAAACAATGTATTTGGCTTTTTTTATGAACTTATTCTGACACGATGGCTGCTATTGCCTTCGATATCTATTGCTTCAGCGTGCTCGCACAACAAGCCCAGTTCACAGCCAGGGACGAAAGATTTTGTCCATCAATGGGACACCACAGGGTATTCTTTCTTGTTTAGAAGGAGATGAAGTTAACACTGCTCCGGTGACGTCTTTATTATGCGGAACAATCTCGTAACACATCGCAAACAACGGAATTCAAGTGAAGGAGATGTCGAAATGTAAAAAAAGAAAAAAAAAATAGGTAGACTTTAAAAACACAAACAGACTTTAAAAACACAAAAGCTTGAACATGCCATAATTGAGTGACAGGAACAAAAAATTGATGCAGTTGTTAAACTAGAAACAAGGAAAAAATAACCTGCTGTTTTTGTCTGTTTGGTGATTTTGTCTTCATGCAGTATTTTTCCAAAGTCTTCATCCACCCTTTTTATTTCTGTGGAAAGAGCCATAAAGACGTAAAACATCAATATTGTCCTGACGTCGTGAACGGTTATCAGGTTTAAAGTGAATTTTTCATGAATAAAAAAAAAAACAAACACAAAACAAAAAAGATACTCTGTATCACATGGGTTTTCATTTTACATAAAATACCAAGAGACATCAGGCGTTTTTTTTTTTCCTTTTTTTCCTTTTTGAATCCTAATTGAGTTTTGTCACTGCAGTTAAAAAAAGAACTACAAGAACACAAGAACGAAAAAATGTTCATTCCTCTTCTTGATTTTGTATATTTCATAAAATTTTATACTGTCATTGATGACACATTCCATTTCATATAAACAATGCCAGTAACCGTTCTTGCACAAACTCACTAGCTATTTGGAGAAAAACATATTGAAAATAAAAATATTGATATGAGCTCTCATCATGAAATAGTCATCTACCAATGCTTTGTTTTAAACAAAACATAAAAAAGAGAGGGGTTCAGATTTAATAGCTCTCGTTTTAGAATAAGACTAACAAAGAACCATAATATAGGATTTTAGGCGCTTGACGTCAAACGAAGAGCGCCTCCCAAATTCACAATCGTATTCCCTATGGAGCGATAAATCGGATTAATCATTACTAGTTCATGATCCAAACTGCACACTTGCCCGCCTGGTACCGTAATTGTGCTTAGACTGTAACGTGACCTACAAGCAATCTTTTGCCCTCGATTAGGTTCTCAAGGTAAAAAGTGGCATGACCACTTGAAGCTGTTGAGGACAAGAAGAAAACAAATACATGAATTAGAGTTCTGCAGAACATTAATTTTTGCCCATAGCTCATATGCCATTTAGATTATTAAGTGTTTAATATTGTTCCCGCCACGGTATAGTCGCATATGATCTTGTCGATATTGTATGCGATATTTCAAAATGATTCTATAGCACCCAGATAAATCTTTTTTTTTTTTTTTTTTTTTAATTAAGCAAAACCATTTTTTTTGCACATTTCGCTAAAGGACTGAGAAATTTACGCAGTCATTGTCAGTGTGGATTACCAAGACCCGTTAGAATTGTCGTAAATCTTGGCTTATAACATGTGAATGCGGGTGACAGATTGGTTTTGTCGAAATCATGAGCCGGAAAAATATTAAACGTATGTTATCTGGATTTCTTTCGCGTATTAGGTTTGACGGTCTGGGCTTCGGCCATCATGTAGATCTAGATCAAGATCAACCTGGCCATATCCAGTCGGGTATGCAGAAATTAGAAAATGAAAGCTATTCCGTAACTAACACTAACGGGCAATATTCTGTACAAAGACTTGTACAAATGTGTGGTAATCCTCTTAGTTCCATAAGGTGTTTCACTCGCCTGACCTAAAAGCTTTGTGTTTAGGTAGCCAATAAAAGCAGATTAGCGATATAGATCTCAGGTGGTGGAGTAGATCTTTTGGCCGCCGTAGAACAATGTGCTATCCTCAAAAGTTAGATTGTTATAGGCATTGTACAACGGTTGGGCATTGTGAATTGCTGCTGAAATCTCTTCGTAGAGGTGTTTCATAGAAGTTTAATTTCACAGGTAGAATACTAGCTTTGCTACACTGATTTTAGAAATAGTTCCACATAAACTGGATTTATTCAAGGAATTTGATTGAATCAAACATGTAAACAAACATTATATATATATACTAATCACATTTAAAACTCACGTTACTTTGACAAGACCGTGTTTTTCTAATCAGGAGGAATTTCTAAAAAGAGTTTAATATGGAGTGCCAAATTGTTCCTGCTAGGAAACTTGAGTTAAGCAAACCTAGAGGAAAGAATACCAAGCATAAAAATAGCAAGTGTGAATATGCCGGCGAGGATTTAAACGACGTGTTTACGCTACAGCCAATATTTAAGGCTCCCAAATCTACTCTAGACTTAGAAAATACGCCAAATAATAGCAAAAATGGCTTTTCACATTCGGCTAAGAAAACCTTTGACCGCAACAAGACGGATTTGAATTTTAATCATTTTACAATGTCCCGTCCGGGTGCGCTAAAGTCTCCTGAAGCTTTGCCAAACGGTAACATCACAAACTCTATTCCAGGCACCCTTAGCAAATTTCAACTATCGAACCCCTCTCGCAGATCAACCACCCAAGGCATAATTACCTCTGGCAACAACAATGCTACAGGAGCGAATGATAAAAGAAAGTCAAGCCTGCAGCACCACAGACGGGCTAGTTCTGGGGAAGAACTCATACTTGCTGCAGCTTCCAGACGTCAGTCGAGAAAGAATTCAGATAAAACGGGAATTTCCTATCAGATCGGGTGCTCTGGGCCTGGCGGTTCTAAGTCTTTGGCGTCATCACCACGGCCTCAGCTTGTCCAAGAATCTCAGAGACGTAAGTCTGCAGGCAGTAAAATATCAACCTCGCAAGTTAGCAAGGAGAACGACGAGCAGGTAAGCCCATTTTTCGATTCTATGCAACCTGTTTGTAAAACATGCACAGAATAATTGGTAAGGCCGGAAAGTGAATGCCTTAGAAATATATTCGGTCTAGGTTTACGTGGGAGTTTATCTCTATCCTGCGCGACAGCTCGCCTGGAGCCGCCTGTCCTTAAAGAAATGGTCCTTATTGCGAAAGACTTCATATCGCTACGCTAATAAGACTAACCATCGTTCGTTCAGTCCCTGCATTAAAAAAGTCTTGACTTAGCGATATAAAGTCTTCGCTATTGCGAAAAGTCGTTTCTGTGGGATTGCATGTAAGTCTTTCAGAAGTACTGTACTCCTTCCTGCGAGTACTGTTTCTTGGTCGCAGCGTGTAATTTTCGCCATCCCTGATCTTATATGAAAATGCTATTCTGAGTTGTTGATATTATTTGAAAAGATTGATATTACTGTAGGAGTTTTTATTCCTTATGAAAGGACATTGCTGAAGCTGTATGTTAGATACACATCATAAAACTATGCAACTTGTGATGTGTTTGGTTTTTCCATTGTAGCCTTCGTTTGTTTTTAATTGAGCTACTAATGCCCCCTTTCACTGTCTAGTAGGTCTGCAAGAAATGTTTGTAACGTCAACATTTTTTAAGGCATGCTGATGCATTGCCAATATATGGCAGATTGCCCCCGTTTCCGGACAGATTTTAAACTAGACTATTCCAGATGCTACAAACAAAAAAATTTCGTGTAGGCTTAATTATGTTTTTACTTTTTAACGGGTTTTAACAGCTATCTGACACTCTTTTCTACACATTCTTATAACCTTTCCATTGGTAATTTTTTTTTCTAGTAACGCACTACTATGCATTCAACTTTTCAATATTAAATGACTATATTATCACAAAATTTCTGAGTACATATCTCAAACACTACCACCTATACCCTCTCTCAGTTTAAAGAGCAAGCGTTGAGGAGGAAGTCCTTGTTTGACAGCCATGCATGCACCAAATGGTATAGTCCACAGAGAAGGCCTGTGTCCACAGAGAGAGTTGAGAGAAGCAGAAGGAATGTCATTTCTCCGAGAACGCTTTCCAGGTAGATGTTCTTATTGAAACAACATTGCCATAATTTTTCAATTATTCAAAATTATTGGTAGGGTAGGTGTCCGCAATGGCGCTAATAATGGCGGATTGCCCCTCTTTCCTGACAGATATTAAACTAGAGTATTGCAGATGCTACAAACAAAAAAACTTCGTGTAGGCCAAATACTATTATTCGAAAGTATTGGTTGGATAGGTGTCCGCAATGACACTCATGTAAGGGTTAATGACTTTTAAGCCTTTATAAAGTTTAATCGCGCAAAAAAAAATATTGGTATAATGCTTTCCACATAGGATAAATAAAAAAAAATTCCAAATCACGACATCGGAAAATTAGTTACAGCTAAATACCGTGATCATATAAATAGGCGCGCAACAATTTATAAAAAAAAAAAACAGTGTGTGCTTGGAGCACAAATTTCGCCAAAGTACATTCCTTTTTTTAAGATTATGCTCTTATGCTTGTTAACAATCTGGCTCTTACAACCAGTTTGAAAAGGATAGTAAAATTTGAGGCAGATATAAAAACAACAACATTGAAACATCATCATTAACAACAAGCAAGCAAACCAAATAGAGTGCATGGCTAAATCAACCGGAGGATACTTTTGAAAGGTGTACCATACCCATTTAGAGACTCCAAACCTACTACAAGAAGTGTACAAAATCAAATTCAAGTACGTATTGATTTGTAACATTGCAATGAATAAAGTATTAAGCTAAGTTGATTTGCCATAAAAAGACAAATACAATGAATGCTTTTCATTACTATTATGATTTTTTTTTATCCCAGACTCTTTCAAACGTTCCGGCAACAGAGTGGTGATGATGGTGTAGGTGATGGTCAGCTCTCAGTGTGCACAGAGGACGATTGGAAGACTTACGGTTCAATCTTTCCCAACAGAAAACTCGTCTCACACAAGCAACTCATCAAAGGATCAAGGTTAGTCTGGATTACTTCAGCTGTGACTTGAAATTATATCAGGTGGACAGAAAAAAACGCACCCAATTTCAGAGGCGAATAACTTCATGTTGACACTTAGACGTCCAACGGTTCTCACTGACATTGTTCCATTTGGAATAAAAATTTGATACGAAATTTCGTTGGTTTTTGTTGGGTGGTTGTGGGATCGCTTTGGAGTAGGACGAACGCCTCAAAATTATAATATCGCAATGCAAAAAACATATCCACTCACCGGACTCGACGTTGAATGTGATCAATAGACCCTCCATCTTTGTCAAAGACAGCTCTGAGTCGCTTTTTCCACGAGTGGTGCATTTTCTGATTTCTTGAATGGCAATCTGATTCCAGTACTCTTGAAGTTTTCGTCTTAATTGTTCTTCTGCGAATTTTTCTTGTCTGTTACGGTAAGCTTTTTCAGACAATGAATCCTAAAATAAGTTGTCCATTGAATTCAAAGCGGGTGATTCCGCGGCTTAGTGAGATAATATTAAAAATTTCTGGGTGTCATTCTGGGGATATGTTTTTGTGAACAAACAAGAATAGAAATTAGTCCCATCTTGTTGAAAAAAAATAGTTATTTTCAGGATATACAGGTCTGCAGCCTGGCAAGAGTTTTTCTTCTGGCAGATTGACGCAAAGCTTCAGAATTAACCTTTGTTTGGTTGGTGTCAAGAAAGTGAATAATAACTGTTCTCCCACTCCAAGACACCCAGGCAGAAATCATGACTTTGTTTAAAAAATCTTGAGATTTGATAGTTAGTCAGTCAGGTGGAATTTCATTTTAATGAAAGCTATATAAAACATCATTTTGACGATTGCGTGCAGTTTTTAAAGTCAAGTCTTTGTCATCAATAAAAAGATGCGACTCAGTTCATTAGATTCGTGTCGATCGAAGAGTTTTCGTCCACTGGTTTTTCTTTTTTGTCGTGACTTAAGTTTCTTATTAATTCTGCTCTCTGACTACCTATTTTCGCCTTTGGGGGATTTTTCTTTGAGAAAACTTTGTCAAAGTGTGTACCTGGTCTGTCTTCCTGTGACCGAATGCATTCTTCTACACACCATGCGCTGTCGTATGTTCATGCTGTACGGAGTCTACCGTTTTTCTCTCCTTTAACAAGAACCCGTTTCATTAATATCCTGGATTAGTCTCGATTAAACTTTTGGTGGAGTTTTATTAGGAAATTCTTCAACAATTCTAGCCACTTTCCATGCTTTTTCAACAAAGTAGGCTTCAATAACTGCTTTATCAGCTTCTACGAACCATTTCCTGTTGTTGTATTCACATTTTATCCGTTACAAGAGGAAGAACATGGTGTTCAATAAAAGTGCAAAGATGGTGGTTTCATTTAGAAGTTTGGAAATTCCCATGTGTAATGAAGACTATCCATTTTCATAGTTGTGTTGAATATTAACTTCTTATTATTTTTCTTAAACGTCAGGATATCAAAAGTTCAAGTAGCCGTTTCAAATTTACAGTGATTTCGGTTTTACCCGTGCAATATCATAGATATTTTGAAGACGCACTTTTACATAATGTAAATACACTGACATTAAATTTCAGATTGGTATCACAAGCCAATCAGGAGTTACCCGCCTTAAGATAAGGGCTCGTTTTACTTTACCCCAAATTTTGACGTATGATATAACATGTTTTAGTAGTCCTTTTTTGCTGTATGTTTCGCGGCCACTGGAGGGACAAAGGTGAATTTTTTTTTTTTGTACACTCACTTGTGTATACTAGAACATGTTAGGAGAGAGTTGCACAGATCTGCATCGTTCGTTGCGAAGTTGTGCGCCCCTGAAGATGGGCGCGCCCCCCCCCCCCCCCCCCCCCCCC